>JAWZYV010014816.1:0-541852 GCA_038373885.1 Cheiracanthium punctorium | reverse complement strand
GCCCCCAACACTGAAAAAGTTCAGTCTCTGTCACCGCTCAATTTAACTTCCAGCAACATGAAGTGCAACTCAGTTTCGACTCAGCGGCATGCGGCGCCCCGCCAGTGGCCGAGCGCATAACGCTCTGAACTGGGAGACGGAAGGTGCCTGTTTCAAAACCATGACGCGTCCGCCGATCTAACCGTTCGCAGTTTTCCGTGGTTTCCTCCGAAACTTAACGTAAATACGGTTTAGGACCCCTTAGAAAGACCCCTCATGGAGGGAACCCTACCCATCGGCCAAGATCCCACGTGTAGATAACTGCCCGTAATCCCACAACACAACACAACTTTGTGGCATGCAATTGGTCATTCGATTGACTGCTATGTTGCTGGCAGTTAAATCGAACGATGGCAACGGCATCGCATTTTCAGCGTTGGATAATATATCTGGTTGTTCTTCAACATCAATATGAAAATCGTTGAGCTTGAAAGCTTTAAATACAGGTTTAAACCCAATCTAAAGGAAAAAAAGCAGCTTTAAAATAATTTTTTCTAGTTTTTATGTTTTTCTTTGAATATTATCTCCGAAGACTATCTTGATATCAATAAGCTATGGACAAACAGTTAATATATTTATATTAAAGTAACAGATGTTAAAGCTGATAAGTTTGACCGAAAAAAAAAATCATTACATATTCAAGTCTTATTTGACAAGCGTGTTCTTATTGCAAAATACCGGTTGTCCGAAAGTAAACGACCCTATTTTAAAGTGGTCTACAAACGAAACTATTGTTGAAAAAGTTATGAAATTTTGTATAGGACATAATGAAGGTATGGGAATTTGTTTGAGTTACAAAAATGTTCAAATATTCCCCAACAGATGGCCACTTTCCCGATCCATGGCCTCCTTGGTCCCCAGATCTCAATCCATACGACTTTTGGCTTTAGAGGAGTTTGAAACCTTTGGTGAGTCGTGCTAATCCAAGAACTTTGCCTGATTTTAAAGTCAGCCTTTCTTAAAATTTCCCCAAACACACTGAGGTCAGCTGCGGAACATGCACTCTTACGATTCCAGATGGTAGCTGAGAATGACGGCCGTCATCTTGAGCATGTTTTGTTGTAATAATACTTGTAAACTATCATAAATATATGCTAAATGTGTAATTCATTAAAAACACGCACCCTGGTGGCAAACATTTACATTTTTTTTATTCGCTCAAATTCCTATACCCTCATTATGTCCTACACAAAATTTCATGAACTTTCTCGGCAATAGTTTCGTTTGTAGACATTTTTAAATAGGATATTTAATTTTGGATAACCTGTATATTAGCATTTACGTAGTAGTTATGTTCAAGTGTTCCCGCATATTCTTGTTATTTCAACATTAATGTGCAATCAATACTTTAAATTTATCAAATAAGTTAAATGTAACTCGAGAGGTAGCACCTGAGAATTATAAAAGTACTTTCACAGTGATTTTGATATTTTTTATAATTATTTTATTGCATGTTAGCAATGCTCAAAACTATTCTTTAAGTGACCATTAGCTCAAATTTGTTATAATTACAAAAATCTGCTTTACGTGGTTTTAAACCGAACTTTATTCCTTAAAAGAAAGTAAAATTGTGAAATTATACACCAATATCATCCTTTTTTTGTGGGTGTGTTATGAGTGACTTTGAATTTCTTTACAAAGAATGATATAAAATTAGTTTTACTGTCAATTGTTTTCTTTTAGTACGATTGTAATGTGTTGAGTTTTACAAGAACTGATAAGTATTGCTCTTACTAAAGTTCGCATATTTGATTTGAGAAGGCTGACTTCTTCACACGGTTGATTTACATAATTATGGTGCAAATTTCTGTGGTCTTCCTTCATACCTGCAAGACATTATTTTAGAGATGTATCACTTATATTTTGATTTAATTAAATTAAATTTTTGATCTTAAGAATATATTTCATTAAAAATATTCTTTATTTGTTTTTCGTATGTTTTTAGTCGTGTATGACAAATGTTTTTAGTGATACATCACAAATATTTTTATTAATTTCACAAATATGCACTTGTGCATAATGCATATGCACTAAATATATGAATACGCAATTTAAAGTTATAGCGATCTTTATGTATCCCAATTCTGGACTTTTTCGATTTCCATAAAATTTTTTAATCTTGTGGAGAAATGGAAATGTGTGTTACGGCCAATTAATCTACGCTAGGGACCTCGGTCGGGGGTTGGATTGTCCTCCGTTGGGGACTTTCTAAGATGTCCTAACCCGTATTTACGCGAAGTTTCGGAGAAAACTCCGGAAAACTCCGAACGGTTAGGTCGCCGGACCGAACCAGGCACGTTCTGTCGCCCAGTTCAAAGCGCTAGCGCTATGGCATTGGTGGGGCAATCTTCTGAAGTCTAAAAGATTTCACTACATTAGAAAACATTAAGTAATCAAAACAATTGTTTTACCATGCAATTTTGCAGCATATTACGTAGCCCTGAATTATATATGTATTCACCTGTTTCCTTTATTTTCATCAAATTACGTAATATCACAAAATTTCATCAAAAAATGAAATAATACAAATTAATATAAAGTATCAGTAATCGTTCGACCAATCACACTGTTTTCCTTTCTGTTTAAAAGAGTCTAAAATAGCCTATGCGTATAGGAAAATGTGATTTTATTTTTGATGTTTTTAAACTTAAAAATAATATGAAAGTTTGCTGATTTATATTAAAGTTGTTTGTTTTTATTGAACATAAAATCATTTAACAGTAATCACTGGTAACATAGTCATTAGAGAAAATCACAACTTGTGGAAAACTAGTAATCTAACCGTTAAAAAAAATAAATCTTAATCATTTAGATTAAATTCTTAAAATACAATATAATAAAATAGATCAGCATGAAAATAAATATCCACTAAATATTTAATGATAAGTATAAATGCTGGAGTTAAAATTTGATTCTCCTAATGTATCACATTAAAGAAAAGAAAAAGAAAAAAAGTTTACACTGATGAATTCCTATAAATAATACTTGAAAATCATTTTCACATTATTATTTTTTTATTTTACAAATATTTTAATTAAAATTTCCACAAGATTTCACTTAAAAGCTTAAAATTATTTTCATTTTCAACAAGTTTTTTGTAAACGGCATGCAAGTCTCTCTCTCTCTTTTCTTCATATTTTTGTTTAAGCTTTATTGTACAGAAATACACGTGCTTCTTGCTCATGCAACAGGATGAACTCTTCAAATTGAACCTGAAAAAAGAAATAAATAATAGTTTTTCATACAGTATTTTAAGTGTAAAAAAAGCATATTTAAAGAACGAAGCGTAAATAATATTAAAAAGTATAAGATAATAGTAATAGTAAATTTATAAGTTCATGATTTTTACATGGTAATTAATGTTATGTAATCAAGATAAACGTGGGTAATTTTAAAACTAGAATTATGATCAATGAAAATGTGGCTCACAGAATCAAATGAAACGAAAGGTATACAATATGGATCATTTATAAAAGTAGTAGAAAACAAACAAATTGAATGGTCGAAAAAACTGCCAGTTTATACTTTTAATGCGATCAAAAATGAATCATTATTATTAATAGAAATAAGTAATCAAATAAAAGAATAAATACCACTACAGCTTTAAAAGATTTATAGATAAAACCAAACATTTTAAATATTGACACAGTAGACTCTTGACTTTCGCGAGATACGTTCCAAGAACTCTTTCGCTTTGAGGGATGGGGTATATTTGTGAACCCCTCAAACAGTGTTAAACTATTCTCTAACAATACATTACCATTTCCTGCAAAAAATAATGAATAAATGAATTTTGGAGCTTCTTACTGCTGGCGAGAAATCTCTTTTTGGGTGCGAGGAGTTCGTTTTAGCTTTAGATACGTACTCCCGAGAAATTCGCTTAAAATTCAACTCCCGTAAGCCAAATCGCATTGTAGCACGAATTCACTGTATGTGCCTCTTACTGAGTTATTTCTGTTTGATCAACTTTCATGTTAGATTTAACTTCAAATGGAAACAATTCCAAGTCAGATTCAAAATTATGTTTAATTCTTTTATAGTTTATCGTCTTTTATTCACGCAAAATATCTTCCAAAAATTACATGCTCTATATTGCTATGCAGTATTATTTGCACACTGCGATATTTGATGTGGAGAAAGTGTCAAATATAATTTTTTGTTGTATTGTTTAAAATTCTTTATAATATTATACATATTGATGCTGATTGAACTCGGGATGAATATGCTATACATATTTATAGCATATTTATCCTGATACTGACTTAATTCTTTGTAAATATCATATACGTATTTATTCTAGCAATTAATACTGTAATACTACATCAAACATTCTTAATGGAAAGTGTACCATAATGGATGCGCTTGACATAAACTATCGCCATTATTTTGATTTAATATATCATGCTCAACGTTTTATTGCATTGGAAATAGGTAGGATAAATAAGTTACACATAAATATATTCGTCAAAAGTAAATTGAAGAGGAAGAACGAACAAAATTAAAGGATTACCCAAACTACCTAGTATAATTTGGTCTCATTGGTTGGTCGAGCTTCAAATCGCTTCACTGTTTTGCAACGACATGTATAAATGTCTCGCCTTCAAACATTTTAAAATTAGAACTGAAACATTTAACATATATTTATGAGTCGATCCATTACAACGGGCGTTTTTTTCTCTTTTGGGGCAGTGTATAACTCAATAATGTAACTCCCATTTGAGAATTTTCCTTTACATGGCGACAGGTCTCGGAGCGGGGAGTGGACTTTAACAGCAAGGAACAATCGAATTATTGAGGAAATTATACACTTTGGTTCAATGCATTTCCAATGTAGGAGTGGCTTACGGGGCATTTCATTTTTGTCGTAGTAATGGCGAGTAATTTTGCTTTAAAATTTAGTCGGTATGTATTCTTTTTCTTGTTTGTCTCACAAATGCAAATGTCAGGATCAGGATCGTTGGCTTCTGTCACATGATGAATCATCATTGTGTTGTAAAGGTCAAAGTAAGTGCAGTTTGTTGCTCCTTCATATTGTGGGACGGCGCGTGAGGCAAATTGAGGCAAGCAAATCGTTTTATGCTTATTACAATCTTAAAAAAAATATTATGAAAATAAAATTTTATCTTCGATCCCCCCCCCCCTCCTACATGTGTTTGGATGAATTCAAAGATTCTAAGGAACTATTCAAAAATCACAAAAATTGAAAGTCATACACACGAAATTGAAAGTTCCTCTGACTTTCATTCAATCAATTATTTCAGCTAAATTGTATGTCAGTATGCTAATTCGCCAGTTCAATCAAGAGTGAAAGAACATGTAAAATTCTGATCTTATGAAAAGTTCGTAAGGATATGAATAATCCAAATCAATGCAAAACTGAACAAAAAATATTTAAAGTTCTTCAAATCTTATCTGTGCTCTAGAGTGCTGTTTTAATGGTATTGATGAGCAATTTTGAATTCAAAGAATAATTTTATTTTAAATCTTATCAGTTTAAAATGGCATTATTTTTTTCACCAAACTCTAAAATTATGTATAGTTTTCTATCCCAATTTTCAATATGTATGTCATTCTTCCTTTTTTCCGCAAACAACAAATAAAAATGTTTGCACAAACCCCGATTGAAAAAAAATATAACCATGCCTGATATTTATTTTATCCTCGTCAGTTAAAAATGAAAACCCTTAAAAACCTAACCAAACTGAATTTCACCGTACAAAATACTGAAAATAATGATTGACTTCCGTAGCAACACCGTTCATGTTTTTTTTTTTTTTTTTTTTGTTGTTGTTTGTTTGTTTGTTTGTTTTTTCTCCTTTCGTGGAGATTTGAGGAATAAAAAAAATGTAGAAAGGACCGCAATTGTAAGTGATTAAATCGTATGAGAGGGATGAAAAAAATTATTTTACGTTTTGGGGTTTATAGCACCAACGTACTGCTAAAAACGACGCTTAAAATATTTTTAAGTATCGAAAACCAAGTAGAAATTACTGTTAATGATTTACTTTTTACATTAAATCATATAGTATGACGCCACCAGAACAAGAAATTCGCACAATATTAACAGGTATTATTTTAGGTGTTTCATTTTGCATTCACAGTGCAATTTTATTAACAGACGAAGTTCAGAATATTTTTTTGTATAATAAAGGATTAAGTCTGCAAATAAATTCTTTAGACTGCAAAGTTGAATTTAAAAATCTTAAGCAAATTAAATGATTTTTTCGAAATAAAACAGCAATCAAAATATATCTGAAATATAGTCAGTTTCACATTAAAAAAAAAAAAAATCAGTTATTGTTATCTCTTTTACATAAGTCAAAAGTGAAATGCTTCTATCAAATACACAAACCAATTTCTTTGCACTCACATATACACACCAATTTCTTTGCACACAGACACACGCGCACAAAATGTACCATTTTATTATTCTCTACAGTAAGTTTTATTTTAGAGGGTTGTCTATAGAGTAAATCAGAATCCAAGTTGGCCGGTTCTCTGAACGTCAGAGAACCTCTACGTGCTGCGTGGGAAACCAAGTTTTGCAATTACAATGCACTGAAACATTATCAGCCGTAATTCCTAAACCGTCAAAAGTATTTTATTTGATTTAGAAAAGATATTTCGAAAAGCGAGAACACTTAATCAGCGGTTCATCCTAGATTTTAGTTTAGGGAAGGTAGGCGGTAAGCACAGTTGAAGTGCCTTATAATAATGTCAAAATAGTCAATACTGTTCAAGCACCCACCCCAAGAGCAGAGGCACGTTTATAATGTCACACGGTTATACCATCATAAGTAACCAAAAATTCAATGGTATATGAACATGCATTAGCTGTGAGTATTTAATTATATTTCATTATTGCTACTCAACTTTTTTTTTTGGGGGGGGGGGAAGAGGAGTTGAAGGTTTTTTTCCAAAATAATTTGAAGATAACTGTTAAAATAAGATACTTTAATTCAGCTATGGGCAACCTTTGAGAAGTTGCGCGCCGTATTATTGGGATTTATATGGGATTTTGTATGGTTTATATGCGTTTTATAAAGGATTCTGGAATGTACCGCGGGCCGGATCAAAAGCCCCGGCGGGCCGGCGGTTGCCCATATGTGCTTTAATTCATTAATTCAGCGACAATTTTTTATTTTAAAAAAATTATTACTTTGGGGGAAGAAGGGGAGAGGATTAGTCCCTTTTGTAGATGCGTCTATGACTATATTGTTTCTTTGTGTTGTTAAGGCAAAGCTACGTTTGGGCTATCTTCCTAGAATGGAGGGTGCCTTGGGTAGAAGGACTTTCTAAGCTATGGTTCCCAACCTTTTAACATTGCCCCCCCCCATGTTTTGATGTTTGAGAGAGGAGCTTTTGGGACGTGGAGTGAAAACGTGTCTCCCGGCGGAAATAAAGTTGTAAACCGCTTTGCGGTCGGCTCCCCGCAGGGTGTTCCCTGTCCCCCCTCCCTCACATTCCTCAGCACGCATACCGTTTTTCATTCTTCTACAATGAATATTAAGCACTAAAATAAGAAGCATTAAAAATAAGAAGATGATCTTTTAAACAAGCATTACCACTTGCTCTTTGTTTGTTTTTCTTACCCCCCCGTTTCCAAACGTTCTGCCCCCCCTCCCCCAAGGAGGATTCGCCTCACCGGTTGGGAACCGCTGTTCTAAGGGGTTCTAACTTGTATGTCTATGACTATAATCCTTACATATTTTAACAAAAAACACTCAAAAGGAACTGGTGTTCAAAAGATAAAATAATTAAAGTTCTGTAAAATAACACACATAAAAGGTACTTATCAATCTCTACACGTGTTGCGATCGAAACAAATTCGACATTCTAATTACGTAATATCATTGATCCTATTTTGAAAGATTAAATCTGATTTAAAAATAAAAAAGACTGAATTATTAAACGGAACATACACAATTTGAGTGTTATAAGTATTCTGAAATAATAATAATAATAATCTGCAAAATATATCTCTCTCTTTTCCATTCTTTAAATTATCAATCTGATACTTTTTATTGGTAAAAAAAATTTGCTTATCACACAAAAATAAATTTTATGTGCACTGCATACATTCCGCCGTTTAGTTTAACCGATGAGTGATCCAAGCTTGCGATTAGTTTTATCTTGGCTGTGTTTCGGTTTTTCGAGGGTGCGTGTTGAGAATTTCGTGTAGTAATGGAAATGTGAATCCTTTAGTCATAGGTTTTTAAGTGTGGTCCGATCGCGTGTTTTGTGAAGTGGGGGGGGGGTATAAAGAGGCCTGCCTTAGAGCAGTATTCATTTCTTGTCTCGAGTAATTATGGAGAGTCTTGTGCCCCAGACCGGCAGTTACCTGGAAGCCTCCGTCCGGCGCTTGCTGGCCAAGCTGTTGCGGGTCAAGTGGCAAGTGAGAAACGGCATGTTGGCCGGTTATTGCTGACATGCAAACATGTTGACGGTGTTTAACCGTTTCGAGCGACTTTTTCGCAATCTGCTGAGTGCTTGTTCCGAATTGGACAACATTCAGCATTATTATCGTATACAGTCGCTCATGGTCGACCTGGACACGTTTCTGTTGCAACTCGGAGACGTGTTGCAACAGAAACTGCCCGGTGTACTGCCCGGTGCTGAAGAAGTTGACAATAGCAGCAAATTTGGAAATGGCACGTATACATTACTTGCTGCGAACCCGGGACGGTTGACCGAGATGAGATCTCGGGACAACAGCCGCTTGCGGAAGGTGTGCACAACCGAATTGACCTGGGCGAAGAGTGGCGAGTTAGGTTTTCCTATTAAAACGAAATTCAGTTTTTGACCTGTCTTAAAATAGCGCACCCTCAAATATCAAGTCGCGCATCTGGTCCTGTGGGCCTCTTCTGTTCATGTCGACGACATGAACGAAGTACGATAACTTAAAAATGCCTGCTTTTTGGACAAAAATCCCGATTTTTCAAAAATAAATAAATATACCGCATGATGTATGTGTGTAGAGAGCTTATCAGTTTACTGATCTCTATCTTAAAATTAGTGATCTGGTACACACATACCCACCCATGCTTTGCACGGAAAATGCTGATCTCGCATTAATTTTCTTGATTTTGTCTAAAAATCCTTTTATTTTCCATCACACTTGACCATTTACGCCTGCATTTAAAAAAAACTCGCTTTTTTATTATTTTTATTTTATTTATTTATTTATTTATTTATTTTTTTTTTTTTCAGATGCGACAAAAAAATCGACAAAGGAGGCGGTGGGGATGGAACGCGGAATTAAAAAATTAGATGCTTGCAAAAATAACAAAATTAAATTGAGTAATTTTCCATTTATAATGACATAAACTAAGCAGTCATCAATTCAGATGGTATAAAGCAAATTATTAGTTGGGCTTCGGTCTCGCAAGTTTCATACAAGCTGAGGCCGACATTTAACACCAGCTTATCTTTTTTCTTGCCAATGCAAAATAAGCATTTTCAGCATCTTTTTTCTCCAGGCGCAATTATTGGTTTTACTAATTGTTGATAAAACAAAAAATCAGAAAAGACTTGGAATTAATACAAAAACATTAAAAAATTACTTAAGAAAACAAAATTTGTCTTTTTTCGTAACAAGAAAGTAATACATGAAAGTTCTAATAAATATTTCTAATAAGTTTATTACGTCACAGTATTATTTTCAGCAAGCAACTAAAACTATTTTAATGATAAATTTATTGGCTATGATCAATTTAGGCTTATTATATAGCTAACATGCAGGAGAGAGATATTTCAAAATTCTCTCTCTTGCTGTATTTACTTTTAAGTTTTTTTTTTCATTTTTACGAGTATGCAAGACACTTCTTCCCATTTCATTGAACCAAGTTTCGGTAATATAATTTGACGGCATAAAGGCTGCGGTCCAGTCCAGTGCGTTTCAGAACGCTAGTATGGGAACGTAATGTATTTTTGAATCTTGAAGACTGACTGGGGAGAAAAGTGCCCCCACTGAGCGGTGGGCGTGCTTTTGTGGTTTCACGCATTATCCTTTGGCGGCGAATCCCGACGGGCCATTAAAAGTCAATAAATTCTTCGACCCTGCACTGTATCCTCCCTTGTACAATGCCTTGACCATTAAAAAAAAACCCCGCTGTGTCCGGAAAAAGACGCAACTGGACCTAAGCCTTAATTCTTTCACGGCTTTTAAGATTTTTATTTATTTATTTATTTATTTATTTTGGTGGGTTTTACAAGAAACGACCAATATGATAAGTTTCACATTTCCAAGGCTTAAATTTAATAAAGACGAATGTTATTGTTTAATTTTCTTCCAGGGGTTTTACAAATAACGGCTGATAAGGATCAATAGCTGATTAATACAGTTTTGCGGGTGTTGGGCGACTAGTTCAAAGATTCATTCATACAATCATTTTATGGAAGTAAAACAGGATCTTTTACGTTAATTTCTTTTTTATCGGAGGGGGCGGAGAGGCAACCACCCTTTAATCTGCCCTGTGTGGAAAAGGTTTCAAATCCCTAGCTTCATCAAACCAAATCAGAATATTGCATATCAAGTTATGTGACTTGCTTGCTATGAACTTGCATATCAAGTTATGTGACTTATGTACTGCTCTATTTCCTCCAAAACAGTGTTATAGCCAGCAAGTACTTCGTGAATCAACTTTCAAGAAGGGGGAAAACCCCCCAAAATTACGACTGCACTCAAGGAAAAGTATTCTCACAATATTTATGAGGTGGACTGTTGAAATATTGCCCCTTTGTACGAGAGTAATGGCCCCTCGTCGTCCCTCAACATATTTCATCAAGTAAAGGTGCTAATTGTTCTCAACACGCAGCACGTTTTAACACCTGCGATTTATTTTATTGGACCTGATTATAGTTTCATGTCAGCATTCTGATAATATCACTCATTAATTATTTCCTGAAGGCACAATAAAGAATTTGCCTTTATTACAGCTTTATCTTAATTGCTTTCTCCCACAGTAAATATACTACACTAGATGCAGAATAAAAAAAAATGTATGTCTGAAATTAAGCAATATTTTGAGTTTTTGCGGAAATAAGCGGTTTAGACCTGTGCTTACGATTTAATGTTTTCTAATTCCCTTTTACAGTTTTTTACTTTAACGCAATAGAACAATCATTACAAATGAGACAATACAGACAGCAGTAGAATCTAACATATGGTAAATTGCTTAATGGTATATGGTATTGTATATGGTAAATAGCTAGCTTAATTTTTCAGAATTACTGTATCATATGGAGATAAAACTTATTTTCAAGAAATTTAAAGTCTTATTCCTATAAAAACAGAAAATTTATGCATCTTCCTATACGTGTTTCAATTCATTATTTTGAAGAAATAAGATAAAATAATTAAAACTTTGTAAAATAACGCACACAAAAAGGTACTTAAGCAAGTCTAGTCCTTATGTACTCCAGTACTACTAAGGTACTTAAGTATTTTACCAAGGTCCGTAGCACCGGTGTTGCCACGGACCTATCCCAGTCCCAGTCTGTGTATGGACTTCTATTGGTGCAGAAGCTGAACTCTGAAACAAAGCTTAGGGATAGATGAAAGACGAAACGAGACAGATTTATCGTTGTTATGCGAGATGAAATATACGTTCTTATAATTACTATATTAGGAATTTTGCTAAACAAGACAAAGATTTCCAACTTTTTTTGTCCTAGACAAGACGGACTTTTTTGAGTCCCGTATACATGCCTGGAGAGATGTCTAATAAATCAAAACAAAGATTTCTTTTTAGTACAGAAATCTATCACTTTTACCTTAAGTCACTTATTTGACGTAACATAAAAGTGATATCCTTAATAGAAATTTAAGGGGGAAAATGCTATTACTATTGTTATTGTGAATTTATGCTATGTAGAATTATTGCAGAACCTTAGTTCTCAAGGATGCATTTGTTCCTTCTAGCCAGAATGAACAGACAACTCATCAAAAACCTCATCATCAGACTATCACCAAAAACTGTATATGTATTTTTAAATGATATCAGTATTTAATTTAATTTTATCACTGATTTTGATTCATGTAATTTAAACGCGTGAAAAATAAACGGATCTGAAAGTTCATTTGAGTCTAATAATAAAAAGAAAGATAAATCCTGAAAAACGCATTAATTATGAAGCACTGTCTAAAACAGAAAATCTCTTTTTATCCAAATTTGACGAAATATTGCAGATAACATATAAAACAGCCGCATATCCTGCACTATTAACATTACTTTTGCGAGACTTTGTAAAAAGCTTTAAATGTTATTTTCATTTTTAATGAGGAGTAAGCTGTCATAGAATCTATTGTGTTGCACTTGAAATGCACGAATATCTTTAAACTGCCATACACTGTAATATATTTTAATTCCTTTGAATGTTCCTGTAGAAGAAGTGTTAATTTTACAGACTCTGTTTTCATTGGATAGCGTAATTTTTTATTTCTTGATGACATATCAATTTTATTTTGATTGAAAAAGCTGAATATCTCTAAAATACACTTTAAAGAATAATTGAAAATGCATGAATTATTTTGAGTGCTCGCATAGAAGAACTGTAAATTCTATATTGTAGTCGAGAGTTCACAACAACGGACTCACTTCGATGGAGAGCATAATTTTCTATTCCTTAAGAACATATAACAATATTGTTTTGTTTAAAATATCCGAATATCTATAAAATACACTTTAAATAATGATTATACCCATAGAGTACAATGTATTGGAATTCTTTTCGGTGCTCCTATATAAGAGCTATAAATGTTACATGCACCGTTTTCTATAAGATAAAATATACAGGAACAACATACGTAAATTTCGCAGCAATCGATGCACATTTACGGCAGTTAGAGCTCGGACGGGTAGACAGACAAACCGAACACTTTTCAACCATGTTGGAAAGTGTTAAACACTGGCGATTACCTGAAATATTTAGTAAGTGGTTCGTAGCGGCGTATAAATTACCATCTCTTATGGCAGATAAACCCGTGGATAATCAGCAGGAAATTACAGTAATTTAGATAGCCTGTATTTGCATCTATGTAGTTGCTTGTTTTATAAGTGTCTTATCTCGTTTTCTGATTTTCTGGTTTGTAAAGCACTGAACACCCGATGAATAATTTGCAGCAATTTGCTTACTCATCATGCAGAATTTTTTTTTATACGGCTTATTTTTTTCTTTTCTTTTACATAATCATGCAACTTTATAGCGGATTTTAAAAAAAATTAATTGAGCTAGAGACTCGGAAAATTTTAGAATGTCTGTTAGTAAGGTGCACTCAGGGCCTGATTATGACAAATCGGGGCCTGGGGGAGAAGTCTGAATGGGGCCCCCTACATGTTGTTACTGAATCTGACAACTACTTTATGTATTTTGTCTGTGTTCGCATATGAATCTTTGTAATGATTAAATGTATCCAACAAGAAGTATAGTAATATTAGATAAATGAGAATGCTTATAAACATTACAAATATATGAAGCATCAACATTGTGAAATAAACTTTATTAAAAATGAAGACTTAAAAATACAATTAAAAGCCTGGTTTTTCATAATATTAATAATTACAAGCGGCAAATTCCAATTTATTAGTGCCCCATTCTTGGTGGGTAGCCACCAGTGGCGTCTCGTGACTTTAAACTTAGGGCGTTGGAAACTGTAGTAGCCCTGTGGCCGGTTTTAAAAAGGGCAGAAATGTGCTCAAACAGCTGCGGGGAAATTGGAACTCAGGGTTAACCTGCCCATTCCCATTTTTAGGAACATACTACGGGGATTCCCTTTACAGAATTTTCAAAATAAGAAAAACAAATTTGTATAATATTCATCTATATTTAACAGAAAATCAGTTCGATATGCTCGTTTCAAAATTTTAAAGTTGAATGTTAATTTAAGATGCATGTAATTTATTTACCAATATATCTAGGTGTTTTGTTGTGAAAACTATAGATCGGTGTGGGCAGTTTTATGTCTCAGCTGTTCAGCAGGCTAATTCGCACATCTAAATGCAAAAAAGTTCTCATTTGCCATTTTAAGAATAAAATTATAAAAACGAAAGAAGGGAGGTTATTATTATGTTAGAAATGATAATTTCATTAAAATTATTATAAGACAATACATATAAATCAAATGAATATTTACTTGTATTCATTTGAATTCTAGTTCAAGCCGCCTTTCTTTCTGGAGAAACTTCTGAATAACTGCTTAATAAAATTTGGATTTATTTTCACGTCGTAATTGAGAAAGCAGTTCTTTTTCAATAGAAACAAGACTTAGATTAGTCATTCGGTGTTCAGTCTGAGTAGCGCGGCAGAATGTGTGGATCCTCTTGAACGATGAGAATGATCTTTCTACAGACGATGTTGTAGCTGGTATTGTGGAAATCAATGTGGCTAATTTATAGATTTCTGTGAACCCACTCACTAAAATCATTTCTATCAAATGATTAATCACTTCAATAGGTGTTTTATTCCGTCCTTCATTGGAAGCGTACCAAACGTGCAGCTCATTCTGCAGTTTAGAAAAATTAAAAATATCCCCATAGACTTGTTGCAGCTTTTTCAATATATCATGAGGGAAATTTTCTCTTTTGCTGAAGTACACCAGTTTCGATGGATTTAGAAGTTCAAAATACTGCAATTTTTCAAAACTTGCAAATCTAATTAACATTTGGTTTTTAATGTTGTCGATAATTTCGAAGTAAAGTCTCCGACAATAATCCTTTTGTGTTTCACTAGTTAATCTTCTTTTTTTTTATTTGAATTAACTCTTCGTCTTCATTAACAAAAGACCACACTGTTTCAAAATGATCTCTTTCCTTTTGGAGTTGATTTTGAAATTCCGTAATTTTATTACTGCAGTACAAAATATCGACATTTTTGCACTGCAGTATGTCGAATAAGACATCTGAGAAAGCAAGTAGGTTAGATAAAACCTTTATTAAAAATATATTTTGTAGATTTTTAAGGAAACTGCAGAATCCTCTAGCTGTCATTGCAGCTAAATTATCAAAATCTCCCCTTTCACTAACGTGATCAAAAAACGCAATTAAAGCTTCTCTATTTTCACATACCGTGTGGACAAGCCTCGAGGTAAAATTCCATCTAGTACTGGCTAATGACGGCAGTTTTCTTGACATGAAAGTGGAAAAGTTCGTGTAGCCTCTTTGGAGAGTGTGAAAAAAATGCGGTTAGTGATTTTAATCAGGAAAAAAATGTTTTCAGTTCTCTATTGGATTCTAATGATTGCTGTAAAACTAAGTTCATTACATGAGCATAGCAGTGCGTAAACAAAGCTTTTGGGTATTTTTCCAGGACTTTGGTTTGGAGTCCATTGAGATGGCCGCTCATCACCGAAGATCCATCATATGTTTGTGCAATTAATTTATTTTCACACTTATATATATTGATGATTTCACAGACATGGTTGAAAAGAGCTGTTGCAGTTTTATTAGCGCTCATGTCGCGAAATCCAAGAAACCTTTCAACAATTTTTTTTCTCGTTTTTGGAAAAATACCGCAAACCAGTTGACAGCTGAGATTTGTTGCTTATGTCAGATATTTCATCAAGCATAATAGCAACAAAATCCGTGTTCTGGATTTCTTCATAAATTTGATCCCTTAGAACGTCGGCAACTGAATTAATTAAATCGTTTTGAATGGTTGCTGAAGTGCCGCGGAAAACTGTGGAATTCTGTAAGTGTTCTTTTAACGTGGAATCAAATACAGCACTTGCTATAAGAAATTCCATATAGTTTCCCTTATTTAAAGATTCTGCATGCTCACCATGTGATCGGAAGGGTAGCTCCTGCTTTGCTAAATAGCAGACGGCATCAATAAGCCTCTTCAATATTTCTCGATTTTTTTTTACTTTCTCATTATGAAACTCAATTTCCTTTCTTCGTTGGGAATCTAAAAGAACATCTATTCTCGCTGGAGTTGATACAAAAGTATTAAATTTCATGAAACTGGAAAGATGCATTTCAGATTCGATATGCTTCTTCACAGCGGTATTAAGATGGTTTAGATCATCATAGCCTTGATTATTCCAAACGTTTTTCTTGTTTGAGAATAGTAAGCATGTCCAAGAGAAAAACAGCCAGTCTGATAATTCATATAAATTCATTCGAAAATGTCTCTGAAATCCAATACCACTTATGCCTTTCACATTCGTCGAAATTGTGAGATTAGGGCATGGTCGACCATTCTTAATTATTTTCTTTTTCTTAACATAACTAAGTGACGAAAAAGAACTTTTTAATAGTGTTTGGATAACACTATTAGAAGCCATCTTTAAAATCTTTAAAAGCTGAAAATCAACGCAGGAGAGGAGATACAGAACTGGTCAGTACGAATTCTCAAAAAAGAATGTTTTTTTGCAGGGAGAAAACTGAGAAAAGGAAAGGAAATGCGTGGGGGTGAAACCTGAAGCCCAAAGGGGACGGGCTAGCTGAAAGCGTTGGATTTCGTTTCAACGCCTTGGTTAGCTTAAGCAAGAGGTAGAAGACGTACAGCGCATGCTCCAATTAGTAGTGATGGGAATATAGCTGAGTCGTCTCCAACGCCTTGCTTATCTGGACAAGCATGTTTTACTGCCACACAGGAAGGCTCGTAGTCTGGTCATTTCGGAGCTCGGAGGGGAGGGGGTGTGAGGGAAAACTGGGGAAACATTAGGATTCTCACAATACAGTCAAGTAAATTGCAGGATTTTTTTTTTCTGTTTTTGATTGGGCGTTAACACACGACTTGCACACCCTGAGAAAACGCCACTGGTAGCCACTTAAAAAACTTCAGGGGGTCCGGCAACTTACTGCGTATACACTTAAAATCTAGCAACCATCCTAGTTGCCACTACCTTTTTCCAGAAATCGTTAATCTGCTGATATTTTTCCTCTGGAGAAGAAGTTAATCTGGCGAATATTTTTTTCTATGGAGAGGGAGAATTAAAGAAAAGAAAAAGATTTTTGTAATTTGTAAATTTATAAATGAAAAAAAATTAGGCATTTACTACAGTGGGAAAAAAACATTAACTAAATTCACATACTGTAATAATTTTGGGTCCCCTCAAAATCGGGAGCCAGGGGCATATGCCCTTTTTACCCCTGCGATAATCAGGGCCTGGGTGCACTGTGAACTTACATTGATAATGAACCTGTAAGAGTTACGAAATTGTCTGAAAAAATGCTAAACACACGGAATTTCGCGATATTTCCAGAAACGGGTAAATCATCGGCCTATTTTTGAAAGCTTTTGTGCTTACGAATTTTTTTCTAGAAATTGCATGAGATTTTCAACAAAACAAAGTTTTATAAGTTTGGCTGTTAGTGTCAGTCTCTAGTGCATAGGGTGAAGAAACAATAGTAATTTTTCCGAGTGTTTAACATCCTTGGTTTGTTTGCAAAGCTGTTCAAAAGTCCTGTGACGACGATCGCTCTTCAGGTAATACCCTCAAGGACACCAACACTAGGGAGGGACAGCGAGACAGAAATTTGCGAGACGAGACAGGCACCAGGCGCGGGGGGGGATATGAACTTATATGTGTATAAATAGACGGAATTTCATCACTAATCCAAAAATTTCGGGGGGGGGGATATATCCCGATATCACCCGTCCCTTGGCTACGCCCCTGACAGGCACATTGTGATATAGGGATTTTTGCGAGACGAGACAGCCTATTTTTCATCTCGCGTCCATTTCTAATCAACACACTATGTAAAATGTGATATTTATTTATTTATTAACACTTATTTATTTATTAGCACTAGGGTGCTATTTCGCTCAGTACGAGAATTTTGTCAACGCGATATTGTCGACAAGTTTTATAAATATGAACTGTCACGGTGAAGATATTTTCAAATGTGTTTGCCAGATAATGTGGAGAGGGAGGCGTTAATAAAATGTGGAAAGTCGCTCAAAGTTTGCAATTTTTGATAATGGATCGCTAAATTGGGTGCCAAAACGCGACAATTTATTATAAATATATTTCTAGTATAGTTAGAAAACGCCTGGAGAATATTGCAAAATAGTTTTAGTAGGCGATTTTAATATAGGCTTTAATTCCGAAGAAGTGTTTAATAGAACAGAAAAGACAAATACGGTACACTCATAGATTATGATACACTTTCCAAATGGTATTTATAAAGGTGAAGTATAGTTTGACTATGCCTGGCGAAAATTGTTAAACAGTTTTGGTAGGCAATTTTAATATAGATTTCTATTCCGAAGAAGTGTTTTATGGACACTCATGGATTATGAAGTCCATTCCAAACAGTATTTAAAATGTCTACGCGATATAGTTGGAATATGCCTATAGTTCGAACATGCCTGGCGAAGATTGTAAAACAGTTTCAGTAGGCGATTTTAAGATAGATTTCGATTCCAAAGATGTGTTTTATGGTACAAGAAAGAGTTGATTCCTATTTTAACGCCCCCACTCTCGCCAAGCTAAAAAATCCCGCACTTTGGCGAGCTTTGCAGTCATGGGTCTCTAGGAGTTATGCACAAGTTTCAACGCTCCCAAAAGAACTAGATGAAAACTAAAGTGAACAAATTAGCGATAAACGCACCAGTTAAGGAATTTGAAGACACTTAATTTTTAAAACTACATTAATTGGCAACCCAAAATAAATAAATAATGTAACGGAATGCTGTACTTACATGTTGTTCCAAATCGCCATTTTAATTCTAAATTACGGTTGCCACATAAATACAAAAATCGTCATGGTAACTGCATATGTTTAATTATCGCCACCTTGGCGAGAGTCGGAGCGTTAAAGTAGGAATCAACCCAAGAAAGACAAACACGCACACTCATGGATTATGATGCACATTCGAAACAATATTTAAAACGGTGAAGTATAGTTGTAATATACTTGGCGAAGATTGTAAAATAGTTTTAGTAGGCGATTTTAAGATAGATTTCGATTCCAAAGATGGGTTTTATGGAACAAGGAAGAAAAATACGGCACATTACTTATTTTTATTTTATTTCTGGCCGTTTGTTCATCTAATAAATATATTTTTGTTATTATTCTGAAGTCGATCGTCACGTGATAGGTGCGGTATGCGGTTATTCGTTTTGAATTTTTCGGTAACACATTCTACAGAGGGGTTATCACTAAACTTCTCCTATAAATAGCAGTCTAAAGCTGAATCGGATGAGCAGTTTGCCGGCAACTTTGGCATACAAACTGTGCACGAGATGCGATACAGGAGATGTTTTAAAAAGTTTAGTTAAAAATATATACACTAAGAGGCGCTTTACACGAAAAACTAGCAAATTTTTAAATGAAAATGACTGACTCGAAATGCACAAAAATTTCGACCTTTATTCTTCAATAGTTTTAAACATCTATAAACTGATTTGGGTCATTTCTTGAATTGAATTCACTTGCTTTCCACGCTAAGTGCTACCTAGTGGACATTTGTTAAACTAAACTTTTCAAAAATACTTATTTGAGCACATCTCGGGTACAGACCACATGCCAGTTTTGGTGACGACTTGCAAGCTCAGCTGTTCTTTATAGGGGAACTTTTAGATATTACCGCTCTGCATGTAAAGTTCAGCGATCAAACTGTTCTTATTTATTTATTTATTTTCGCAAATGGCAGATTTCTGCCGAATAAAAGTTTAATTTAATGAACTAAAGGTTTATGGAAATATTAAATATTTTCTTTTAAGACGGCTTTCTGCATTATAAAGAGTTCGGTAAAAGCAGGTTTTACTGTATAGCTAGACAACAAAATTAGATACTTAGTTGGCAAAATTGGTGAAAAAATTTTATGGAAAACGATAATTTGCTTTCTGTTTCTGTTTCTGGTACACTTGGCAAAATTACGCAAATTCAGTTGGCAAAATAAAAAGTTAGTAATATAGTTGACGACAAAAAAAAAAAAAAAAGTAAGTTGGTAAAAAACGATATTTGACTTGGCAGTTCATCGACATCTCCCCCACCCTCCCCCTAAAAAAGTCTTTGGCTCTGGAAGGGCTTCGGAGAACAAGGTAATTATTTTTTCCATAACTACGTGAGCATCTTGTGGCATTGTGAATAATCGGAAGGTAGACACAGATTTCACCGACTTAAATTATAAATTATTCATAAACCATGAAAAATTGCAGCTAATCACGAACAGCTCATTAGTGAATGATATTATTGGTTAATTTAAAATGTGCATATTTCTCTGTGTATAATACAGGAGTTAAAATTATTTATGACGCAGGAAGTACCGATGTAGTAGGTGATGGGGAAAAATTTTTAACTCTTGTATAGAATATAAAACTTTTGTAGGAGAATAAACTTACAAGAAAAATGTAATACTGTCTTTGTAATCTTTTGTTTGCCCTCTTTGTAAAAGTATGTCTATTCAATTTTGTTGCTGTGCTAGAATTTTTGATCAGAAACGTTGTTTCTCATCCTCCATTGTTCTTGGTATACATAATATTTTCTCACACAGTGCACTTGTAAAAGCTATCAGACAATGCTTAAACTATCACACATATTTTCTTTTGTTATACGCCATGTAAATTCACACAGTTTAATTTTTTCCCCTTAAAATAGCAGCATTGCCCTATGCTAATGGGCATTGTCTTGTGCTTTTTCAATATTTTTCAAAAACTTTTAAAGTGTTTATGATTTGGTTTGTGTGTGTGTCCGTCCATGTAAATATATGAGCCCGTTGTTACGATTATCTATGTTATTGTTAGTATTGTGCGGTGTACTTTAATGAAAATGGCGTACTTTAAATAAAATTATTATATATTTTTAAGTTTATTAAATAATGTTTTCCATTGAAAATAATGCATGTAATATTTGTGACTGTTTTACAGGGTTAAAATGAAGTCATAAATTAAGCTCTAAGATTGAGTTAAAAAATAATGTATTTTTCGTTTATCCTGTTTGTTTCCATCGCTATATCGGTGTGATTCGATAGCTGTTATTTTTCCTTCTGTGTCACTCGTTGCTTCCTGCTGTGGTTCAGCGTTTGAACCGAACGCATGTACTGAACAGCAGCGGGAGCTGTTTCAGTGATGAGACAGGAGTTACCAAGAGCTTCAACGATGCAAGCAAACATATTAACTTATGCGCTAACTTGTTATACATGTACAGTTTCCATTTCCTTTCACTCCATGGGCATTAGAGATGAGTTCGGGCTCATTTTTTGAAGCCCGAGCCCGAGGACTTTTAATCCGAGCTCGCCCGAGCCCGAGCAATATTATTTAAGTCGAAGCCCGAGCCCGCCCGAGCCCGAAATTTCAGCTAAGATAAAAAAAATCCAATTAATTCATTGATAGTATACAATGAATTTTGCCGTTTGTGCAAATTAAAGACAAATAGAGTTGCAAACTCTCAATGCACTTTCTAATTCTTTATATATCCATGTTTATCAAATAATGTCGGATCTCATAACTAACTAATCAATATAAGCCGCCGCGCCGTTCTGAAATATCCAAAGAGCTTAACGCACCTTCTAGGCGTCAGTGCCGCTATTTTTTTTTTATAAGTACAGTCAACTCCGGTCATAGTGAACCCGGATATAGTGAACCATCGGCTATAGTGAACGCAAACCATTAGTGCCGATTCACACACAGTATCTCTATCCATCATGAAGACACTTGGGTTTTAGTGAACTTCGGATAGAGTGGACGAAATTGGATGGTCCGCAGAGGTTCACTATAACCGGAGTTGACTGTACTTTTATTTCCCTCGTGAATCACTTTTTAAAATATGTTTCAAGGAGTGTGTTCAATAAAGGAGAAATTTTTCACGAGCCCGATCCCGCACGCAATTGTGAATTACAGAGCCCGCGCCCGGTTCGGGCTCGGGCTCGGGCTGAGCCCGTCTCATCTCTAATGGGCATAAACCACCGTAGGCATAATATGGGTTTTATGGTGTTTCATATGTCTAGATCCAATCTTCTTCTGGTACCAAGTCACGAGAGCAGCCGACAGAGCCGAGAGAAACAACCCAAAACTCTTTCGAACTTTCATAATTTTGCAGCTGGAAATGCATTTAGAGTACATCTGAAATATTAAAATTATTTTGAAAAAGGATTTTATTTATTTATTTATTTTTTATTTTTTAGATGAATTTGGAAACGATTATAATATATAGTTTCGACACAACTTATCTTTCTTCTAAAACACTTTAGTCCGGTTGATCGTATTGTTTAAATCATTGTAGAAAGAGTGAATACCTGAAAAAAAAAGGGAGGCTAGCTCTGCTTCAGTAAAATATAATCACTGAAGGAAGTGGTCGCTTATTGAAGGACATTTTAAAACAGATCAAACTCGAAAATTATTCATAAAGAGCATATTAAAATATCAAGTAAGCGACAAAGGTGTAAGTTGATTAGCTTCTAAATAAAAATATATTCAAATTTAATTCAGTTCATTTAGCTTGAAAGATATTATTGATAATTAAAAATGTAAATATTTTCTACTTCAAAAACTGCTCAAAATTAAACATTTTTCATAAAGAGCATATTAAAATATTAAGTAATCGTCAAATGTGTATAAATAAAATTGATTAACTTAATGAAAATGTATTGAAATTTAATTTAGTTCATTTTTCTTGAAAAAATGCAATTAAAATTTAATTAATTTTTTTAAGCTATTCAAACTTAGAAAAATTATTGATAAAGAACATATAAAAATATTAAGCAAGCATCAAATGCGTAAATAAAGTTAATTAACTTCTAAATGAAACTATTTTGAAATTTAATTCAGTTCATTTATCTTGAAAAAAACTATTAGTTAAATTTAATTAATTTCTGCTTTAAAAACAACTAAAAAAATATTGATTAACTTCTAAGTGAAAACGTTTTGAAACTTTTTTTAAATTTTCTAATGGCAATGGGGTTTAAAAAAAAAAAAAAAAAAAAACAAGAACAAAAAAAAAAAAAAAAATAGTCATCTCCACATTCTTCTCCTCACCTTATTAAGATATTAAGCAAGCATCAAATGTGCAAATAAAGTTGATTAAATTCTAACTGAAACCATTTTGAAACTTAATTCAGTTCATTTAGCTTGAAAAAATATTAGTTAAAATGCAGTTAATTTCTATTAAAAAAATATCGAATTAAGCTCATTTGTTTTGAAAGAAAAGGCGAGATTTCTTGGGTTTTGTTTTAATCGCTTTATCATTTCTTTTTTCTTTTTCTTTTTACCTCGGAATGTGTGTGTGTTAAATTAAGGATTTTTTTTATGGCTAGAAAACATTGGATCAATTCCAGAGAGAGTGGGTAAATAGAGACCTTTCATAAAAGAAAAAATAAATACTAAATAATATTCCTTTGCATTATATTCGTTACGAGAGAAATGGGGTCACAGTACTTTGTCAAAATAACAACAGCATATTATTTCACCAATTCGCCTATTTTTTGTTATGTATATCTGGTAAATCGAAAAAAAAAAATTACAATTTCCATTTCCAATATTGTTAAAAAATGTAAGCAGTTGAGAAACTTTAAAATATTGCTCTGTACTTGGGTACCAAATAGACAAATCATTGTTTAAACCCCCTTTTGCAATTAAACTAAAATTACATCAGCTTCAATTTTGAAGAATGATAAACTGGCATTTAGAGGTTTCTTTTTGCATAGTGTAGATACAGTAGTGCCAGTAGTTGACGCTGCACCAGTAACTGACATTTTGCAATATAATTTATTATATTAAGCTTTTATTTCAGAAATGTTATCAAATGGTGCTATTTAGTAAAAATTTAGAAAATTAGATCGGTATCAGAAACTGAGATTTTCAAACGCAGTGATAAAAAATTCTGATTCTCAGTAACTAGCTTAATGGTTCCAGTAAAATTGAAAAATTTTTGTATTTGTACAATATTTGTCACAGTGATATCCTACTAAAGCTTTTAATCTTACGTGAAAGTGGCATTCTTCTTATCATTATAATTAATAATTTACAACTTTGTCTAGTATTTTCCTTCGGTTTTTCAAAATAATTTAATGTGTGTAAAATATCATATTTTAATAAAATATTATGGCTGTTCCTTTTTAAGTGGCTTTCATCAAGGAATAAATGAGCATGTTTTTCTACTCATTTCTTAGATGTCAATTACTGGAGTATGAAGGGTCACTCACTGGAGCCAAAATTTTTTCTTGATGTCAGTACTGTTGTCGCCACCATGACAACATATAAAACATAGGAAAAATATAAATTTTCAATATTCTGTAATAAATTATACCCTACACAAATTTTCAAAGTTCACTTAAGTTTTGAAGACGAAGAGTTTGATTCAGGATTGCTTTAGTAATTCGTAATGACTGGTTAAATTTTATATTGCTCTTAAAGTTTCATTTACGACTGGTGTACCTATCCTAACTCGGCTAAGTGCTTTTGTCTCGACAAGTGTCATTTGAAGAATTAGGATTAATGGGAGATTTCTCACTCTCTTCGCATGAAGTCATTCTCTTCTAAGGAACTGCTTGGAATCTCCGGTCTTGAAGTACCGATCTTCAGGATTCAAGTTTGAGATTTGCAATTTTTAACTTGATGCACAAGTTAATGCATCAAGCATTAACTGCAATGTTAATGCCGGTAACATTGCAATTTAACATCGCAGTGTTAACCCATTAAGCGCCAAAGCTCCCGTTACGGGAACATCTATTATATATTTTTTTTCTTAAAATATTTTAACGTAATTTACGAAATACACATTTTATATAAACATTTACACTATAGGGTGTGTAATATAGTGTAAATGTTTATGTAAAATGTGTATTTCGTAAATTGAGAAATAATTCGAGAAATAATTTTCGTAAATTGAGAACAATAGGGTGTGTAATATAGTGTAAATGTTTATGTAAAATGTGTATTTCGTAAATTGAGTTAAAATATTTTAAGAAAAAAAAATATATAATAGATGTTCCCGTAACGGGAGCTTTGGCGCTTAATGGGTTAAGTTGCGATGTTGTAACATTGTTGAAACAACAATTACAATGTTGTAACAACACTTCAGTGTTAATTGCAATTGTATTAAAAAAAATAATTTTCTTAAACTTTTTAAATTGACTCTCATTTTTCAAAAATTGACTTTTATTGATAGTGAGTCAGCCTGACTCGCAAAGCAAGCAATGATGGCCAGCATATGGCCTGCGAACATACATGCTTTTCGAAAATTCGCCGGCTCCGTCCGATGCATCTCCTTGCATAGATTACTGGCTGAGTGACAAGCGAGAAGAAAACGGCTCTCAGGAGAGTGAGTAGGTGTTGCACAGAGAAAAAACCGGAATTCAGGGATGGCGGGAGAGAGAGAGAGAGAGAAAAAAAAAAAGCGTTAGGAGAGAGAGAACATAACAGTGCAGCAGGAAAAGGGTTGAAGTGGTGACCATGAACATGAAAAAGGAGGTAATAATAGAAGGGGGGGTAGGTTCGGCTGTTGGTGGAACGGTAGCAGTCCGCTTCTCGCAGGAAGTTGGGGAAAGTGAAAAATTTGAAGAACACGGCTGTAGTTTTTAAGGGCAAGTTTAAGTTTGGATTTCACGGAGGAAGTCCTGTTTACCGGTAGCAGCACCCACTTTTGGAAAGCTGTGGGTGGTTGGTTGGCTCGGAGAATGTTGGGTGGGATTTGCAGCCATTACCTGTAAGGACGATCATTAAAAAAATTATTTTTGTGTTCTTGGGTAAATCGTCGTATTTACTGTTATCGTTGAAGATTACAGATTGTAGAAGATTAGAAATGAGAAAGCGAGTGATATTTGTAGTAAAAAGTCCATGATTTAAAACGATGCATTAATTCGCACATTGTTAATAAGGCACGGTTCTTAAAATACAGGATTGTCGAATTTAAATTTTCCAAACTCAGAAGGCTGTAATGCGTTGTATAGGTCATATAATGACATGAAATAATGACAACAGACATTTCAGATATTCGATAGGGTAAATTTTTGTTTTTAAAGTACAGGAATTTTCTAATAGGTGGAGGTGCAAAATTACATGGCTTTGTACAAATGTTTTATACGTTTTCCGCTGTTGTCCACAACCTTTTGCGGTAACAAAATGTGTGCCCCACAGTGTTCTTATAATGCAGTCTTTTAGAAACAACAGCTGATTGCTCGCACGTCAATGAATTTTTTTTTTTTTTTTTTCAACTTCGGTTGAACACCACGATGAATGAAAATATGGGTATAATCCTGCATAAAAATTCTGCCTTGGAGATAGATGGTGACGCTGCTGTAGTTGTTGTCGTTATTGTGTCAGTCAGCGGCGGAAAAAACTATGGAACTTTTCGCTGCAGCTCTCGGGCCAACTTTATGCTCCGACCTGCTGAAGTTATCTAGGATAAAAACGTTATCGGCATGTCCTCATACAGTTTTGACGAAGCAGGGTTCAAATCCTATACCGAGAACCCAGGGGCGTAGCCAGAAATTTTTCATGGGGGGATGGGTACTACAACTAATATATATGCATACGTATATGTGATAATGTAGTGAAGAATATACATTTTGTAAGGCAAAAAATTCCTCATGGGGGGGGATGACCCCTCTGACCCCCCCCCCTTGGCTACGCCCACGCGGCACCCGTTCTTTCGAATGTCGATCGCAAAAATTTATAAGCATTAATCATTTTTCTTATTAATGTTTCACGATTAATAAATTTGATCTGAACAAATTGCTGGAAAATGTCACGATGACATGTAAATTCTTAAAATTTTCTATGCATTTTTTTTTAAAAATATAAACCATTGTTTGATTGATTTAGATTCAAGGCTAGAGACAATATCTTGAGTTATTGTTCTCGCTCCAAAAAGTAACCTGAGACTTGTGTATATAGTCATCATGATTAAGAGTACGAGTTCATTTTGCAGTCCATTCTTTGATATGAATATAATAAGAAAATATCATTAAAAATAGCCAATTGTCAACTTCTTTTTACGTGCAAAGTTTGCAGCATTTATAAAACCTTGAAATGCTTTAAGTTCAAATTCAATTTGAATGGCAAGGGAAAAAATTAAGATAAAAACTACTAGTAAAATTTTACAAATTTTTTATTAGATAAACATAACTATTATTTAAAAAGGAAGTAATAGCAAGTAGTACTTCTGTTTTAAATAAATTGTTTAGGATTTAGAATGTAGTAGCATTCTAGAAATTACAACTGTACCCTAAACACAACCAAGCTGAAACATGTTAATGTTCTAGAAGTTATTAAAACAAATATAGTCCAGTATCATATATTCTTTTGTATACATGTTCGGTATACTACAACAGACTCTATTATACGTTTCTAGAACTATACAAATATAGTAAGTGAAATCTATTACTCAGTGTTTACTAATTCAGTATCGTCTTTAACTAAAAACACAAATCGTTAAAATAAGAGAAAAATCAGGATTTAAGATTTTTTTAGAACACTCTATTATGTACGAAACGAATGAAGGAAATTTATTTTACATTTAAAAACTCGTTTTCTTTTACTTTCGGATGGCAATAATAATAGTAAACCAAATTTTAAGATAGGTACCTGTTTCATGTCTACCATTGTGTATTGCTAACATCGCAGGTTCCATTTACATTCAGAACTTGCTCGGGATCTACAAATGTTAGAGACATTCAAAATTACCTGTTCATGCTTTTCATCCTTTCCTTCCCCCACCCTTTACATAACCTCAGCTTTCATTAATAGCCACGGTTTTCATGAAATAAATTGCTTTTGATTTATACTCATACCATAACAATAGACTTGCGCCATTTTTTCGCGCACACCCACTATTTTCTCATTTTATTCTCTTTTGTTGTTTCAGAGTAAATCATAGAGTTTGGGCAGTCTCTTTCGAGCCCCCCCCCCCCTTATAAAGCACACTATTAACAGCAAAGGAAGAAAAATTATTTCGCTCTTATAACAGGGTTCCATTTCCTGAGTCCTTAATTTGTTAAAATTCCGAATTTTTGCAAAAGTTATCCTAAAATGCCCTACTATTTGTGGTGCTCGAGAGAATTTTATAAAATTATCTAATATTTTATAAAATATAAAATATTAGATAATTTTAGAACAAAATTTCAACAGTTCGGAATTTAGCAAATTCAGAAGTCATACAAACCCTATTTTAATTAAAGCATGAAATATAATATTGTTTTTTGAAAATATTTCCACTATTTGGAAAGTTATAAAATAAGAAAGAATTAATCATGTTTTACCATTGTTATAGTAACGTAACATACGAAATGTACGCTGAAGTACATCAAATAGAAAGGTATTATTCCAGTCCTTTGTGATATGATGATATCCAGTCAGTATTACAAAATTTAACCCTAGGGAATTTTCAATAAGCTATTTATGAGCTATTATAAGCTATGAGCTATTATAAGCTATGAGATATTATGAGCTATTATAAGCTATGAGATAGCTTATTTAGTGTTACTTTTTTGTGCTCTTTTATTTCATTTTGTGCTTGAACCGATAGCTCAGAGTTTTAGTATATGCCACTCGTATACCATCGTTCTTCTATAATTTCATCATTTTCAATCATTTGGTCTTCGAAGAGAAAAAGTGTCTTCCCTACTGTAAAAGCACTTATTTTCGCGAGCCCGTAGTTATCGCCAAAATTAAAGCCTCGCGAAGTACTTCTTTTTTCTCAAATAATAATAAAAGTATCAGAATTTTTCACTACCAAAATTTAATGATTTATTGCCCAGTTAAAAGCTCGTTTTTGAAAGCTTCTTTTCGTACAGCTTGACTCTCTTTCTTACAACTATTTCTTGACTACTAAACACTATTTCTTGAATATAAAACAATAATACAACTAATAGAATGCAGCTCCATCCACTTACAGTATTTATATTATCTTCTTTGAAGCTATTCAAAATGGGGGGGGGGGAGGATGAACTTTTCGGATAAAAGGAAGTTTCTTAAAGTGCCTTACGCAAAAGGATTTATAATATTTAGGTGCTTTCGGGATTTTTCAACTTTCGGTTCTATTCGCATGAAATTCGCGAAATTTTCAGTTCGCAAAATCAGAGATATCTTCGTTTTTGCGAAAATAAGTGCTTTTCAAGTAATTCATTTTTATTTTCATGCAAACAGAGAAAAATCACGTTGTTCTGTACAGGAAAGGATCTGAAAAAATGTAGGGCTTCCAAATGTAGGGTTTCCATACTGAAGTTTTCACAAAAAGGTTCGAATATTACCATTTTGCTAAGAAAATTCAAATTTCTGGGGAGGGAGGGCAACTACCCGAACCTCCTTTCCGATTACGTGCCTGGTTAGGTTAAATATAGTCCTTTAACCTGCTCTCTCCCAACACTAGAAAAGATGGAACGAGATTTCGCTTTTGCAGCACAATGTTGGGCTCAAGCAGAAAAACAAATATGAAGTGAGGAAGGGGATTCTCTGCCGTTGTGTCTGTGCAGTGACATAAGCGTAAAGTTTTGAAAATTATTGGGGGGGCCGGGCCCCACAACCACATATATTCACGTCAGTGGCAGAGCCAAGGGGGGGTAGGGGGGTCATAACCACCCCCCATGAGGAATTTTTTGCCATACAAAATGTATATTCTTCACTCCCTTATCATACACCCGTATACATATATGTGAGTTGCAAAAGTCGTAACCCCCCCCCCCCATGAAAAATTTCTGGCTATGCCACTGATTCACTTAGATATAACTTACTCATAGCTGCCAACTACTACGGAATATAATTAACCACTTTTTCTACATGATTTCTATATTTTCGGCTTAAAATATAGCAAACTTTTTATGCTGCGCGCACGAGCTTGTTACTATTTTGGAAAAAATAATTAAAAAATATATTGTTTACAAAAAGTGGCTAGTTATATTCCGTAGTAGTTTGCAGCTATGACTTACTATATATAAGTGTAAATTATTGGAGGCGCTCAATCTCTATGGGTCCATAGAATTCTACACCTAAGGTAAGTATCCATGTTATATCTTCCTACCATGTTATAAGTTAAAAATAGAAGCAAAATAAAAAATCCAAAGGAGGAAAAAAAAATATTTTCGATGAGATGGTGCATTTTAGACACATCTGAACTTTTCTTCATTTCATACTTTACATTGCATAGTCTGATTTTAATTAACCAGAGCCTGGCGAGGGCAGCTTATAGTAACATTTTGTGTTACATGGCATCACAATGAATACTAAATCATGATTGAAATCAAAAGAAGAAAATTTTTAAAAGTACAAGGAAAGGTTTTTTTAAACATTTGTAAATGGTGTGAATACGTTTTTTTATGTTAGAATAAATTAGTTTTCTGTATTTAGTGATAAATTATTGGGTGGGCTCAGCCCCTATTTACAATTTATTGGGGGGGCTCGAGCCCCACGGGCCCATATAACTCTACGCCTATGTGCAGTGATGGGAAAAAGGAGGGTGGTGGAGAAGTTAAGCAGAATTTATCTGCAGCTTCGTGCTTGGTATCTCCAGTACAACCATTTATTTGTTTATTCTTGCACTCAAATATTTTGTGAATGGCAATTTCAGAAGCTTAGAAAATGGAATGCAGATTTTAAGTACCATAGTTTTGAAATGAGTGCGATCTATTTCATTAGGTGTATTTCATTATTGCTATTATCCTCCCAGTTTTGGACACTTGCGTTCCCTAAAAAAAGTGTCCAACTTATAGAGGTGTATTTCAATACTCTGACCACGCTCCGTTCCTCATAAAAGTGTCCAACGTGGGAGTTTTGCTGTATTTTTTATTATTAGTCAGGAGGCTCTAAATAAAATAATATTAAATAATTTTTATTTGCTCGAGTACCGTTGATTTATCAGTAATCATTTCAAAGCAACACTGAAAACGGTAAAGCATAACTTTTTTGTTTCGGGGGGAGGGGGGGGGGGGAGAAAAGAAAAAGAAAACGAAAGAAAGAAAAAAGAAAAGAAAAAAGAAAAATAGCTTTTTTAGTTTATATACTTTCATAAATTTAAAAATAATGAAACTAAGTATTTAAAACAGAATAAAAAAGTAGATGTTTATCGCACATTATTCAAATTTATTTTTTAATTGTTTTGGCAATTATAGTACATCTAATAACAGAGATTGAAAACAACCATATCTGTGAAGAAAGAACAATTATCAGGTACCAAAATTTCCAGCAATCCATACTTTACAAAACGAATTTGCATATTTTGTTCTTCTAACTTACAATACGTATGTCCTCCTATAATTCCAGAAAAATAATTACCTGTGATACATAAAATATGGAGCATTTATTTTCTAATTATAACACATGTATTTGGGAGGCATGGAGTGTTAGCGTACTTTCATCCATACTAATACAAAAGTAACAAAAATCAGAAGTTTGTCTAAGCGACTACAGATGTCGCTATATCCGTTTTTTCTTTTTCATTGCCTAACTTCAGGGGGTTTGGCAGGCGCGGCGTAGTACCGGCTAGACGTACCGGCACCGGCAGTCGTCATTTCTCTGTTCTCTTTAAAAAATACCTTATAAATACCCAAAAGTGTGGTTGGATAAACTAAACTAAGCTTTTAAAAATGAATGTTCACTTTGCTAATTTTGATACAATGTAGGGTGTGGCTATGGACTGAATTTATGGCAATGAAAAGTTTAAAGCTCTTAAAAAAGAAAAATGTATAAACGCAAGTAATATTGTTCTTAAGCAGAATAATAAATAGGTAAATTATTCCAATTACTAAACAGGAAATAAAGATTGTTAACTCATGAGATATATTGTGTACTGATGATAAACCAATATGACTTATGAAACTTTCGAAGGGGGGGGGGGGGGGGCTCAAATATAAAATGACATCGAGATATGTTGCTGAAGTGTAATGCATTTTGCAAAAATTTCATGTTTAAAAAATGTTTTGCTGAGTGCTCATAATTTTCGTACGTTTATCTATATAAATAAAATTAGACTTTTGTCTGTACATTTCTTGGAATTCATAAATTTTGCGATTTCTATCCGTTTTAAGCACCCGGGAATCCGATGCGACCCTCAAAAAAAAGTTTGTCTGTCATTCTGTCATTCTGTCATTCTGTCCGTGACGCTTTTTTTGTTTAAGCATCATGTAAAAACGACTGAAGCGAATGATATGAAATTGGGTGTCATGATAGGTGGTCACTCAACTTAAAACATAGGCGTCGAATTTTTAAAAAATCTTGATTAGATTTTCTGATTTTGCGAAAATCGTTTCAAACTGCGTAAATTTGTGTTCAAGCATCACGTAAAAACGACTGAAGCGAATGATATGAAATTGAGTGACATGATAGGTGGTCACTCAACTTAAAACATAGGCGTCGAATTTTTAAAAAATCTTGATTAGATTTTCAGATTTTGCGAAAATCATTTCAAACTGCGTAAATTTGTGTTCAAGCATCACGCAAAAACGACTGAAGCGAATGATATGAAATTGGGTGTCATGATAGGTGGTCACTCAACTTAAAACATAGGCGTCCAATTTTAAAAAAATCCTGATTGGATTTTGAGATTTTGTGAAAATCCTTTCAAACTGCGTAAATTTGTGTTCAAGCATCACGTAAAAACGACTGAAGCGAATGATATGAAATTGGGTGTCATGATAGGTGGTCACTCAACTTAAAACATAGGCGTCCAATTAAAAAAAAATCCTGATTGGATTTTGAGATTTTGTGAAAATTCTTTCAAACTGCGTAAATTTGTGTTCAAGCATCACGTAAAAACGACTAAAGCGAATGATATGAAATTGGGTGTCATGATAGGTGGTCACTCAACTTAGAACATAGGCGTCGAATTTTCAAAAAAATCTTGATTGGATTTTGTGATTTTGCGAAAATCCTTTCAAACTGCGTAAATTTGTGTTCAAGCATCACGTAAAAACGACTGAAGCGAATGATATGAAATTGGGTGTCATGATAGGTAGTCACTCAACTTAAAACATAGGCGTCGAATTTTTAAAAAATCTAGATTGGATTTTGAGATTTTGCGAAAATCATTTCAAACTGCGTAAATTTGTGTTCGCACATCACGTAATAACTGCAAAGGTGAAAAAATGATATTTGGTGAAATGATAGGTGGTCACTCACCTTAAACTATAAGCATCTAATTAAAAAAATTGATCAGATTTCGAGATTTTGCGAAAATCGTTTAAAACTGAGTGAATCTTTGTTCCCGCATTAAGTAATAATGACTAAAGCGAATGATATGAAATTTGGTCACATGATAGATGGTTGCTCAACATAAACTATAGGTGTCCAATTTTTTAAACATTTTTATTAGATTTTGAGATTTTGTGAAAATTCTCTCAAAATACGCTTATATTTCTTCAAACATCACGTAATAACGACTAATACGAATGATACGAAATTTAGTGATAGGATAGGTAGTTGCTAATCTTAATTTATAGGCGTTGAAATTTTAAAATATATTGATTACATTTTGAGATTTTGCGAAAATCGTTTTAAATTGCTGAAATTTTGTTCCAGCATCACGAAATAAAGACTGTAGGGAATGGAACGAAATTGGGTGACAGGATAGGTTGTCACTCAACTTAAATTCTAGCCTTCAAAATTTTTCAAAAATGTTGATTAGATTTTGAGATTTTGCGAAAATTATTTCAATATGCGTCAATATTCGTTCGCGCATCACATAATTACGACCAAAGCGAATGAAATGATATTACTTAGTTACTCTCTAACCTGTAATATTTTAACAATACATAAAAATTATAACTTCGCTTTCTTTACTTTGGCAACATACTACATCCATTCTGTGTACTCCTACAATGCTGACGAAAGTTCTTGCTTTTTGGAAATTTGCATTCACTAACCCGTCAAGGACGGGTACTTCAGCTAGTTGTTAATAAAAGGAATTTGTTAAGTTTAACGAGTGGCATTTAAATATGTAAATTCTGTTTTGTTTTATAGAGTTTTGGGCGGTTTCCTTCCGAAGTTACGTGAATATGCGTTAGAACCCCTCAAAATGTCCTCCACCGGACGTATCCCCCTTTAAGGCAGATAGCCCTCACGAAGCTTTGCCTTAATAGGGGTAGACGCAGACGAAAATTGGGTCCGTTTTGCGGCCTCTTCACAAAACTACAGTCGGTTAAAAAGGCCCTTCATTGCCATTTTACCGTATATTTTAATTTGTTTTGTAAGGAGAAAATTGACTTAAAAATTACAAAAAATTGGTATGAAAATTCACAAAAATAAGTGTTGAAATTCACAAAAATAGGACCCTAGGAAAATCTCCTGGTTCGACCCCTGCTTTAATTAATAACTTAATCTTATCTCTTTGTGTATTTTTAAACTGCATGGCTTTAAGATTTTTTGAAAGAGCAACTTTAAAATAGAAATTTAAAAATATATTTTTATTCAAAGCTTTTTTGCATCTCAGTTTATTCTGATTTTTTACAAATAACTAGCAATAACCATGTTTCATATTTATTAGACAAAACTTGCTGATCTAAGTTAAAATATACTTATTGAAATCTTGTGACGAAGTTTTATTTATTTATTTTTTCCCTCACAGATTTTTAAAAAACGTATTGTTATTCATAATTAAGTTTGAAAATTCAAATCTAATTCAATTTAAATAAATAACAACCGAATCTACTTGAATGTGAATTTGAACAAACAATCAAACAAAAAAAAAAAAAAAATGCATCGTTTATGCATTTCTCATTTATACGACTTATACATTTATACGTCAGTTTCTTGACGTCCCGATTCATTCCTATTCATTTTAATGCAAAAGTGCTTCGTTTTTAAGACGCACAGTACCGTTTATAAGTCGTTTTTCACCTGCCTAAACTTTGAAAATTTTCTGTCTCGGTGATTATATTCCTATTTAAATGAAAAATTTCCCAGACAGAAGGTCAAATAAAGGATGTAGGGAAGGCTGCACCTTTAACGCTTTCAAAAGACGTAATCGACTAACATAAATTATTCGAAATGCATAAATTACTTTGTTTCTCAGAATACTAAAGAACAAGCATTTCATGAACTTAATTCAATCTATATGCTATAATTAGCAATTAAAGACAATGAGACGGCCACAGGGGCGTAGCCAAGGAGGGTTAGGGGGGTCATAACCCCCCCATGAGAATTTTTTTGCTATACAAAATGTATATTCTTCGCTCTATTATCACACACCACACACACGTATACATATGTGTGAGTTGTACACATGTATGTTGTATGTGGACCCCCCCCCCCATGAAAAATTTCTGGTACGCCTCTGGACGGCCATGAAATACATATTTTTTAATTCAATGTCTGTGCTATGATCAAAATAAGAACGCAATGTTTATTACATTAATACTAAAAATGTGCAGTATTTAAGAAATAGTACAATAAAGGTATGATTCGTTTCACTTTTATAATAAATGTTTCCATTTAAAATTCAGTTATTTTTCAGCGTAAAAACTATTATGAAGTAATTTACTAGTATCTTATAAAGACAAACTATTATATTTACATTAATTTGCATTAGTAGCTTTAAACCTTAAAAAATCAAACTGGATCATTAATGTTTCATTTATATGTCGTCTTAGATAGGTCCCTTGAAAGACGTATAAATAGTACTTTACTACTTATTTTTATAATCACTAAATTCTACTTAGTTTGTTACACAAATTTTGCATGATATTACGTATTAAACTTGATTCAACTACTTTTGATTAAATGTTGCTTTTGAATAAACAAAAATTTTTGATTAGTTGCGGGTTAACATGAGTTTTCTTTTCAGATTTTTCTGTCATCTATAAATAAATTTTTAGATAATACACTTAAATAGAAAAATTTAGCTTTCATGATTTCACCATTAACTTTTCATTTAGAATTAATTTTTAAAATGGTTGTCTTTTCGATGCACCATCAATTTATATATGTACAGGGAAACTTCTGAGGAGCGACCACCCTCCATTACGTGAAAAAGTGGTCGTTAAGAGAGGTATTCTCTCAAAGAAGTATTTTATTCGTTTAAAATTTTAAATTTATCAGTGTATTGAAATCTTTACTAAAGTTATGAAATATTGTTTTACTGCATAATACTGACATCGTATAAAAAATATTAAATACATTATTTTAAAAAAAAGAAAGAAAGACAGCGACTAGAAATAATAAACCATTTTTCAAAATTATCAAAAAATTGTAAGAACTCTAGCAGTACCGAAATTTAAATAAGTCGCACAATTTTCTTGCATCTTCAATGTGATATTACATATTCTTCCAGTGTACATATTAATTATGCATAATATTTTTAACTCATAATAAAATTTTATGCTTTTTAAAATGATATGCCCCGCAGTGGCCTAATCGCTTTGCTCCGTTCTTATAAGAAAACAGAAAGTGAAGCAACATCGGCTTGGTCAGTGCTTGAGAGGGTGTAATCCATCTATAGGTTGGGCTGCTGTGGGACGGTGTACGCACCTGGGAGCTGGTGCACGTAAAATCCCATCGTGGCTCTAATGTCTTCCATCTTCAAAAGGTACCTCTGGGGTGCCCATTTCAGGTGCTAGGTTTCTTGGATATATAATATCATAATGGTTCAAAAGTAGGAGACCATTCATAGGGGGCAACGTTGGTCTGTCTAATGGGCGCCTCCATAATGAAATTACCAACATCTCGTAGCGGTCAAGCCTGCAGTAGGCCGCTGATCCGGTCATTAGAAAGGGGGAGGGGGAATAATTTTGAGACGACTTTAGCTTAATTTATAAAAATGCCTATTTGTTTTACTAATAACTGTTGGATGTTTGGGAGCAATTAAATTATTTTTTAATGGTATTTTCTGAAAAAAAATGATATTCAATGTATTTTGGTACAAGTGAAATCTTTGATTTTAAATTTGATATATTTTATAGTCAAGTGTTATTAAGGCAGCAAATTTAACACACTGATGTTACACGAAATCATATTTGATATAAAATTGAAAAAAAAAAAAAATCCGTAACAGCCTGAATTATTTAGGAAACGTACAACAGTATATTTTGTTCGTGATTAACATTTTACAAACGTTAAAAAGCAGTATGATATACTTTTATCTTCCTACTACTAATTTAATTTACAAAATCAGCATTATATGTAAATCATGATCAACGCTAAGGCCACGAATTTTAAAAGTTATTCGAAAACAGCGATTTAATACTTTAATTTGTAGATGTAAATTTTGGTAATTTCTCCTTTAAAACTATTTTGTTGCACAAATTTTTAAAATTAAATAAAATTGAACACTTTATTTTGTTACTTTACGAGAATAACATGTGTTTGAGAAATTTAGATTTAATTTAATAAGTTTATTGTGTTTAAAACTATAAGATATTTCTTCTCCTCGACTGCAAAAGCATAGAGATTTCATACAAATAAAATTGCACAGTAACTACTTAATTAGTTTTCTCGTGTCAAATAATCCTTCGGAAATACATGTATCGCAAATTATGATTGGTGTTTGAAGTAGCATTTTCTTTCTTTCATTAATTACGTTGAATACCTGCTAACTGCATCCTTTTATTTTCAGAGCCAGCTGGTACAGACGGCTTTTGTTTATAAATGTTGAGTACGAAAGAGCTTTAGAGTGATGTAGAACTTCACAAATATTCTTAAACATGACATACTTTTCCTGTTATTCGGACCATTTTGTAAGTAGTATTATTTACAAGTTGCATTTTTGTGGAAAAAAAATCAAATTTTTAAAAACATTTTTTTATTCGAGTGTTAAAACTCTTACATATCATCAAACCTTTGTATTTAAGTATTAAGAACAATAGTTAATATAACATAGAAAAAATTAAATAAAAATAATGAAATTTAAAAATGCTCGCAAAACAGGATATACGTATGCACCGCTATTAGAACTATTTATTATTATTGTTTTTTCATTAGTTAGTATGAGCTTTCGGATGCTTACATAGTGCAGAAATTTTGTTTATGTTATGTCAATATATTTCACATCCCCTTAAAAAAAAAAAGTCAAGCCTTTGCAGTAAAACTTTTTTAATTGGACTTATTTCTAAATAACAGAACACGTTTAAACATTGAAATATACATCCATGGGTTTAAATTTTGTGGGAACTACAAAATTTCCAATTTTCGGCGGTTTCACTGTTTTACACTTACAAGCTTTTTAAGAAATTAAAGCGTGTTTCATACACCGTCAATAGAATTTACTGCATTAATTTTTAATTACGTATTTAACACCGATACTTTTAACGTTCAAAAAGCTATGTTTTGAATTATTAAACTATTAGTTAAAACATTGCAATTAATAAAATATATTTTACATTAATTTCTTTTTAAAGTTTTTTATTTTTATTGTTATTATGTTATTTTGTTTTAATACTTTAAGATAACATGTAACTGAAAATCCTTAAAGAGATTTTTAAAACTTGGTAAAAAAATAAATTAAATTGAACACATTATTTTGTTGCTGGCATTGTGTTTGTTAATGGTATTGTGTTGATAGACTTACAACATTGAAAATATTGCTAAATCACATATAAAATTTCAACATTCACATTTCTAAAAATCAAATTTACTAGCTCTGTTTTTAAAAAAAAATTATTTTCTATTTACAACGATTAATGTTTTGCATGTAATATCTCATCATACCAGTACTGCAGCATAAATTTCAAATTAATCAGTATTACTTAAAATTTAGTACATAAATTTTTCTTTCAACAGACGATTTCATACTTCTTTGATAAATAATTTTTATTGAAAATCCCCTTTTTAAATTAAAATGCTATTTTGAAAAGTGTTTTTGTTTATGAAAAGAATTTCTAGTAAAATTGATGCTTCTGAGATTTTTTGCTATAAAATGCTTTCATAATTTGCCAAGTTGTTTTATTTAGCTTATCAGATTAATCTAAGTTCAGTAGATCATTTAAACAAAAGCGAGTAATGTTTTATTTACTCGCCTATAAACTAATAGAATCACATAGTTATATATACAATTCAATAGAACATTTTCACAGTCCTTATCAGAGCCTTATCATCGCATGGGCAAATCGGGACTTTGCCCAGGGCCCCCAGGCTCGAAAGGGCCCGCCAATTCCAAATGTTGTTCTGAAATATTCTTTTTTAAACAAAATTTTATGAAAAATAAACCAAATTTGATAGATTGGGGGCCCCCAAAATCATCAATGCCCGGGGCCGCTGTTGGTCATAATCAGGCTCTGGTCCTTATTAGAGATAATGCGTAAATTAAGTATATATATATATATATATATATAATATATAATAGCTTACTTACGTGAAGTGAAATCCCAAGATAATCCAATGATAAAGTGAAGAAAATATAAAAAATAGATAGCACATGGTGCCAATTAACGAGCTTATTCCGGATAAGTGTTTAAATATAGCCTTTTAAGGCAATGAAAGAGTGGAAAAATTGAATATAGAGCGCCAAATTAGAACTGGTGTGCATTTAAGCCTAATCACATGTAATCAGAAATAGTCCGAAAATGGAATTAATATTGAAATGGTGTGCTCTATCATCAGGCGCCACCGCACACACATTTCATATATAATTTAAGAATTAGAAGTAGCTAATTTTTCAACTTCTTTTACAAAAACAAAATTTTTTTTTTATCTGCGTTTTGCTAATTTTGAAGCATATTGCATGCTTGATAATTGTATATTAAAACACCCAGTTCTCAGAATATGAGAAACAAAAGTTACTTATTAAGAGTTCCTTTTTTCAACACATATTTTTTAAATGCATACATATATATAAGCAATCTGAAAAAGTAATCTCTTTTTTAACACAGCCTTACTCGTAAGATCAGCTCATGATTTTTGTTACTGCTCTGGTGTTTTAAATTTTAAGTCTTAAATTTACCATTTTTTATTTTTTGCTTCCTTTTAATTTATACATTTTTATCGATTTAATTCTTTTTTTGGCTTGTGATATTTTGATGAATAAAATAGGTTCAACTAATATTTGATTGCCTACTTCAAATCTTTTAAGGAATCGATCAAACGATATGAAAAGTGTCATTAAAATAAGTGCATTTAAATTCAGTTATAACGTCTTTAAAAGGACCAGAATATTTATGACTCTATACCAAAAATACTGTAGCTTAACAAAGTCAAACCACTATGACCAAATTATTATGACCAACAATGACCATTTAGGAATCGTAATCTGGCAACCGCAGTAAAAATTGCATTTCCATTTAAAAGAAAAAAATGTTTATTTACTGATTTAGAGAAGGCGGATTAACGAACACAACTTTTCTGACGTTAAACTTGAGTTTTGAAGTTCCAGACATATCGTTATGAGAAAATTGCAGAAATAGGATGATTAAGAAAGATCAAAATAAAATGCCTTGATTTTACACGGACCAAAGGTTTTTGTTAAATTCAACAAAATTTTGTTGATTCAATAAAAATTTGAATGACAGTATTTTACGTACTAGGTTAAAATGACAGTATTTTAGATTTTAATCTAGTACTTTTGTCGGATCAAAAATAAAATAGTAAACTTAAAATTAGCACCCACAAAATTATTATAAGTTCTTTTTTAAAAAAAAAAACACAATGTATAAGAGATTTTATTGCAAACAAGAACTGAATTACTGAGTTCAACTGTCTAAAAAATCCTTCTTTTTCGCGACTGTTTTAGCAAGTAAACACTGTATTAAATCTTACTATTGTGCAAACATTATGATCCAGCATTATAAAGGTCGATCAGATCTATCTATTCGATCAAATCCATTTTATTCGAACAAACCTATCTATCTCACAAAGGTGGATATTAATTGAAATGAGTCACCTTGAAATTCGCGGCTTCCTCTTCGATATTCCAGACTCCTCCTAAAAATCGATCCGTTCAACTGCAGGTCAAAATTACTTTGTTCGGAGCTATCGTTATTTCAATATGTCTTGGTAAAAAAGGAACTCTTATTATTATTTTTAAAGCTGCATTTTGCAAAATTATGGCATTTGTGGCATAAATATATACATTATAGTATACAAGTTATGTGCAAGGCCTTTACAAATTTATACAAAATCGTCTTTTTTCATAAAGCACAACACGTCTGCGTTAAAATGTGCATAAATGTATAGTGTTGATAATTGATCAGAATAGATTTCATTTACATTATAGTTCGTATGCGATGAGGAAAAGCCTCTATTTTGGGATACGTAATTTAAAATCTTTTTCTTATGAATTGCATCTGCAAGAAGTTTTGATACACAATGCGCTCACAATTTTCAAAAATCTATAATATAGATGTACCAATTTAGCTACCTATTTTATTACCCTTACTTTCGAGCAGCAATAGACGTTCTCATTTCATATTTGGATGCAATGCCCTACAAAAACTTCTGTGTCCTCTCCAGGAAAAATGCATTTTTTATTTTAAGAATGCGATGTTTATGCTGTAACCCTCCTTCAAATGCAACCCCCCCCCCAAAAAAAAAAAAATAAAAAATAAAATACGATATCTGTTTTCGCTATTAGTGCTTCTGAGCCACATTTATGGATGGATATCAGTTAAAATTGAATTTCTGGCTTATTGATACTCGGTTTTTAGTAGAAAAATAACTTGTCAACTTAACAGCTTGTCTTTCGAGAAGCGTAGACTGTCGTAAAGCAATAACGCCGTCGGCCATTTCATCAGATTATGTTTCGGGCGACCAAAAATAGCGGATGAAAGTGTAGACTTATCTAGCAGACGGTCAAGTCCATCGTTAACCTTGAAATTCGTTTTGTCTGTCTTGCGATTCAATACACTGAGTATGCACCTGCCCAGTGGAATAACCTTGTTATCTTATGCATTATTTGAACAATGGCTTTATATGTGTGTTAGTTGGTATGCGATTCTCGAGTCTTTGATTCGCATTTTAAATAACGTAGATACCTACTGCGAATGTCTCATACCACAGGTTTTTAAACTTTTCTGAAACATGGACACTTTGCATTCATATCAGTCATTCCATACTTACGAACCTTAAGGTCCGTATATTTTCTATAAAGAACTTTTCAAAGAAAAAGGAAATCTTTAGTACAATATTTATATCAAGTTATGGATATATCAAGTAATTGAGCCTTAAATTGCTTATATTTTACAGAACATATACAGGGTGCCCCAAAGACATTGAACAGGCTTTTATTCCTTAAATATTGGTCTTAGAAAAAAAAAAAATAAAAATAAAACAGAAAACTACACGGCGTACGCACAAAAAATTCCCACTTAGTAAAATGTGCATTATGCATTAATTAGGTGTTGCACAAAATTTCACCCTTTTATCGTAAAACGGCTGAATGTATGTATACAAAAGTATTATGTAATTATACAAATACTATCTTCTTTCGTAATTTGTGTACAGTATCTCTGAAATGCAATCTTCAGATGCGATTTTTTTTCCTTCGAGAGACATAAAAAACAGTATATAATTGCAAATATTTGTTTTCATATGAGCCTTAATTTTTCGCATTATGAGCATTTCGTCTGAGCCTTTTAATATTGAAAAGCTGAAATTTTGTATATCACCTAATTAATGGATGGAGCACATGCTACTAAATGAGAAATTTTTTTGCGCTGGAACCGTATAAGAATTTAAATTTTGTATTTATTTAGATTTAATCTGAAAATTTTAATCGACACCATAAAATTCTGTACTTTTTTAAAAAGTAATTCTCTAATTTATTGTATATGTGATATTTCAGGAATAAAAGCCTATATTATATATATATATATATATATATATATATATATATATATATATATATATATATATATATATATATATGTGTGTGTGTGTGTGTGTGTGTGTGTGTGTTTATGTTTATACATATGTATATGTGTGATTGTGTTTCAGCCCTGCCAATTCATTTCCAGATTGCATTGCTTATATTTTACAGAACCTGTAACATACAAATGAATGATGAATAAAAATGTATGCCATTCATATTCTTTAAAACACCATGTTATTTCCATTAGTTGAAATTATTTTTACTAAATTTTTTTTTAGTTCAGAAGCACCTGTGTTTCAGCAAAACGGCCGTACATAGAAGTTAGAAGTATGCGAGTCAAACTTTCTCATAATGTACTATTGACATGATACTGCTCATTTTATAATGTCTTTAAGGTAAAGAGATTAAAGTATCCGAATAAACGTCTAAAAATTGTATTCCATTTTATTTATGATTAGAATTCTCGTAAACTCGAGCGATATTGAAAAAGTATTGCAAAAACGACACCATTCTCGTCTCATTAAATTGAATCTATCCAGTGACTCTCTTAATGTGAATGTCTGTAGACCATCATGAACACAGGTGTTGAATTATACCGTGGGGGCTCCATTGCCTACAGCAATCTGCGCAGTTATGCACGATTATGTATAACCCAAATACGAAACTTGAGCCTTAGCCCACCAAATAATTTTGAGAAATTTATTTACGCTAATGATCACGACTCTGAAGTCAGTTTGAATGTGACTGACTAAGACAAATATGTACTTGATTCAACGTAAAATATTATGAAAATAAAATGTTACATTTTTTCGTTTGTATATGAGTTATAACTGAGAATGCCATTTAAATTCTGGTTTATTCTTTTATATATATATAATTTATTCTGTTATATATTTTTCTATGGAATATTAGTCCTTACTTAGGAGCGAATCAGATTTCCTCGGGCAAGATGTTATAGAGATAGCCAATGCAGGATTAGCCAATGATCAAAGCAGATAACTGACTTGGAGCATCTCGTATCAGGGGGACAAAAATCACAGCCCAGAAGTTAAAAATAGTTAACAAGACTGTATCAGAGTCATTTTTCTCACAAGGGTCCAGTGCCCCTCCTGGGAATTCTGAAGTCCGCATGATTCGATTTAGATAATAATGATTTTGTTTGATTAGCATAACGAGAAATATATTGAGGGTACTCTATGTATTTCTATATTTTATATTTCTATATTTCTTGAGAACAGGCAACCGACCTTATAGGTTTACGGCTTTGAAAATTGCCGGCCCTCCTACTAAGACATAAGAGCCTTCTAGAATTTACAAATGTTTAAATTTTTTTCGTAATGACCAGATCTGGCAGTACGCATGACCTGGGTAGCTCTTTTTAATTACAAGTTTATATATATGTATATCTTGGTTGAATATTATAAAATTTATTTATAAATGGGTAAATATTTAAACCAATAAAAATAGGAAATAGATAAAAAATAAAAATAACTATAAAAACACTATATTATTGCTTTATTTGTCTTTTTAAAGAAATTTAGTTTTACAATGGTGAATTTAATTAGAGACTAAAAATCAAAAGCAGATTAGTTAACCCATAAGAGAAAATATATATATTATATTGTTACTTTACTTGTCTTTTTAACGAAATTGGGTTTTACATTATTGAGTTTAATTAATTTTTTGAGACTAAAAATCAAAAGCAAATCTGTTAACCCATGAACCTATTACTTAGTGAACTCATGTCAGGCGGTAAGATTCCCTAGCAATAGTTTTGGTCATGGTCTGAGTCCAGAAGATCTAGCGTAAAATTTCGCCAAACTTTGCCTATTTCTATGCATGATGGAATCGAACTAGACAACGAAACAACTATGTTTCGCCATACTACGGATACTTAAAAATGGTAGCCCAGTGTTTAGGGCATTTTATTGGTAACCGGAAGGTGGTGGGCTCGATTCTTACGTACCATTGAAGATCACGTGTACATGCGGTGTATGTGTACATTCAGTCCGTGGTTCGAAAGTATACCCTCATCGGTCTCCCGCAGTTTCCGAGGGATGCCAATGTTCAGAAGTCCCCCCACCCTCTGATGAGTATCCAATTTGCTGCGGGAATAGAAAGGAAATAAGCATCTAGCTCTAAATACTAGCTCTGAGGTTCATTAGTTTCACAGATATTGAGAACAAGATACATGGAGCTGTAAAATCCATGGTAGGAGGGAAAAAAGAATCCTTCAAGATTTGGCATACTTCTAATATTACTTCTAATAAAATTCTATTGAGACTTCTGTTTTTAAATAACAGGTGTAATATGTATTTGGAAAGATTAAAGCTTAATATATATATAATTGCAATTAAAAAAAATGAATTTTTGTCAGACATTTATTTACCTGGTCCCCTTACAGCTTTTAAAACATTTCGTAACTGCTAGTTACTCTCATAATGCATGATTTGAATTGAGGGGGGGGAATAAGATTGCAATTGAAACTAGGTGAAATAGCTTGAATTTCCGGGCTTTTGCAGCTGTTTTAACAACGTCCAGTTACGTTCGTCTATTCATATACAAGATAAAGTGTTTCAAATGTATATATATATATATATATACATATATATATATATATATATATATATATATATATATATATATATATATATATATATATATATATTATATATATATATATATATATATATATATATATATATATATGCATAAATAAATTTGTATGAATGGTAGGTAGAGTATACCGAGACGACTCAGAAACACATTCCATTTGATGAACCAGTTAATAATCCCTTTAAAAGAAGCTTTGAAGCTTTAATCATATTTCTGAACTGACTCCGATAAACTATATGTGCTAGTTCTTTTGCCGAAAATGAAATTTATTTCTCTTAAAAAGCGATCTGGAAATTTTACTGATTCTCAAACGCGCCTCTTAAAATTTTGCATGAAGAAAATATCTGTAAATATCTGTACATTGCTTGTTACTATTCCTAAAAATTTGCAAAGAATTTTTTGTGACTGTATTAACATAGCGAAGCTTTTTGAAAATTATTAACCAACTGTAAGTTTGTCAGAGAGTTACTCTTGCAAGTCTACCAACTACCTAGCTTCTAATTATTGCCACATTAAAAAATCCTTAAAGAATCCCCCGCCCCCAAAAAACTCCTCTTAAAAAATTAAGAGGAGATTTTTTCAAATCTCCTCTTAATTTTTTAGGAAATTGAAATTTTCTGAAAGTAAAATTCCTTGTAGACATGCATACACTTGTAAAACAGACACACATCATATAAAAATGAATATGGCTTGTGGCTTGACAGCATTCTCAGAAAAACTCGTCTTTATACACTAATTTTCCCTCATTTTTCAACGAGTAAGTTCCGTACTCGTTTCACGTAATATTTCGTGAATTTTTCTGCTCGAAATCTGAAGAAGAGGAAAAATTTCGTTGAATCTATAAAGTTTCTTCAATTGACAGGCGAAAAAAAAAGAAATGGATACTCGTCAAATAAGAGATATTCTGCTGGCAGTACTGCTGCCAGAAAAAATTCCCTGAATTGAAGAAATAATTTTTGAGCGTGCGTCTTTATGCACTAATTTATTGCTCATTTTTGAACGAATAATTTCCTTGCTCCTTAGAAGCTCCTTATTACCTTGAATTCTTCCCAGAAATCTGAAGAAGAGGAAGAAATTTCGTTAATTCTGAAGAAGTTTCTTCAGTTGACAGGAGAAAAAAAGAAACGGATATCCGTCAAATAAGAGAGATATTCCAGCATCACATTTTACAATAAAATTTGCATGATTTGAAGAAATAATTTTTGAGAGTCAGATTAATTTCTTTCTTGATAACGAGCAACAAGTATATTAATAGCTTAAATATTTGATTGTTAATGAGCTTAAATTGTTTTTTTTTTTATGAGGATTCAAGATTTGGTTTTATCTAATATTCCAACTAGCATTTAGTATTAAGAGCAGGCCTATCAAAAACACAGTTAAAACTAAAAAATACTTCAGTGCGTGTATTCCTGTTTTCGTGTAAAAATTTGCTTGAGAAACAAATATTACTACGCTACTGCTGAACGAGTATAGTAATTTGAAATGGGTGGATAAGATCAAAGCGTGTAGAAAACACGGTTTTGTGAGTAGTTCTTTCAATCTTGCGCTGTTTGAATTAAATTAGCCTTGCAATCGTTATTTCCAGGATTCCTGAAAATTTTATATGCCTACACTTTCAAAAATTATTTCTTCAATTCACGGATATTTTACTGTCAGCAGTGCTACCGAAATATCGCTGTTATTTGACGAATATCCTTGCCTTTCTTCTCCTGTCAATTGAAGAAACTTCTTCAGATTCAAAGAAATTGTCTCCTCTTCTTCAGATTTCGGACAGAAAAATTCACGGAAATATTGCATTTCCACAGAGTACGGAAATCATTGAAAAATGAGGGATAAATTCGTATATAAAGACGAGTTCCTCTGAGAGTGTGTACTTAAATATTTCGATTCAGAAGTATATATTATACTCAAATATTTCGATTCAGAAGAAATCATTCTGATAGTAAGCAAGTCATGGTTTTTCCAAACAGTCACTTTTAGTTTCCTTCTCTTCAGACAGTGGCCTATCCAGGGTATGGCACGTAGGGTGCCATGGATGACACTAGAAAGGGTCTATAGATGCAACGAAGGAGCATTCAACCGACCAAACGCTTGCCCGCAGCAGGAGCATTTAAAGACCCTTGCCGGAAAGCAACGATAGGCACAGAAGGGAGAATCACTGCTGTAGCGTTCTTGCAACGATGGAAGAAAACACTTTAAAGTCAGCAAGACTCTAATATGTTTATTTTGAATCACTCTTTTCTGTACCTAAATCTGTGGGAATTTTTAAAAATGTGTAATGAACTCTATCGACAGAAACCAATATAAATGGTCGCTCTAACAATTTTCGCTCAGTGGTTGCACAGAGCCAAATCACCAGTTACGAATTTATCACCATTTCAGCGCTTTCACAGCTACTTGGAAAAAACAAAATGGTTAAATGATCCCAACGCTGAAAAAGTCCTGCCGCTGCCATCGATCCATTTAACTACCAACAATATGGCGATTGATCGAATAGCCCATCCGGTATCGCAAACCTGCCAGCCAGATAGACGATTCGATCGACCGTCCAGTTCTTGGTAGTTAAACGGATCGATGGCCACGACTGCGCTTTTCCGGCGTTGGGCAGTCTATCCAGTTGGCTTTCTATACTGATGTGGAAATATTTGCGCTTCAAAGGGTTAAAGCACATACAGGTAACCTCCGGCCCTCGTAACATACCAAAATCCAGTATAAAACCCATATAAACCAGTCAAAATCCCAATTATGCAGCCAGCGACTTTGCTAACATCCTGAAGTTTGGCCCGTGATTTCGCTAACATCCTAAAGTTTGGCCCACAACTTTTCGAAGATTGCCAATACCTGGGTTAAACAAATGTACTACCATGCAAAAGAAATGATCTGTATCGTTCCTTACTGAGAGAAAGAACTCACTTTTGTTGCCTGCCATGGGCGTCTAGGTAAGCCACTGTCTGCAAGCCCATCGTTTTTGCAATTCCGCCGAGCCTTTCGATCGATTCCTCTCTTACGGTAGGGGGAGGGGGGTATAACACTAGAAAACACCGCGTACGTCCATCTTCCTCCACGCCACTGCCTTTCTACTTCCCTCCCCCACACACCATCTTCCTCTGACGAAACCCCCCCTTTTCCTGCAAGTTACCGGCGTTTCTCAAATCGATTAGACATAGGGGCGCACAGCACCGCACACACGACGCACCAGATGGCCGAAAACGGACAGATGCCGCGGAGAGAGAGTTATAAATGAAAAAAACAAAAAACCCGAAAACGGGCAATCTAATCCAACCGAAAGGGTTGAAGAAGGGTGGAGCCCAGTGGCCGCGGCGATGCTTGCTGCCCGTTGCGTGCAGGTGGAAGCATGTGAGGAGAACAGAAAAAATAAAAAACACACCACAAAATAAGCAAACAAATAAATAAGCAAAAAAAAAAAATTAAGTTGAGAGAGGATTCCGCGCGTCTTTGGAAAAGTAGCAGCTGCGGAGCGATCGGTCTGAAAAACCTTGGCCTACGTGACGTGGCATCCAAGCCCTTCTCTTTTTTTATTCTTATTATTACTTCCAGTGCTGGGGATCAAAGGGTTGACCTCATTTTTCAACAATCGGACTTGCAAGCGTACCCCTTTTTCTCGCTTTGTTTGGCGTTAGGTACGGTGGGAAGATGCCGTTGCGTCTTCAATGTCGATCGCGATGTAGCTGCCTCCGATTTCCGGTCAATCGGAATCTATCTCTCGATTAACGGGCATGTGAAAGTCACGGGGGTACGTGCCGCCTTTTTTGGATTTGCATTTTCAGGGTTGCGTTCTTCTGAGAACGCCCAGACAAACGAGGAATGCGTGTAGGAAAGATAGCGACTTCTTTGACATGAATTACGTTTAAGAATTTTTTGTGCGTGTGTGTATGTATGCTGTAATGTGCTTAGAATACGCCTTAGCGCTCTCCACTGGTTGTCAATAATTTATTTATCCAATTTCATAATTTTCATTCCTTCAATTTTCTCATCTACCGACCACGACGTTATAAAATTTTCACTTTGGGGTTGCTAGAAATATCAAGGAAGTTACTAGAAAATTATAAATGCTCTTGACAAATTTTTTAAACTGTAAGGTCTGTTTTCTAGATGGGTGAAAATTTACGAATTAAGATCCATCTGTAACTAAAACTAGAAAGATCTTTAAATTTTTTTTTTTTCCTTTTGATAAATCTTCCACACAATTGTTCTGTTGGAACCTAACCGATTCAGTGCACCACCCTCCACTTTGTTCGCTGAGCGAAATAATTTGCTTCTTTTTAGTCCATTATAAATTCTTGATAATGAAACAAAAAACTGTTATTAAAGTTACATTTACAAAAAAAATAAAAGGCTTCTATTAATAACAAAATGCATTTGTTTCACATCCCTTACACCCTAACCTTCTTGCCTCACCCCAACATACGTTTAGTACTCATTTTGTCTTTTACTTGAACGTATGTGGGTGAGGAGATCCCACTTTATTTGACTTTGCTATTCTGTTTTTCTGCGTATTCAGTGGGTATGCAGTAGAGATGAGACCGGCTCAGCCCGAGCCCGAGCCCGGGCCCGAACCGGGCTCGGGCTCATGAAAAATTTCTCCTTTATTGAACATACTGCTAGAAACAGATTTTAAAAAGTGATTCGTGAGGAAAATAAAAGTACTTATAAAAGATAAATAAATAAAAATAGCGGCACGGGCGTCTAGAAGGTGCGTGGAGCTCTTTGCGTATTTTTGAACGGCGGTTTATATTCCTTAGTTAGTCATGAGATCCGACATTTTTTGATAAAGGATGGATACAAAGAATTATAGAAAGTGGATTGGGTGTTTGCAACTATATTTGTCTATAATTTGCACGTCGTATTATCGTATTCTATCAAAGTAATTGAATTTTTTTAATATTTAGCTGAAATTTCGGGCTCCGATTTAAATAATATTGCTCGCGCTCGGGCGGGCTCGGATGAAAAGTCCTCGGGTTCGGGCGGGCTCGGATGAAAAGTCCTCGGGCTCGGGCTTCAAAAAATGAGCCCGAACTCATCTCTAGTATGCAGGGCTCACGATGGCTGAGAGGATAATAAACTGAACATGGTATATGGCGGAAGTGTGAAGTTCCCGTGTTATGGCCTATAGCGTGGCCATCGATCTAACGGTGTGGAGTTTTGGACGGTTTTCTCCAGATGTAACGTGAATACGCGTTAGAACCCTTTAAAAAGTAATCTGGCCAAGGCACCACGATGCTGGGCAGATGCCTCTCGTGGAAACTTGCCGTAGCACAAAAAGTCAATGGGTATGCAATGCTAGATTCAGAAAGCTTTTAAAGGAGGAGTCATTAGTATGGCGAAACACATTGTCAGATATGAGTCACCTTTTCAACCTTTTTCTGTTTAATCTTGAACCCACGCTTAACCTATTCGTTTCCATCATTAAAAAGGCGCAACGTATAAGAAAAACTCTCCTTCTTTGACCGATATTGCTTCCATGATTTTTTTTTTTTTTAGCCGTTCTGGGAAGCAACATCAAAGAAAGTCAAAGAAAGCGAGTAGGATGAAATAGCTTGTCTGAAATCAAACAAAGATGAGAATAATAATAATAATTTACTTCAGCTTCTTAAAATTTACTTCTGTAAATAATTCTTTGAGGAAATGTATGTACATATACGTTCTTCTTCAAATATTGGTTATATTTTTCTATTTTTGCAAGAGGATATAGACGACCTTGCTCTTTCCTAATGACGTAAAAACTGAAAGCAGAGTACACGACTTTGATTTGAATTCTTTTTATATTTCATTGAAAGGCGATAGTTAAAAAAAAAAAAGAAAAAAAAAACTAAAAACTAAAAACTATACAGCCCAATTAGTATTATAGTAAGTTTGATGGAAATTAAAACAAATTGATTGAAGTATGCGCAAACAACAAAAATAAATTTGTTAAAGAATATTACTAATTTTCTTTTTAATCATACAACAGTACAATAACGGATGTATTTTCATTTTCAGAAAGAACGACAGTTAGGAAACTTTTATCGAATAAATAGAAGTAAACTTTGTGCGTAACCATGAGACTATGATTTAGACAAGTTTACTGTTAAATTTTAAAATGTTCACGAATCTCACATTTCCACCCCTTCCTGCATGTTCCTTCTAGCGTAGCAAAACTCCTGTTTGTTCCTGACATTGACCTCCTTTTCCATTCTTCCCCTCTTTATTTCCCTTTCCCAGTTTTTATGATTCTGTTTATTATCTGGAATGGGCAGATTACAATGGAATTTTGAAAGTCATGGAATTTTACTCAGAGTTTGACCAAAAAAGCATAAATGTGAATGGATGTAACAAATGGATGTGCTTAAGGTCAGAAACGTTGGTTTTTGAAATGAGAACCTATATCTTAGCATTTGGAATATATATATAAATTGTTTTTACTTTCTTTATCTGAGCTAAATTTTATAAATAAAACATTATTACTGAAAATTTTACACCCTATCAAAGAAGTATTCGAATAAAAGTTAAACTTCCTACATTGGTTTCGTATATTGAAAATTATTTATTATAAAATATGAATTAGGATATGTGCATTATTATTTTTCATATTTCTGTCGAAATGTTCCTTTTTCAAAAACTAATTAATAAATCGGAAAGCTAAAACAGGAAATTTCGCTTTTACTCGAATACCTTTTTGAGAGGGTTGTACAATAGATCTATCCTGAAAAATAGCCAACATTTTAAAAATTATTTTTGTTGCTTTATAGTTAGTAACTATCCCAAATTGAAGTTTATGACATTGGAACTATTAAATCTTTTACATGTTATGTTACTTTACGAAATAAAATATTATAATACTCTAGCAGTTTTTGGACTTAAAGTGAAAATTTCAGTTTTCCTCTAATGTGAAATTCTGACTCTTATGCTTTATGTTTTTTAAATTTCAAAAATGTATTCTAGCCCGTTGCAAATCAGATTTATCTGTCGGTTTCATGTATAAAGTATTGTTCTTCGAAATGAATCGTGTTAACTTTTCAAATAATTGATTAGTTTTTGAAAAGCGGGAATTTCGACAGAAATATGAAAGAAAATAATTAAACGTATACATATTCGTATTTTATGATAAATAATTTTTAATACAACTAAGAGACTAACGTAGGAGGTTAAACTATTACTCACTCGAATGCTTTTTTTTTATTTTTTATTTTTTTAAGGGTAATCATCATCATAGTTTTCTCAAAATTAAGTTTGGATGTTGAAGATCTCTAAAAGCTTGTTAGAAACTTATAAGAACTTATACGGAATTATTAATTTCATTATAAGTAAGCAACAGAACTAAAGCCTCCCACAAGCATCATACAGTTTGTTCAAGAACCTAATGTTTCAAACAACTGACATTATTATTCAGATTCTACCGGTAATACCTATTGGCTGTTTATATTGTTATGTTACTAAGAATCTAATGAACATTTATGTTCAATTTATATCAGGTGAACATTATTCACTCATGAAGAGTGGCGCAATACACATGACTGACATTTTGCCTTTGGGTTTTAAATGGCAGCAAATCCGCACCTTCCTCAGTGAAAAAGAGAAAAAAAAATGCATTTAAAAACAAATTGATAACTTTTTATACTACATCGAACATTCCACAGTTTGTCCAAGATAGCAATGTTTAAAAAATACCATTTGATTGCTGAGCGTTCCTTTACAGGCTTCAAATTCGAAAATTTACTGCAAATTTTAGCATAGTCGTCTTGTCTTGGACGACAACGACCTGTCCCTGCTGGTTCCATCCCAGCTTCCCTGTGAGGCTAATTAAATCATATCAAAACTGTATCCTGTGCTTGCAATATGCCTTATTAGTATTCTCACCTTGACCTTCAGACCGGGCTGGATTCATGGCCAATTTCCAACTGATCGTTGATCTTCATTTTCGGCGTTGCTCTAATCAAGTTATGTGATACAAGGTCAGTGAAGGAGAATTTCTTGTCTGGACCAGTAAACGGAAATATTACACAGCCGTCGTCAGTTTCCTATTAAACGGAAAGGTGTTTCTAACTTTCACTTTCCCAAGAATGCTATAACGATGGGATCCAGAACTTCCTCTGATGTGTAAAAAGCGAAATCAGATAATTTTCAAGGTGTATAATCTTATCGTTTTTAGAATATCTGTTAAAGGAACTTACACGTAAAGTGAACGATTTATTGCATGGCAATACTTTTAAGACAGAGGCGAGTGCAGAAATGTTTTCCGGTGGGATCAAGTTTTCAGAAAACTCATTTAACCTAAACGAAATATAGAATAAATCAAAAAAGATCATGTGTCTACCTTATGGCTGTTTCATTTGAAAATCATGCAACTTTTGAACAGCTTAAAGAAATAATAATGATAATAATTGTACAAGAGATTTAGGGTAAATTAGCATGTTTCTTTACTAGTTGTACTGTGAACTATTACAAACAATGAACCTACAGAAGTTACGAAGCACCCAGGGAAAAATGCTAAAAATGATGAATTTCACGATATTTCCAAAAGCAGGTTGCCCCATGGCCCCCTTTTTTAAGGCAATTTTTATGATATGAATCTTTTCTGAAAGTTACATGAGACACACACCTAAACTGTCAGTATTAGCACACAGCTTATTTGGTGAAGAAGCATTATTAATGTTTTCGCGTGTTTAGCATCATTTTTTTTTTTTTTTAAAGATATTCAAAAGCTATACTGTGATGGCGATCGCTCTTCAGATAGAACACCATTAACCCTTTGAGGCGCAACCCTTTCCCAATGCTGAAAAAAGGGCAGCCGTTGCCATCGTTCGATTTAACTACCAGCAAGATGGCGGACGATCGAAACGTTCATCGTGCCACAGATCTAGAAACCCTTTTTTGATGACAGCCAGCTGTCATAAAAAAGGGTTTCTAGATCTGTGGCACGCGATGAACGTTTCGATCGTCCGCCATCTTGCTGGTAGTTAAATTGAACGATGGCAACGGCTACCCTTTTTTCAGCATTGGGCAATCTATCCAGCTCTTCTCGCGTTCTTCCATTTTTCAGCAGATGTCAGTGCTGTTAAAAATAATCGTGACCATTTTTTTACGGGAAATGACGTGCTAAAAAGTAAAGGATTCTCGTGGAGCGATGTTACCCGCAACTATTTTATATAGAAATCAAATCTATTCTTCGTGACTGGCAACAGTCAAAACGTCAGAGTTTGGTGTTCCCAGAGTGGGATCACTGCGCTTTAAAGTGTTAAAGCAATGCTTTTAGGATGAGCAAGAGTGCTGAAGCTCCCTAGCCCCTCATCCGCTTTCGTTACTGTTAATAAAAAACATGATTTTGCTCGCAACTAATTCTAAATCTTCAGAATTAAGATTATTCTAAATCTTCAGATTAAAAATTTGTCAAAAATTAGATGTTTTATATTTTTTGCTTGTTTTGTTATAGAACGATTTAGGAAAGATTACTTCGCTCTCAGCGAATAATGAATAAGTAGAATGTGCATTTTTTGGATATCACGATATAAAGAAACTGTAGCCAACAATTGATCATTCTTCCGAAAAATTAATAAATTTTAAAAATTTAAGCTAGATAATATAAACTGATTTCATCTTTTCGGAATCGAAATAAATTTCGGATGATACAAAAATAAAAATTCCCGAACAAGAGTTAGGAAAATAACGAGCTGATATGAGCGGGGAAAAAAACAGGACTTTTGGAACAGACTAATAATTTTCTTAAACGAAAGAGTATCGAAAAATTAAAAACAGCAGTGTCATCGAAGTTACACAGGTGTGCAAAGTTTCAGTTCACTCGGACGGTAGGAAGGGGTTAAAATTCGGATGCAGATTTCGATCACTTGATCCAGATCTTGATCACTTTGACAGTGCAGATTTTGATCACTTTGACAACTGGAACGGCATGCACAGACCAAGTTAATGAAACATTTTTGTAGTTTTCTTTAGCCTAATATACCAGTAATAAATTTAATACTAAAATAACTGTTTTTAATAGATGTAATTTTAATTAGTTAATGTTTCATATCATTTGAAAGGTAAATCGTGTTGTTGAAACATGCATGTATAAAAAAAAAATAGAATATTCACTAGCAGTACTTATATAAGTATCACAAAAACAAAATTAAAAAGATAAAAAGAAGTCTGAAAAAAATTTATCACTATTTGCTTGATTATAAAAGTTGATCTGGATATGACATATGACTTTCCTATACGTGTATTGCATATATACATACGAATTTTTTTGCATATTTAATACATATACGACATTAGTTTTGAATGCTTCGTTATGAGCATAAAATTATATGTATGTGATTCATTTTCTTTCGTTTGAAATGACTTTTTCTGAAATGTTAAGAAACTTGCAACTTCGAACGTTCGAACAGGGTGTGAAACGGTTGCATTCTGATAGCCCCATCACATTTATGCATCGTTTTGAACCGCCACATCGAGAGTGTCTCTAGACATTAACTCCGGCTTAATTTAACAGCAGTTTACTCAACCAATACAATAATGTAATTGTCTACGTGTATATATGAATGATAGATTGTTAAATTATGCTGTGATCTAATACATATACTGCATTTATGAAGTGTGAATGCGTGTGAGATAGATCAATGATAGCACATTTATAGAGATCTCATGTTCCGTTATTGGTATATGTTTATTGTTTCTGAATCAATCTTAAATGCGATTTATAGTTTTCAACTGACTACTTCTTCGATCAATTCCAGGTCAATTAGATTGAACTAACCAATCAATTTTGATCACACAATCAGAAGAATTTTGATATCCTATCACCTGTAACCATTTAGCAAAGTAAAAAAAAAGTTTCAATTTTTAATAGATTTCTATTTTTAATTGAGAAAATTCAAAGATGCTGGTATTAGGCATAGGCTTTTAAAATTACAGTTAATCTAGAAGAGAGAAAATAAAGGATAATTATCAAATAACTTGTTACTGAAAAATCCTTTTTCAAAACAAAGAAAAAATTCTGTCTTCCCTTTTCTTTCTTTTTTAATCACACCACTTTAGCTTCAAGCATTTTTAAAACATAAAAATGCTTAAGTTCATCAAAACTTTTATTGGATATTTTTTAAACTGCTTAAAATTTTGCGAAAATTGAATCACATTGAATGCATGCAGAAATTTCGAATGTTTTGCGTTTTTACAGCATACTTGTAAATATGAAAAATATTAAAATTTGATTTTTTTTAATTTTATGCATTGTATCATATTATGTATTATACACTAAAATACTTCTTTTGTGTGTCAGCGTGTGTGTGTATATTAAACAGAGCTTTCCCGTCTAAATAATAATAATAATAATAATAATAAGTATTGAGTTACTTTAAGTTATTTTTATTATTTTACAAAGATCTTAAAATTATGTTTATGATGACAGTAGACAGAAATAAATTATATAGGGTGAACAAAATGCAGAAGGAAAAAAGGAAAGAAGAAAGACAGAATTTTTCATAAAAGGCTTTATTAGTATAGATTATGTTTGGGAAATCTAAATTTCTGTAAGGAAGACAGGCTTTTGGGACCCCTACTGTTAAGCCCGCAATATTTAGTGGATGAAAGAAATAAATAACTAAAATATAAGTGGCGTAAAAAATTTCTTCCTTTTTATAGAACCCAAAAGATCCACTTAAGCTGCTTTTTAGTGTCCCCCAAAATTCCCTTTTGAACTTTAAAATTAGGTTCTTTGAGGAAAATCAATGAGAACATTATTTTTTTTCATTCCTTATTTAGAAAGTAAACGCGATTAGCAACCTTCTAAGCGCCAATGTTTATTTGAAAGTTTATTTCCGATTGCATTTACACATCCTATTCAATATTATTTAGACCTGATACTCTCGAAATTATGACTGAACTAAAAGAATTGTTTGCCTATGTAAAATTTAAGACATTGTATTTTGCCCTTTTTTTCCCCCTAAGAAAACAAGCGTAGATTCTTTTGACAGGTAAAAAATTCACTGTGCACTCTTCATCACATTATGTCTAATACAGAAATGTTTCATTTTCGAGTGAGTATTATAAGGAGCTAATTGATAAAAAAAAAAAAAAAAAATTCGTGCTACAAATGAAAATTACGTTCAGATTATAATTTGAAGCTATTACACTCATCTTGCAGTAAAATACATGCATGGAGGGAAATCAACTAATATATATAGTACGTAATATATTAGTTTAATTTCATTCCATCTATAAATAAAATTTTCTCTTAAATATAAAGAAGATAGCATTGAAAAAAGTGTATATATTTTAGCAAATAACTTAAAAACTGAAAAAGAACTTGCACCGTTATGCAATTAAACTACAAATTACTTTTCTTTTGCATGGATATCAACCGTTTTTAATGGCATAAATACTGTAGGGGCATCCACGGTAACTCATACTACATTTTTTTTAAAATCGCATTTTAGAATACGGTGTAGTAATAAAAAATAAATTTATTTTCTTTCAACAAAATTCACGCTTGTTACAAATTGTTTTCTTTTACAATAAATCATTAAAAATCTCATAACTAATTTTTTGAAATGCTAATTAGAATTGCTTGTAACTCATGCTACCAAAAGAAAAAAAAAAGCATTGAATTATCAGCAAAAAAGTTGAAGTTGTATTTCTGCTAAAATTTTACTTCTTAAATGCTATAATTTTTATGATTAGTTTGTATGTACCTTTCTTATCAGAAAATATCATTTAGTTTTTGTGGACAAAATATCATTTAGTTATCAAATTGGTTATTGAATTAAAATATACTAACTGCGCTGTAGCTCATGTTACACGGCTGAGTAACTCATGCTACAAACTACAACTAAAATCTCCTGATGTCTGATTTTGAAGTGTTGTCATTTTGATAAAAAGAAATTTATACACAAAATAAACTGTTGTCAACATATCTACAACAATTCAGAATAATTTCTCACACAGTTTATTAAAATAAGTAAATAAAATAAATTAATAAAATTCTAGATTATGTCCATATGCATATGGAATTGCCCAGTAGTTAATGTTTCTGAATATCTGAATGAAAATGTACTTAATAAATAATTTTCTAATTAGCGTGTATGTCTCTTTACCTAAAAAACATTCCACACCAAGCACGGGCGCCGGCAGCATAGGGGCAAGGGGGGCACTTGCCCCCCCTGGATTTTTGTATGCAGTGCTTTCCCTTGCTTTTTTATTCTTTTCAACATGGTGACCATACGCTGAAGTAGTCTTTGCCCCCCCCCCCCCCGGTAAATATTCTGGCGGCGTCCATGTAAAACCATGACGTAAAACCTCCCTCAAAATTTTGAATTTTGAGGTCCCGATCATTCTCTGAACCAATCTTCACTCCTAATACACGTTAGTTCAAGTCAAGTAAAACTGATTTCATGTTTCAATCACAGGCTGTTCGAACTCGGTTCTCCGGCCTATATAGCTACATTGTTTGAAAAATATCCCCGTCAGCTACACTACAGTGAAAGAATATTAAGCATATCCGATAGTACTTTTCTAAAAAACTTATCGAAATTCAAACCTGTTGAAGTTAAATAAATCCATTTTAAATAGATATAATTACGTTATCACTTTACATAAGATTCATTATCGCTGAAGACAAACACTTTCCGGGTGCATACACTGTTGAAAAAATAATCACTTCTAACAAATAGAAATGGAAGTAGCAAAAGGATTGAACACTTTCTGGGTGCGGCTTTAGGGTCCCCCAAAGGAAATCTAACGAAAAGGCAGATGGTGTCCCTTTCACTAGCGGCAAGAAATGATGTTTATCAGAAAAATATAATTTTCTGCTATGAAATAACGTATAATTGCCCTGTCTAACGTGAATCCTGCTGAAAATACGCTAGGAAAGCACTCACTGAGTATTTGAATTATTAACCCTTTGAGGCACAACCCTTTCAGAATGCTGAAAAAAGGGCAGGCGTTGCCATCGCTCGACTTAACTACCAGCATGATGGCGGACGATCGAAACGTTCATCGCGTGCCACAGATCTAGAGACCCTTTTTTTGACGACAGTTGGCTGTGCCGGGCACAGCCAGCTGTCGATAGTTCATAGTGTGTCAGTTCATAGTGCACGGGGTGAAGAAGCATTATTAATTTTTTCGAGTGTTTAACATCATTGGTTTGTTTTTAAAGTTGTTCAAAAGTCCTGTGACGACGATCGCTCTTCAGGTGGAACAAACCCTTATAGGGTGTATCACGAAAATTGTTTTTTGGAAAATCAAACTTTCAAGTTAATAAAAAGTTGTTACTGTCATCACATAGCTACCAAAAAAATTTTTTTTTGAAATTGAAAAATATTTGAGTCTCCCGGAATGACATTGAAGTTGTCAGTTTTTTAGTCAAAACGATATTTTTAAACATTTTTTTATAAAGTATGTATAAATCAAAATTAAATATTCAACAGCAAAAATGGGCAATTTCAGATGGAATCTATGAATAAAAAAATGCATTGTGACTGAAAATGAACATTTAGATTTCCGGAATCGTAATGAAAATCTCCAATTTTTTTCTCAACTAGCCGTATTTAAGAAATGTTGGAGAATCTTTCAAATTTTCAATCATTGTATTTATAATACAGACATTGTAGTACAGCGTTCCGAAAGAGCAAGAATATTTTTGTGGGCAAATATGGGGCTCAGATTTCAAGGTGATAAAACTGTAGCTCCCCCATGACTTTGGAGATAAGGGAAGTGCAAGACCATCACATGATTACTTCTCTCTCCCTCGTCCACCCTTCCTTTCTTTTTCAGTTTGTTTTTAGCGTTTTTTATGTACGAAGCGTCCATTTATTGAGCATTTATGTTTTTGATTTGGGATTAAGTTCAATTTGGTTTTGTTGTTTTACGATCATGAGTAGAAAAACTCATTTCATCAACAAGGAAAACTACTGACGATCCAATTGTCGGCCAACCTTTAGATATAAGTGATAGCAATGTTTTACCTACTAAAATTGATGTACTACGTTATTTTGAATGGGTAAGAAATCAGTTGAAGTCTGAAGGATGTCATCAACCAAAGAAAAAGGTAGTTGCAATGCGAGTGGCCCGTAAGCTAGAAGAAATATGGAAGAAGACTTCTATTCCTGTTTCATCTGTAAGCAACATTGTTTTTATGATTTTAAAACTACACGAGAGATCTGAAAAGATGAAAAAGTCATCAGGGTGTAACGCAAAAAATGTCAAGAGCTTTAAAACGTCCTTTGAAAAGTTCAAAATCTGACATTGTAAATAATCTTTTTGATATTTGTTCATGCAAATGTAGAGATTTAGTGAAATGTTTATGTCCAGTGCAAAGGAAGGTTCCACAACTGGAACACAAGTTCTTGAATGACCAATGAAACCTAAGGCTTATGCTTATAGGAGGAATTGACACAGTAGAGAGTAAAAAAAATCGAGAAACGTGCTAAAAGAAAGGAAAAGTCCATACAATTCGAGTTAAACCGAAGTCTCCAATGAACAAATATCCCTACTTTACGACATGAAGGCATTGTTAGCGACACTGACAGCGATTCCATTCAACAGGATTCAAGTGATGAAAGCTATAAAAAATAAATAATTAGCTATAAAAAATATAATTAATAATTAGCTATAAAAAATAAAATACCAGAAAATAAAAAGGAAAATTCTAGCGTTTCAATAAAGCAAGTCCTTGCAGTAGATCTGCCATTTTCCAGAGCATGTGATCGCAGAGCAATTTCCAATAGAGCCGGACCGCAACTAGCAAGTGCTCTTTTACTGGATTTAAAAGTTGTGACACCAGAAAATCAGACAGCGGTAATTGATAAATCGAAAGTTTTTCGTGAAAGAGTAAAGTACCGTGAAAGTATTGCAACTCGCACCTCAGAAATAATTTCTCTCTATTTTGATGGTCGGAAAGATGAAACTATAGTAAAAGAAAATGTACGTGGTAAATCTGTCCGGGAAAACTATACAAGAACACATATCTTTGGTTGAAGAACCAGGTTCAATATATCTTGATCATGTAACTGCAGACAGTGGTTCTGGGAAAGACATTGTATCATCAATAATGAAACACATGGAATGTAACTGCATTGATGTGACAACTATCAAAGCTCTTGGATGTGATGGTACGTCCACAAACACTGAGATTTCTAATGGATCAGGTTGCAGATTGGAAAAGCTACTTGCGTTTGTGATACGCTCCCTACAATTATCAAAACAAATAGACAGTGTAATCAAGATTTATTTTGAATAACCTTTACATATTCAATGTTGCTTATTTGTAACCTTTTATGTGTTTGCTTTTATCTTTTGTAACCTTTTTCATCTAAAGATCACACTTTCTGATTCTTAATTTTAATATATTTTTGTTTCTCCAAAATTGTTTTCTAATGTGTAATTATTTCTAATGTCACCCCTCCCTCCCCCCCCAGAATAAAAAAGAAACTGAGAAACTAATAAACTAATGAAAAATTAATATACATTTTATTTGCACTGTTGCTAGAAATTTTTGAATATTTTATAAAATAGCAAGGTTTTTAAAATTAGATTCCGGCAGACTAATATAGTTAATGGTACAAATGAATTTTTTTAAAGTTTGTTGTCTTTCTAAACTTCAAGTTTTTGTACTTAAAAAATATAAATATACTTTATATTCATGTATACATATTTTTTTTAAAATACACATTTTAGGTAAAAAAAGGGAATTTCAAGTTAATTCCGGGAGACCTAAATATTTTTTGATTTCAAAAAAAATTTTTTTGGTTGATATGTGATGACAGTGACAACTTTTTATCAACTTGAAAGTTTGATTTTTCAAAAAAAAATTTTCGTGATACACCCTAACCCTTAATCATTTCCCTTAGAACCTTATCTATGACATCTGTTTTGTCGGATCCTCTAAAAATAGTCGTAAGTACTACATTATTTTCGACAGAGAAAATTCTTTCATAAACCTCAAAAACATACATTTTTAAAATAGTAATTTATTTGTAAAAGATGATCATCTCAAAATGCATTTTAAAGAATGAAGACTCATAGAGCGTATAATGTTTTTAATTATTTTACATGTCCCTGTAAAAAGAAACTACCCATGCCATTTTCGATATTCCCCATAGGACAGATGAAAGTGTTCGTAGTAATAACATACATAAATTTTGTAGCGATCAATAAATTTTTATGACATTTAGAGCCCGTAAAGACAGTAACCCCATCAAATCTTGGCTTTAAGGCTATAAAAAAAAATACGATAATAAAATACAAGCCTTCATTTCAGTATTAAAACAGTTTATTCAAGTATTAAAACAGTTAGCTGAACATACATTGATAAAGAGTGGAATATCTTTCGTGTTTTCCCAGATCGCATTATGTTAGTATAATGCGATTATCGTACCATTCCATTATGTTACCATAATCGGTCATATAGAAATACGGTGAGCTAAGGTAGTCTTTCTTTTTATTATTTTTGCAGTTAATTTATTTTTTTAAATTACTTTAAAAATTATTTTATATCCAATAAAAAGAAAGGTTACATTTTCCACCAGTAATTATTTCACCTACACGGATGATAAGTACACGTGAAACTGGTGCTTTGTATGAAAAACTCATCAAGTGATACGTAATCCGATACGAAAAGGTATTAATAAGTATAATCATAGCTAAGTCTATGTAATTTGGTGTCACTTAATCGGTGAGAGCCGGATGCATGGGGTAAGGGCGAGCCCTAAAAATTTCAATTTCTGTATGAATTTCATTGTACGTAGAGATAAAAGAAAAAATGGTTTGGCATTCATTTTATTCATATTACTACTGCTGCGTGCTACTACTTTACCAGCTATATCTAGAATCGTGCCACTAACACTGACTGATGCTGGCGATTTTCAAATGAAGGCATGACTAAATAGGTGCAAAGCATAGATAAGTACTTTCATTTTGATGATTTTATCTCGTATAATGATCCTTTAGTAATAAAAATTGATATTTAATCCTCAAAAATTCATTTGATATTTCTTTCTTATTTGTAATTAATATATTCAGAGATACATTTATACTTGTGTGAGAGGTGGCAAGGAATACAAGTCCTTGTAATAAATAGGACAATAAAAAATACACTGCTGGCCATCGTAAATGCAACACCCTGAAGGAAGCATGCAAATAATATGAAATTTACAACATGCATTAGCTGAGGTGAGATATGCAAATGATTAGAATTTCAGCGCAGACGCACATCAAGCGCGCCTGTGGCGCCACCTCAAAGCGCTATTTAAGGCTTGGAGATTTCGACGGTTTCAAGTACAGCAATTGTATTTTTCTTGCTTTTTTTTCAAAAAAACGATAAATTATGCCTCGTAGGAAACAACGATCATCTTTAGATCAAGTATCCGAGTTTGACAGAGGAAGGATAGTGGCATACCGAGATTGTGGGTTATCTTTCAGGGAAATCGGTCGTCGTATTGGACGAAACCAAACAACTGTGATGCGGATATGTGATCGTTGGGTGCAGGAGGGTACGACGGACAGACGTGATCGACCGCATCGACCTCAGTGCACCACGTCACGTGATGACAGGCAGATTGTACGCATGGCAGTGACGGACCGCTCAGTCACATCACGAACCATATCACAGCAGATTCAGTCTGTAACGCATCATCCAGTGTCTGCGCGTACCATTCGACGTCGTTTACAGCAGAATGGTCTGTCCGCAAGACGTCCGTTGCTTTGTCTACCTCTGACGCGGAACCACAGACGTCTCCGCCGCCAATGGTGCGATGAAAGAAGGATGTGGACGACAGAATGGAATGAAATTCTCTTTACTGACGAGTCACGCTTCTGTATGCAACACCACGACGGTCGGATTCGAGTCTGGAGACACCGTGGAGAGAGGATGCTGAACAGCTGCATTATGCACCGTCACACTGGTCCTGCACCGGGTATTATGGTATGGGGCGGTATCGGATATCTCTCTCGCACTCCTCTAGTACGCATTGCCGGTACTTTAACCAGCCAGCGCTACATCTCCGAGGTGTTGGAGCCAGTTGTCCTTTCTTACCTTCAGGGCTTGCCAACAGCCATATTTCAGCAGGATAATGCACGGCCACACGTGGCACGCATTGTCCAAGGGTTCTTCGTCAATCACCAGATTGAATTGCTTCCCTGGCCGGCGCGCTCTCCGGATCTTTCGCCGATAGAAAACATGTGGTCCATGGTTGCTCAACGACTGACCCAGAGTTCATCCCCAGCTGTCACACCAGATCAACTTTGGCAACGTGTGGAAGCTGCTTGGTCTGCTGTACCCCAAGAACACATTCAAAGTCTCTTTGAATCAATGCCGAGGCGTGTGGCAGCTGTGATCTCCAACAACGGCGGCTACTCTGGGTACTGATTTTGGCAGGAACCACGCTTCATAGAATGCTGTAAATTTAATCATTTGTTACTTGGTCAACATGTTATCTACACAATAAATTTTGTTGTGATATCTCTTGTTTTTCTTGGTGTTGCAATTTGGGTGGCCAGCAGTGTAGTTATATCACTTGTCCTGTTTTCCATTTTATCTTTCAAATTCATTGTCATTCTTAAATAAACATTCCGCAGCATTTTTTTCTCATATACTTTTTACGATTTTACTATTCATTTTCTAATAATTCTGGTAGTATTTAAGACGTACACGCTTAAACCAAACGAGCGAAATTCGATCAGTCGGAGTGGAAAGTGAGCCAGTTTTCAAAAGTGAGCTTCTCCTTTAGGAGGTCGATTTTTCGATCACAAGAGCGGAGCGGAATATAACAATGAGCGGGGAGGAGAAATTCTCGGAAATGATACGAAGCGAGGAGAGGATTCTCAGAAAAAGGACTACGTAAAGAGTCCTTTCGCGGAAAAACCAGTCGGTTTCCAAGGAAACAGATCGCTCCGCAGTGTATCATTTTTTTTTGTCTTTGGGTTTAAGCGTACATAACCTTTCTTAAACTGCAAAATTTAATTTACTGTTTTGTAAGCTTTGAGGTAATTTTTTTATTTAATTATGTGTAAACATAGCAAGAGAAACAATCAGAAAAATAGAAATAAATGTACTGAGAAAGCTGCACACATTTATTGATAAATGTTGTAGAACAATACATAATATTTAGCTTTCACTTTGAACACCATATTAAAGTTTGATTTGTGTATTGTTCCTATTGTTCGTAATTATTAAGTAGATCGACGTCATTGTTGCGTTCTTGTTTACAAATGCATTATTATTTCAATTAAGTTACGAAATTTCGCATAAAATATACCCCACTGGGACTTACTTTCCCATCTTCCTGAAGTATGAATTTTGTTAACAAAATGATAACGATCAAAACTTTTTTTTTTTTTTTTTTTTTTTTTTGTGTGTGTGTGTGTGTGTAAAAATTGCACTTTTTAGCTGGAAAGTCTTATATGGCTATGTGCCTGGCATACTTTGATCAAAACGATTCCACAAATTTTGTGTTGTCCAACTCATCGAAATAAGAGATTACTTCCTGAAATAATTAACATGTTTTGAAATACAAATGCTTTCTTTGAGAGTACGAATGCGGTTTTGAAAAGAACTTGATAAATTTCTCAAATTGAAATGATTCCCATTCTTTTTTATCTTCTTATTTTATTTTATTTTACTTCATTTTGATTTTAGGATATAAACGTTTACTTAGACCTAATATTAAATTTATCTCGATTCAAATGATTATTCGCAGTGCTATTTTTCGTCGCAACCGAGTCCTAAAGCCAATTATAACAAAAACATCTGAGCTGGAAACAATTTAAATATACTTTTTGTACGTGGGGGGTGTCCTACCAAATATTAGCTGAAACCGTGAGCATATCTCTAACTCTGATCAATGCAAAATGATGTGTTTATATTCCTTTTTTGTAAGTATCTAAACCATTATTCTAAGACATTCAATCTGCATGAAATCTCTTAAAGTGGTTCAAACAGCGTCAAGAGAGAAAAAAATCGACAACTGTGCTTCAAGCTTTAAAAAAAAAAAAACATTGCCCAAAAATGCAATAATCCTCATATTATGCATCGTAGAATATCCGTGGGAAAGTGCAAGTGCCAACAAAGGACGCAGCAGCAAAATGATTCGCAACCCCTTTGTTTTCTCTCTCCTCTTCTTTTGCATAATGTTTTCTAGAAAACGCAGATGGTGTCCGCAAATGAGTTCTGTACATTTTAAATGAGAGCATACTTTTCGACCCCTGGAATATTTCTTTTTTAACCCTTTAGCGCGCGGTGGTTGCGCCGTGCAACCACCCTACTCCAGCGCTTTTACTGCTAGTTGCAAAAAAATATGGTTAAATGATCACAACGCTGAAAAAAGTGCAGTCGTTGCCATCAATCCAATTAACTACCAACAACATAGCGGTCTAAGCGAAAGAAATTTTTTGACAAAGCTGGCTGAGTCGCCACGCAGCCAGATGTGATTTCTTTAGCTCTGTGGAGCCATGGGAGCGATTCGATAAACCGCCATATTGTTGTTAGTTAAATGGATCGATGGCAACGGCTACACTTTTTCAGCGTCGGACAGTTTATTCAATTGATCTTCTATATTAATGTGAAAATGCTTGCGCTCCAAAGGGCTACTATATAAGTATTCGTTTAATTCATTTTTGCGTTTCTCATTAGTTTTCTAACAATACTCATTGTAACTTTCTAAAAATCATGAGATTTTTTTTTTCATCTTCTTGAACATTATGCGTTTACATTATTATTTGGACAAATGGGGCAAATGGTAGCATGAAACTGGCGCAACTACCAAGGCTTAAAATAGTACATGCATTGACTATCACTGTAAATAGATCAGTTTTTGATGATCCCCAACAACATCGCCAGGCTTCTTCTACAATTTGTGTAAACAAATGTTTTCTATGTCATCTCTTAAGTATGTGGATAAGAATTCTTTGAAAAACTTTAAAAAGGAACATTAAAAATGTAGTCAGCAAATGCAATAATATAAATTTATTTTAATGTGTAATCACAAAAAGTTTGTTCTTCTGAATTACCTAAAAAAATCTACACTGCTGGAGAAAACTTGAAAACTTTTGCGTCCACCTGTATCTCGGTGCGTCTTATTAATAAAAAGCTATGCTCTTATGTAAAATACAATGATAAACCAATATATACAATTATAAAAATCAAATTACTATATTATAACAAAACAATTATTATTATATATAAGATTATAACCCAAAACGCGAAAATGAGATGGTCAAAAATTGACAACCGGAAAGAGTTTTTGGAATATTTCTTTTAAATGTAAGTGCTTCGTTACCATTTGCATAGCTTGTGGCGCATTAGTAGTGTGTAGCAACTGAAAGACATTAAGGATGATCAACGAAGAAAAACTTGCTGAAATCATCAGATTGTATGGACAGCTTAAAAGTCTCAGGAAAAAAGGCCCCAAGCAAGGGCTTCTAAGGATATAGTCATCAGAGTGCTCAAGAATAGGAACTGGAAAACAGGAAAGAAGTCCGCACGTCCTCAAGCTTTGTCCGTTCATCATAAAAGAAGAATTGGGAGGATGACACGTCAATTAATAAAGGTAAGATGAACTGGTCACCAGTCGTCTCTTAAATAAAACCGGTGTCACAGCCTCACGCCAAACTACTGTTCAAACGTTGGCTAATCACGACTTTGGCTACGAAAGAATCAAGAAACAAGAGTCGTTAACGCCAAGACACTGGAAAGAACGTCTCAAGCTCGCACACAAACACACTGTCGAATCCACTGACTTCAAGCAAGTGGTTTTCACGGATGAGAAATGATTTTGCCTCGATGGACAACGTCACTTCATACGTCCAACATAGAGGTGATGCGATCTCATGATTTTAGGTGCCATCTCCAGCTTTGGTAATCTCATGATAAAGGTTTTTGAAAGCAAATATAACAGCCTATGATATCTTGATGATCTACGAACCACCTTTTTCCCAAGCTGTCATGGACAATTTGGCTAGAACAAATGGATTTGACAGAAATCAATGCGAGAATCCATACACCAAAAACTGTGCTAGAGAACCTGAAGTCCAATAACACTGCTGTCTTAGATTGGCTCGCTTGCAGACTTGATCTGAACATCATCGAGAATGTGTGGCACCTAATGGAGGAGGTTATGTATAACAATAAGCTATACGACAATCGGAAAGAACTGATTGGTGTTCTGGTCTGGAGAGATGTGCAAAGAAGTTCAATAAGGAAACCATAATGAATCCATACAAATCATGTCCTAGACGTTTGCTAAAGGTCCTTGATGTTAACCCATTAACGTCCAGCGATCTATTTTTAGACCGACGTGAAATTTGTAAGTTACTCAAATATTTAAGCATTAGTTTATTTTCCTAGTTTAATTTCTTGAATAAAAATTCTGCTTTCCACAAAATACTCAGCGATAACATGTTTAAATGAGAATATTTCCCTGTCTTATTTACATTTTTAGAAAAAGATTTACGTTCTTCATACCACACAAATGTCGGAAATTTATTTATCACTTCTGGCATCAACATAAGTTTGAGAATGTGCTGAAAAAAGTTGGGCGCTAATGGGTTAAAGAAGCAAAAATTCAATAACTCTCTCACCGTTTTGCTGTCCTTTATTTGTTACACAAGTGCGGTTACTCGGTGGTAGCCAAAGTTTTGATTACTCATTTTCATGTATTTTCTGAGAAATGTTTTAATATTGAGATATTAAACAATTTCTGATATTCATATTTGTTCTTTATTGTCCCTTCAAGTTAGGGTATGGAAATACATCCTTGCATGATTTGTGCTTTTTTAGAATTAGGTGGATGCGAAAGTTCTGTACAGCAGTATATCAGATATGTATTGAACGAGCATATTCAGATTGTAAGGTTTTATTCAGAACCAATTCTGTTCAATTTCTTGCTTCAACTTAGGAAAATCGGAAATTGACGAATATAAGCATAAACATTTGAGACAAGTATTATCTGAAAATTTTCAATATAATACATATTTTACTGAGTCAGAAGTTTGAATTGCAATGCTGTATTTTTAGAATTTCCAATATTTTGCCCTCCAATGAGAAAGAATTCAAGTTGGAATGAAATATCTCTTGAACAAATGACAAGTGTCTTAGCGTTGCTGATGAATGATTTATAAGATGTTTCATTAAAACAGAATTTGTCCCCAACAGAACCCTCCGCTTGTTAGGGGCTAAAAAACTGTAAAGAAGACTGTCGTAAGTCTTGTCTATAATGTAGTATACCACCAGACTCATCCAGACTGAACTTCTTTTCACTGTTGACAAAAACTACAACAATACTTAAACGTGCATTTTTTCCAGTGTCGCTTATCGTCATAGTTGTAATATCGCGTACTTCAGCATAGAAGTTCCACGATATTCGTATGATATGTGACAATGTATTTGTAAACTCAGAAACAGGGCCTTTTCTAGATGATCTTTTATCCTTGGCAAGCTGTTCAGATTATGTTCCAAACCGTGAAACAAACCACATTTTTCCACAGTTTCCTACTGGAGGATCCAGAGGGAAGGGAAGGCACAGGGTAACGTGCGCCCCCCCTCCCCCTAACTAAATCTACACTATAGAAGATTGGCTAATTTCGAATAAATTTACAAGGGAAGGACAAAAGGTGACAAAAACAGCTAGTGCTCGCCTCCAGAATATTTGTCTGGATCCACCACTGTTCCCCGCTCCACTTCAAAAATGAGTGTGAATAAAATGTTTCATTAAAGAATTTTTTTATTGCCTTTAAAACACTTGATTTATTCTATCTACATCGATTTCTCAAACAAAAAATTTTTGTTGCAGAATCTAAAACGGCTGTATCGCCGTATGTTAAATCAACGTGTCAAAGTAGAGGGATATGTTACGTAATAAACATACTATACCTGCTACAAATTCCAACTTAAATATCAATAAACCTGGAAGACAAAATTCAATATTTTATTTTATTTATTTATTTATTTATTTATTTCATGTAAATAACAGATTAGACCCTCGTAAAAATTACGTGCTCAAAACCATTTTTGATGTCGTATAACAAATGGCTCAGAGCAAATTTTCTTTACTTGTTTCTATAGATTTTTATATCCTATGATTATTCTGTCAATGTGGATGCATAAAACATTTGCTTTTATAAAGCTATACCCAATTCCTTTGAAGTTACGATTTTGTAGTCTCTTCTTCAGAATCATCAACTCCCACCTTCTTACCCGAGGCTATATTTTGGCCTATCTATGCTAATGATTTATATAGCAGGATCCGGTGGGGGGTCAGTCATATGGTTTTCATTCATATCCTTTCCACTATCTGCTTGATTGGCCTCAGCTCATTCATTATTGTTTTTTCTTTGTATTTAAATTATCCATTCCCCATCCTGTGTATTTAAAATAGCTCCAGCTGTTGTCTGCGAAAAAACACTACGCTGGCATATTACCTATTCTTTGTTGCTGAGCATAACAATCTATTATTGTGATGCCACTGGTCTTATGCCTTCGTATTCCGCCGGTGAAGGCAAATTTTTGTTGGTAATTGAAAGATACGCTACTCTTTCAAACTATCTTGTGTATATATCTATCTCTAAAATGCTACGGTGTCTAAGAAGGTGGGGGAGGGAGGAAACGACAGCTTGCCACGCAGAAACACAGTACTGTTGTCAGGGAATTTTCCCTAAAACTCCCTCGGAAAAATGCAATACTTATTTTTTCTTTCTGTGAAAAGCAGCACACATCAGCACTAAAGCAAAAAGGGCAGAGAGTGTCCCCAATAAAAACTTACCCAAATGCTGTACAAATGCACATTCAAATTGGTTTTATTTGTAAATAAGCATTTAGTAAAATTTTACTTTGGATCTATGGTTTGTAGATGCTCAAAAAGTTACAACTAATTCTTGATCGTTTCATATACTTAATTCGATTTGGCTTGTAATTATTTGATAACTAAAAGGTTCGTAGATAGCATTTTAAAAGGCGAGAAAATATATAGAAATAGTTGAAAGTTGACCCGAATAAACTCTCAGGCTTAGTTCACTTCGCCGAAAATGACAACCCGAGAGACTTGTGGGCCTAGACCTCAAAGTATTAACCTGGTATTTTAGTGAGAGACTTCGGGTTGGTGCTGGGCTTACTTTGGGTGGATTCGAAGCCGCTCAGCTTGACAGTTTTCGCGCAATTCGAAGAGGTTATCTGGCAGAGTGAGAAATATTTTGATCAAGGAATTCTCCGTGTAATTTTCTTTTCATTGAATGAAATTTTGCACCATGATCTTTGAAATCTGAGGCATCATTGTCAACACTCCAAGGGAAAAAATAGACTTGACCATGGTAGGCCAACACTGACTATTCATATATTCCAACTTTGACGACAAGCGGCATTGCAGGATCGGGTTTCCCAACAACAGAACACGTTATGGGAATTACTTTTTTCCGTATTTTATTTTAAAACACAAACCACGTAACACATCCACAATGTTTATTTTCGAGGTCGCACGTTTTCGCTTCACTTTCTGATCACTCTGCGTCACTTCTTTTTTTTTTTTGGTAATAATGTAATGTGCAAGCCTCTGAATGCACATCACATGTTTACCTCCACGCTCCAAATGTGCAATGTCACAAATAGTTCGCTGTCACTCAGAGAAGATTTTCTGTAATTTCACATTTGTGCTTGTAGTAGTCAAAACAAAACAATTGCAGTGGGCTGGCTTGGTCTACGACTTTTCGCTTCAATTTTATGTTTTAAAAATAGAGGTGTGTGTGGGGGGGGGAGGATTCCTTTAAAAAACGATAAATTAAATATATAGTATGTCAAACTTGGGAAATGTTTCGATGCACAATTTCGAGATCGTATTGCGTAATTCCTTATCGATATTATACGTTTAAGATATGTTTATAAACAAAAAGTTAAAAATAGCACTGCATCCAAAAAGATTCTGATTGCCCAGACAAACTGCAGGAAAGAAATGTGTACTGACATTAGTAAAGCAGCCTTGCAACTTTTTTCCCCTTCGCTTCAGGTTCGTCCTTGTAATATCAGACTAATTTCGATAAAAACCGCAGACTACTTTCGATTTTATTAGTTCTAATTGGGGCATTAGAGCTACAAGTATGCTGTGAGGAAAATAAAAGACAAATATTATTAGGTATCACTTTCTTTCGTGGTTTAAAAAAAAAATCCCTGCAAATTGTTTCTTTACTGCTGTACAAAAGCGCCTGATTTCTTGTCAAGCGCCTGATCTTTTTCACATCTCGGCACAGCATCCAAGATTCGTCTTAGAAAACATGGTGCAACGCAGTTGGGGTAATTTTAAACAGTAATCTGTTGTTTAAGCTGTTGAATGTTGCACATTTTCATTTAGTACAGCTTGCATTTTATGAATCTCCATGTAAAGAAATGTAGGATAATCAACTTTGGGAGTCGTGGAGCCCATATTTGACGAGCCCCGATCAATCCACCTGTAAATGATTTAATCCGAAAAACAATCAGGGCGAAATGGGGTGGTGCTCCGTCTTGCTGGAACAGAATGGAATCCATAATCTCACAACCTCAGTTGTGACTCCTAGAATTATACTAACATGTCGAGGTACGTGTTACCTTGTGCGCTTCGTACCCACGCCAGACACATTAAAATGTACTAAATGTGTGTCTTGATATGACATATATTTGATATATTTAATTTATAATGTAGTTTATGTAATAAAATGTGATTATTACAAGAGTGTGTAGCTACTTTAGAATCATCTCCAACATCAAACACCAACTTATTGCACTGAAACTCTAGACTTAAAATCGGTTTTTGTTAAAATTGCTGAGCTTCCGTGATCTCACATACCTTAGGGCTCGAGTCTTTGAAAATGCAGCTTCAAATCATACGTAAAATTCTTTGAATGCAGAAAAATGCAGTAATTCTTATTTTCTTAAATAGTGCGTTCTGCAGTCACTAAAAAGAAAAAAAAATCTCCCTAGCAAATTCACAAACGATAAAATAAGGTCTTTTTCAGAGCCAATGACAGTATTAAAGTCCTTTTCACTTTTTTAGCGTCCTTATATTATGACAGACGGGCTAATGCAGGCAGAAAGTATATGCAAATATTAATATGAAAAATGTAAGGGCAAAATCATGTTAAATTAAACTTTTTCTCAAAAGTTTTTTTTTTTAAATTACTTGCATTCATGCCACTTAATTTTAAAGGTGACAGTTTGTGAAATTTAAATGTTTGTGCATAATACTTTTTTGTACTTTATGTAGTTTTCAGTTTACAAGTCCATTCTTAAAAACATGTCAGTTAGTAAAAGCAGAAATGTACATGCTTGATAGATTTTGGACGGTAAAATTAAAAGGGACAATTTTGCATATTTAAGTCATTTAAAATATATGCTTAGCAACGAGATTTATCATTTCAGCGGATTTAAACTTTAGTTGTCATATTCATGTATTATATGCCATTTAACAGTAAGTCCGTTTCCTTATTCAAAAATGTAAAATTTCACACTAGTTATTCACATGCAAATGGAAATATTTATTACGTAAGAAATATTTTTGTGCTTTTTTTTTAAATACACAAAAAAATATCATGTATTATTAATAACTGGACAATAAAGTATCGTAAATATTTGTTAGTATTTTTGGAAAAAAAGTACTTTTATTTTATTCATAAACAATAGAACAAAGTCCTTCACACATTTCAAAAATTCACAGAAAAACAACAAATTTTTGAATGAATATGCGGTTCGCATAATAATGCTTCACAGAATCAAGAATTTATTTTTCCATCTTAAAACGAATTACTTTCAAAATATTTTCACAGATGTCGCTGCATCTCCAGTTTTCAGCAATGAGAGCCAATCGGTATTTTTCGTGAGTTTCAAACAGCATTGACAGTGAGGGAATATTCATTCTAACTATGGTGACTGAGACTGAGAAAGAACACTGTGTAGGTTAGTATTTCGAATCAAAATCCATAACTAGAGTTCAGAGAAATTATCGTAACTTGTTTAAGTAAAACCCTCCGAGTCGAAACAGCATTTTGGCCTGGCATGAAAAGATTTTAGAGACTGGAAACGTTTTAGATAGGGAAAGAAGTGGTCGGCCATGAAGATCGGATGAGACTGTACAACACATGGACATGGGTGCCGGCAGAATATTCCCCAGGGGGGGGCAAAGACTACTCAAGGGGGGGGGGGCTAAGACTACTTCAACGTATGGTTACCATGTTGGAAAGAGTAAAAAAGCAAGCGAAAACACTGCATTCAAAAATCCAGGGAGGGCAATTGCGCCCCCCCTTGCCCTATGCTACCGTCGCCCATGTACATGGATGACTTGAGTATATAAGATCAACTTGAATACAGGTTTAGATGTGGTTTGAGCAACAAATGTGCACAAATTGAACTCTGGTAACAAAAAGCATTGTTTTCTGCTTAATAAAATGATTATACAATACACCTCACGTTTGTTTTTCTTACTGTGACGATACAGCGCCACCTATGGAACCAATTTGGAAGTTTTTTTTTTTTTTTTTAAACAATGTCGAAAAAAAAATCGAGAACCTGAGAAGTATTACTGTGCAAACCACATATTCATACGACAATTTGTTGCTTTTCTGTGAATTTTTTAAGGGTGTAATTCGAAAAAATAAAATCTCCCTCACGGTCTAAGTACACAAATCAGGAAAAACGAATTACACCAGGGGCTCGAAAAAATTCAGAATGATTCTTTTTAAGTTGTAATACATACCGCAATAAATGAAATAACGGTGCCTTTTATAAAACTTACGGAAAAAATTCTTCAACATGGAATTCCACGACAAAAACTTTCAAAACGTGGCATATCCTGCCAAATTTTCGATTTTTAAGATTTTTTTCTGAAAGTTTCGCTATTAATACAGGCTTATTGTTTATTGCAGTGTATAATACAGCTTGCAAAGAGACATTCTAAAAATTTTGAAGTGCATAACATAATTAGTTTATTTGTATTTATGTACCAAAATTTACATGATTTTTTCGAACTACACCGTTAAATGTGTCAAGGACTTTTCGGACACTCTGTATATTGAAGAAAATTATCATGTGAAATCCCAAAATTAGTCATCTAATCCCGGCAAATTTAGTTTATTTGCAAAATAGTAGTAATATATTTTCACTGCAATTATCATTATACCAGTGCCTGATTACTGAATAGGCCCATAAGTCCCAGGCCTATAGTAAAAATAGTCTAGGGGCCTCAAAACTACAATAATTGTTGGGAAATGGTATAGGAATTGGTTGGAGGGGGGCATCGAAATGATAGCGGGCCTATGGTATCAGAAAGTGTTAATCAGACCCTGCATTGTACTGATAAGATAATGTCGTTGGCGGAGCATATCCAGAAATATTGCCTTAATTTGAATAACCAGTAGAATAGTTTTTTTTTTAAAGTGACCCTTTAAAGCTCAGGAATTAACTATAATACTTATCGTAAATGAATTATGAAGAATCGTTTGTCAAATGACCTTATACCCGCAATCGGAAAGGATAGAAGTTTCAGTTATAGCTCTTTTTCTTGAGCAAACAGAATAACTTAGATGAATGAGGTTCTGACAGTTGCTTCCCGACTTTGGATGTTGTGGGTTGAATTTTAGACAGATTTCAATATAGTTTGTTTTGAAATCTGCATAACCGTAGTTGAGGGGAGGGAATTCCATGGAATATGTGACTATTAACGCTTTCAGACCCCCGCGTCCACAACTGAGGACACAAAAATTGCCTATACTATCGTGCAAGGTGAATGTTCTAATTTGTGCACATAAAGAAAAGGCAATTTTTCTCGATCATTTAATAATCAGGATTTTTTTTTTAATTTCTTAATGCAAATTTAATTTCTATAATCAAAAGAAAAATTGTCCATTTCCAAGAAAAATTATTTAGTCAGGTCTGAAAGGATTGTTTCAATCAAATTTAAACAATAGAAGAATTTGCTTAAAAGAAAAAAAAAAAAGGTGGCTCCAGAGAATTGAACTTTGGAGTTATGTATAATATCTTGCAGTAAAAAAAAATAATTCTTTTGTGTGGTATAAAAAGATGTTTCAATCGTTAGTTCTGTTACTCAAGAGATGAAGTTGCCTGTCTCGTTAATTTGTGCTGAATCCTCAAACGTTTTTGCAGTTTTATCGTAAACTTAAATAGTGGGGTTTGCTACAAAAAGGAGGTAGCTCCTTCATATTCCCTTTTCTACCGAATTCGGTATATGCTCCTTTTCCCATCTAAAAGCAAACGGTCACTCTATGCAAATCACGCTTTAAGAAATAGTGCACACACACCCTGTCTGAAACTGTTAAAAAGACAATGTTTAGATACTGTAAAATTTTCGTGGAACAAAGTAGCTGTCTTTACGGGGATATAAGTGGCTATTTCCGTGTGCAAAATTAATTCTTGTACCCGGAAGGCATCCTCGAATTATCAAAGCATGTTACTTTTCCACGATGAAAAATGCAATAGCTTCTCGGGAATAACGTCAGAATTTCCGCTCTCAAACTGGTTAATGTGCAGTCACCTCTTTCCTTACCAGACAGTTTTACCTTCCAGCACATCAAATAAAGAAAATAAAAAACCACAGAGAAGCTCCAGTCCTGTAAGACTGCTCCTCCCTGAAAGCTTCCACGTGTTTTCCTTAAGGTAGAGTAAGTGTTCAGGGTCAAAGAGCAGCCAACTTATACGAGGAGTTCATATCTTTAAAATATAAGAAGTACTAATAATGAATAAAAGTAAAGGATATGAAAGCGCAGGCTGGTTTATTGTACATTTGTGGATGTACCCATACAATTTATATGCAATGAAACAATTGTTAAAAAGTTACTTAAATTTTACATGAACGAATATCACGTACTTTTAAAATAGAAAATCCAAGTAAGCCAACTTTGCTTACTACATTGAAAAATGTCGCTTAACTTATACCTGTACGTTTTGCTATAGTACATTTGTAAGTGCAGTATAGCGTGTACTAGTATCTTACAAGTAAGTACAACACAACATATGTGTAAAAAGTAATGCAAACTTTTTAAGCGAATCACCATGAGGTGCCGCCAGTTACGTTTTAAGTTAGCCAGCTCTTTATCATTGACGAGTAAATAACCTAAGTGTTGAACCTAGGTAGTGTATAACCTAGGTTTACCCAAAAAACACTTTTGAACACTTTTGATGCAACTCAGCAATTCTTTTTTTCAGCGGCGAGAAAGAATTACCGCACGAATTCCATCAGAATAAAAGAGTTTCTTCCTTCAGAAAGGAATAAGACTAACAGCCTTATTCCTTCAGAAAGGAATAAGACTAACAGCCTTAATACAAGGGAACAAATAAGAATTTGTGACTATTTTTCCTGTTCCTGCCTAAAAGGAAGATACTGGTGTCTCCCTCTTGTAAACCATCGCCATGATTGCTCGTTGATACAGGGCCAGATCGTCGGACACATATTCAATGATATTAGATGATGATACACTTGGCTAGTGAAATTCCATTATTCAGATTCTTTCCTTATCGGGGGGAGTTTGTTTTCCCATCAAAAGAAACAATTTGATAGTTCTTTCGGATGACTTGGTCGGTGTTCATCTTCGGAACAATTAAATTAAATCTCACTGGGAAGACCATTCTCTCATTGTCTCAAACGGTATTCTGACTACTTAACCTTTCACAGACCGCATTGAGGTCCAGGCATATTTTAAATTAGTTTTTTGCATATTTTGTCTTCTAATGTGTTATTTAAAAGATATTAGTCATTTAAATGGAGGAATTTTTTAAAAATACAATTTTCACTGTGTTTCCAGTTGGGAGCATGGGTCGTTTTTGACTGTAATTTACATTGGTTTCAAAAACTGAATGTACTGATGGGTAGTTTAAATAATAAGTGAAAAATTGAGAATTAATAAACGATTTGTTTTTAAATTTAATTAAAAATATGGCTTAAGTTTGAAGGGGGGGGGGAGTATCAAGATAGCTCTGTAAGAATTTATGAAAATAGCTGTTTTCATAATTTCTTTCTAGTCTCATAATACTGATAAAAAATTAAATCCCATTATAAAAAAATCAAGTAATCTTTTAACTTTATCTGCTAATTTTCCAAGTCAATATTGATAAAATTTCATTTTTGAATAAATTTTTAATTCGATGTACCCAATTGGGAGCATTGGCTTGTAAAAGGTTAAGTGAAACCTCCCAAGTTGGGCGCCTCCCTAAGTTCGACACTTTTCTAGGGAACGGAGCATGGCCATAATATTGAAATATAACCCTTAGAAGTTGGGCACTTTTTGACGGAACGAAAAGTGCCCAACTTTTGGAGGTTTCACTGTACCTGATTTCTATACTTATTTTAGTAGGTATTCACCACAACCCACACTGTTAACTTGTTGTGTTTTATTGACTGAACCAATGCCACCCTTGTGTTCTTTTTACACACTTTATTTATGCGGGACCATAATAGTATCCGTGATGAAGTAGAAAATGATGCTAGAAAAAAATGACTTTTCTGACATAAAAACGTATTTTTTGTTTTTTTTCGAAAGTCCTCATGAAGGGTAATGAAATGCATAAAGACATATTATGTATTCATGATATGATAATATTCGTTATATTATTTACCAAACATTCTATATTTGATTCGACATACTGAACGGATAGAAGTCTCGTAAGAGCTTGATAATATTTGCATGTTTATCTCTAATAAAATCATGTCATATTTTATTAGCTCTGAATTAATGCGTGCATGAGCAATTGAGTTGTGTGATGATAAATAGTAGCCATTATCAGCACTTATTAACTACCAAAACATTGTTTTTGAAAACCAAATTGATTTCTGAGCACAAACAATAAATGTTTTCTTGTTTTATATTTATTGATTCAGATTTTTTTTTTTTAACTTTTTTTTTTTTTTTTTTACTATTTCTATTTAGTCCGAAAATACAGGAACAATACTGTATATCACAATAAGTAGATCAATAAATTGTGCGATTTAGGAATTTTTTAGGATATAAATATTTTAGTTTATTGTGTATTACATGGGAAAGATCTAAAGTCGAATTTTCGCAGTGGTTAACTGAGATGCTTAATGCATGGTTTGTAAATACTTTTTTTTTTCTTTAGGAGCAGTCATTTAACCATCAGTCATTTGCATCTAAAGTCTACAAAGGCCCGAAGTACTGGTCATTTTATAATAGGAGCACCTAGTAGGTGCCCAACGTTACTCCCTATGTAGGACAAGGTAACACCCAAGTCAGTCTGTAAATACCGGCTTGCGTATAGAACATGGACTGTGTAACTCCTCTTCAGCTCTCACTCCCTAAAATGAGGCGTAGTGTGAAAAGCCTTCGTTCGCGCGTGACACAATACCATCAACTTTTATAGAAAACGGAATTGGTCATATTAAAAGATGACATATTAAAATATGGACATATTAAAAGGACTTACTATTGGACATGTTAAAGCATGTAGTTTTTGCACATTTCTGGGGCACGAACAAAGTAGGGATGACTGCGATACCAGAAAAAGATAGTCTTGTTTCACTCAACAACTGCAAACCTTTGTCTCGTCTCGCAAATCCTCATGCAGTAATAGGAATGTAGTCCTGTCTCGTCTCACCGCATATCTGCCCCTAGACAAGATCTACAACTATTGGATTTTGCAGGATGGTACTCTAGTTCAGCGGTGCGCAAACCGGGGGTCGCGAGAAAATTTTTGGGGATCGCCAAATTCAAAGAGATTCAAATTTATGAAAAATCTACAATTTTTCATTTCAAAGAACTGAAATAATACAAGAGAAGAAACTCACAATTATTATTTTTCGAGCGCGATATTCGCGATCGCTATTACGGGGCTTCAGAACCACGTTATCATGCATAGTGATCTGCAAATTGATCATGCATAGTGATCATGCGCAGTGATCATGCATAGTGATCTTCAAAACTATGTTCCATTAAAACAAAACATCGATCTTGATTGGATCCAGAGGATGACTTACGACTTGGCGATTTCCAATACAGATCCGAACATAGAAGCAATCATGAGCTCTTTGCAAGCACACATTTCACATTGACTTTTTATGATGTAATGTTTTTTAAAAGTATTTTTCATTAAAAAATATTTATATCCATATGCATAAATAAAGCTTGTTTCCTAAAATTATGTGTTGATTCATTAACTGATTTTTATGATGTTACAGCTTTTATAACATTTTTATGGTGGTTTATAAGTTTGGTGTGCTATTTTAAAAACCCGTTATTTCAATCGATGACTTCACGACACTCTTTTAAAAACACCCTGTAAGAGCAAGTCCCAGAAAGAATTTCAATGTAACTTCGTTTTCAATTAAACAAAATGTCTACTGTCTATCCAGGGGTCGCGACAAAATTTTACTCAAAATAGGGGGTCGCGACAAAATTTTACACAAATTAGGGGGTCGCAGATGAAAATAGTTTGCGCACCACTGCTCTAGCTCACATAACACAGTATATCTTAATGTGTGTGGCTTCTTAATGCTAAAAATTTTTAAGGTAATACTTTTACATACAGCTCACAACTTAAAACACTTCAAAACTGAGATTAAACTTTAATATATTATAGGTGTACCGAATTTTTTTTAAACATATAATTCAAGCAAATGCATTTTCAACGAATTTTTAATTATAAACAAGCTGAATCCAAACGCAAACATAGGATTCATATTTGTTACATTTCAAATGAAGTATCTTATTTTTTTTTTCAAGTACATTTTTTTGTACACCTTTTCGTAATTCAAAACTTTCTTGTGGAGTCCGTGTTAAAACCACTGTCATAAATCACTTGATTTTTTTTTAATTTAGTGTCAGTGTAAGCCTATGTTTTTTAAAAAATAAAATGAAGCAGGATAAGTAATTTCGAGGGTTAAAACAATGAAGCAGAATCAGGAAGTCTTAGGAGTTTCTATCGCTGTATGTAATCGAAAAGCGAGAGTCACGACTCAAAATGGCTTGCACATAATTACCTTTACTCTCTAAAGCATCGTAATCTCAGAAGTGAGTTTTACAGAAGAGTAGTAATTTGGTCGACCCTTATCAAACTGTTCTGGAGGAAAGCGATACTCTTTTTTTTTTTTTTTTTTGCCTCTCGATTCTTAAAGCCGATGGCCGATATTATCAGTTTGTAAATATATACCTCTACCCTTTCCAGACATTTATATTTACTTAGATTTTGTGGCAGCTGCTTTATTTTTGGAGAGGGATTTCTGAAAACTCTCTCTCTCTCTCTCTCTTTGTACAACATCATTGAATAATGATTTTTTAAAATTTTATTATTTATTTACTATTTATTTTGTGAGGGGAGGGGTGTTGCTTTGAAATTAATGTAATATCTTGGCTAAAGTAAAAGGTGAAACCTTCTCTTATAATTAAAAAATGTACACTACTGGCCAAAAGTATTGCAAGTTTCATAAATCTAACGCTTTTCAAAATTAAGCCCCCTTTCCCCCGTCAAAATTAAATATCAATATAATTGATATGTAAACATGTTAAATTAATTACTTCAAAGACAAGATAGCATTAAGTTAAAGAACAAAAATAATTATTTATTTTATTGAAAAAATAGCATAAAAAATATATAGGTTATTATAGAAATCATAATCCATTTTGGCTCGCCGGAATAAAATTAAATAAAGAATTAATTTCAAGTTATTCTGCAAAAAGAGGATAATAAATAAATGCAATTGAACTAAAGATCATTTATTATGTTGCTGAGCAGCCTTGACTTTGATCACAACAGCCACTCTTTTAGATATGGAATCCACAATGTTTTACAACACTTCCTTCGGTGTTTCATGGTGCCAGCTTAAATTATTGGTTCCTGAAGCATCCATTTAGTTTTTTGGTGATTTTCAGATTTATTCTTTCCAATTATACTACATAAATTCTCAAAAATATTTAAATCTGGCAAATTTCCTGTCCATTTTTTCTGGGCTTATTCTTGAAACGATCGTTAGATTTCTCAAACTTGCAATACTTTTGGCCAGTAGTGTACTTCCCCCAAAAGTCTACTCCAAATTTTATTTCAGTATCGTGAATTTATTTATTTATTTATTTAATCATTTTTACTTAAAAATTCAATTTCATCTCAAAATGCTGTAGAAAATGTCTTTGACAAGTTGATCTTATGGAGGTCTCGGTATGTCCCTGCTATAAACAAAACGAATTTGAAAATAAGAGTTAACTGAACCGAGTAGTTTTCTGGGATAAGAAAGACGGATTTCTCTGCAGATAGAGTTGAGATGCTATTTTTGATTACATACCACAGGGAGAATCTAAAATATCCGCATATAGGCCAGAGTGCAATGTTAGTCCCTAGTGAATTTCATCTCTTCAGACCAGTGTCGAGAAAAAAATTAATGTAACGATTAATGTTTGAAAGCTATTCAGGCTAACGGTTGAAAATTTTTAATCATCTAACATGATTGACGACTGAATTGGTTTTTATCGTAAATAGTTCGTGATTAATTTCTTACAATCTGATGACAGAATATTTTTCTTACCAGAATCTGAAGAATCCTGCCCGCATTTCACTGTATTACGGACTGTCCTAAAATCAGTGTTTAAGGAAAGTGTGTAGTGGCATGTACTGATACTACTTTCAGCTAAGGGATTCGCCAACGGGGAAAAAGTTAATTACTTGTTAAAGGTTAGTTTCATAAAACTCGTTGTAATAAGAAAACTCAAAAACCGCAGTTTAAAACTAAGCCACCCAGGTGGTTCAGTGGCTAGCGTTCAATTCCTATATCTTGGAGCTGGGTACAATTCCAGGTATTTGTTTGGGTCTTTGATATGTTCTTGTTAAGGGTAATGAAGCCGCTCATTGGTTGCCCCTTCACAAATGGCCATCATGTTCGGCGATCCACTGGCCAAAGCTTGATGTGCCAGGGCCACGTTATTGTGGTAAAGAAAATGGTAAAATTTAATGAAAAACTTTTTAAAATAACACATATAAGTAAAAAATATGCATAGAATGATCGTTTCGGAAGATACAAAATGTCGATCCTTCCTCAGATACAAAAAAAAATTCCTTTGCGATCGTTTGTGGTATATTTTTATTTATTCACTTAAAAAAGTTCTTAATTTATTTTAATTGAAAATACTATATTCATCATCTAGGATGTTTTGTGTTGCACTTATGGCTCGTTTCTCAAACTTACTCTTAAAATCCTTTTCTTTAAAATATTTGTTTATAAGTATAAGAAAAACGCCCCTTGTATTGCTTTTGATTTTGGTATATGCCCCACCCCCAATTTTTTTTGTCCCTCTTACGCTAATGTACTTAGTCATACTAAGAAGCAATACTGATCATGAATGTATTAATTTGATATTTTAGTTAAATTTTATGCATTCTGATCAAAATTATATTTTTCCAACATAAGTTAATTTATTAAAATGATTAATCAAAATTTCATTTTTATTATTACTTGGAAAACCAAAATCATAAATCGAGTGGTAATATGTAAATAAAAGGAAAGATAAAAACTGATGTATGGGGTAAATAATTATAATAATATATCATTGAATTTTTACGTGGAAATTAAGAAAAAGAAAGTCAAATGTAATAAAATAAACATAGATATGAGAAAAATATATCTTTATTTTCAATCAAATAAAATAGTATCATGCAAAATTTAAAATAAAATTTATTCGATGTTCATTCCTAATGTACGTTTGTTTGAAAGTTTAGAAGTATTTTACATACTTACAGTAATCAGTGGAGTCTTTTTAATATTTAAAAATCCTATAGAAATCACTTACTCTGTATAAGTATAATGGAAGTTCTGTAATATTAATGAACTTAATATGTAATCTGAATTTATCGATTACTTTTATTATTTTGGTAATTATAGAAGAATTTGACGACATGCTAGTGAACTACGCTATTACGGAAGTTCTTTAAATATATAATCAAAAACATAAATAAAAAAAATTATGGGAATATGTTTTAGGAAATTTGTTTTCCTTGTTTGTCTTCTTTGTTTCATACACTCATTTTCCTTCTACTACGGTTTCACAGTTCATTATTTCTGTGTTGCTCCATTTTCTTAAACTTGTATTTATGTGTTCTAGTCTTATGTTTACACCTGCGGGACAAAGACAATAAGTATTAGAAATTTTCATAGGAAAAGAATAGCATAATATATTTTTGCCTTTAAAACAGTGTCAATTTTTTTTTTAAGAATTAACAGATTGATTATGAAATAAATCAATTCAAGTATTTAAGGAAACATTTAAACTCAGACTGAATTATTGTACAGTGAAGACTTCAAAATTCATTCATTACAGAGATGGCCATAGAGAATAATGTAATTCTTACGAGTGCCCATGTAAAAGAACTATTTGTTATATATGCATGAAAGGTAGCCTATAATGCTCAGGAATAGAGTCAGGACCGTACCCAGAAACAAATTTCGGGGGGGGGGGACCGCGCCCCCTGGGTAAGGCCTTGAATAGAGTAGCTTTCTATCAGTGAAAAAAGTTTTAGAATGGTTCAGTAGTTACAGAGATGCCCATAGAGCTTGATGTATTAGAATTATTTTGAGTCTCCCCTTAAAAAAACTATTTGTGCTATATGCATGAAAGGTAGACTGTATGATAATCCATGGTATAAGTTATCTTCATTCCAAAATTTATCCAAGTCCGTTCAGACATTGATTAAGTCAAAAACATCCAAACACACAAATATACAAACTTTCAGTTTTATAATATTATTCGGATTTAAGAGAAATTTCTTAATTCTACACTTGACTACGATATTCCCATCCCTCTATGACACTACTCCCATTTCTATGACACTACGCTTATGCACGCAATTATATGGAACAGTGCTTCTTATGTAGGATTCCAGAATTATACACAAAAGAATTTTTCCAGATTGGAAAAAAATCTAATGAAATCAAAATATTAATTTTTGCTCAGTTATTTTAACATATGGATGCAGTCGCACACTCCGGTCTCCGGTATATTACTTCCGCATGGTAGATTTAAAAAAAAAATTCGCCAATGCAAGCCCAATGGGAACATGTTTACACCATTAATTGCTCATAATTTTTATCGTCAGAATGTTGTAAGGTTGATCGTAGAGGTTACAGTACAAGAATAAAAACAGTGATCCCTATCAGCCATAAATCATCGTCACAATGCAGTGATTAGAGAAACAAAGTATAGTATTTAGAAAGTCACTATAGTCAATTATTTTTTTACCACCTCCATCATCCGTGCCCATCTCACATTGCTGTGATCGCGCACGGTGAAAATCGATCTCTTTCTTTCGAAAGATCTGAGGCCCAGGGTAAACACACACACACACTCACAAGGAACCCTGATCTCGATAAACATCGGGAGACAATTAAGTCTAGACCGAATTGAAACACCACAGTAATGACTAGTTTTCCCCTTCTCTTAGCGCGACACATTAAAATATGAATTATTGACTGGATCACCTCCGGAATACTAATTGGAAGGCGCTGCAGATTTACGCTCATGCCGATTGATGCAGGCTGATCACGCGACTCTCTCTTGCTCGGTAAGTCGAAGCCTTTCCCCCCCTCTCTTTAGGCTTATAACAAGAAATGTATAAAAAGCATTCATCACATTTATTCATATTTGTCCAGTGAGAATAATGTACTCAGAAGTAATTAAAATACTCTAAAAATAATTAAAAAAATAGCCTTAAAGCGTCCAGGGATGCCTTATCTTTGCTCATCAAGTTATTGTTCGTTAAATTCGTCAATCTTTTCACTAAAAAATTTCAAAAGATGTCAACCTGAAATTTTCAGGACTTTTAAAGGATATTCAGGGCTATTACGAATGATGGATCCGATTTTAAAAAATGATATTTTCGAAATTACTGCACACATTACAATAAGTGATGCATGAAAGTAAAGAGAAATGAAGAAAGTTCTTTTTACAGTTTCAAATGTTCGATGTGTGACCTTCTTGTTACACGGCACACGGCATACGTCCAATTTGTAATCTAGTTCATTTCACACATTTTGTAGCATCAGTCGTCAATCAATGGTTCGTAATGCTACACAAATACGTTCTTAAAAGTTCTGGTGGTGTTTTCGGCATATGTGGTACGCATGGGCGCCGGCAGAATATTTCCCGGGGGGGGGCAAAGACTTCTCAAAGGGGGGCAAAGACTACTTTAACGTATGGCTACCATGTTGGAACGAGGAAAAAAGCAAGGAAAAACACTGCATACAAAAATCTAGGGGGGGGCATTGCCCCCCCTTGCTCTATGCTGCCGGCGCCCGTGGTGGTACGTAAACAATGTCTTTGAAGCAATTCCACGAAAAGAAATCACAGAGCGTTAGGTCTGGGGATCTGGGTTGTCGTCTGATTAAGGGTAAATCTGTTTCCTTAAACTGGTGACATCATCGCATAATGATCTTGTTGGTTGGTTCTTCTTTTCCTTAGAGATGTCTAAATGCACGTTGCACCGAAATAACTGGAAAAACACGTACATACTCTAATACGCAAAAACTCTTCTCTGTCGCCATGTTTGGAGTCAGTCACAGAGATCTTGAAAGTGCTGCACTGGTGGGAAAAAAAACAACAACAACAAAAAAAAAAAAAAAAAACTTGGTACATTTCTCTTTACATTCATGTATCACTTATTGTAATGTGTATAGTAGTTCCGAAAAAACGATCTTTTAAAAATCGGGTCCATCGTTTGTATTGTACTCACCCGATATTTTTCACATTTCAACAGCTCATATTTTCCTACAATGGTGTCCAAAATTAAGGTTACAGTGAGATACGCACAAATTCTGTAATTGATGTAGAAATATTCGATTTATTGAAACAAACTTTGGCACAAAAATATATTATTATAAGAAAACGTGAGTGTTTTATGTTATGGAAAACCTTCACGAGCGGCATCTGCCTACAGGGGAAGGGATGTCTTGAGCGGAGGACTTTTTAAGGTGTTCTAACGCGTATTCACGTTACATCTCGAGAAAATCACCCAAAACTAGAGACAATTAAACTGACAGCAGACCGTAGGCGAACTCGGGGGCCTTCACAATTCGACCATCTACCACATTCAATGTCTTATCCACTCGACCATGGTGGGGCTCCATATAAGAAAATGTGAATTGTTAGCTAATATACAATTTATATCAAAAACTGTCTACTTAAAATATTGCATTATAATCTCGTGAAAGGTCCACGTAATATATATTGTGTGTGGCTACCGTGCACTGCTATACAAAACAACAGCTGTTATAGTAGTATTAAAGAGGGTATATATTATGTGGACTTTTTCTCGAGATAAAATACATCACAATTAGACAGTTTTTGATATAACCTGTACATTAATTAACAATTCGTATTCCTTTTATGTTCTATATGCTTTTTTTCATTACAATTCATACATTTCTGAAGCAAATTTTGTAACAATAAGCCGAGAATATTTCTTCAGTTACTAGAGACTTTGTGTTTGTAAGCTTAATTTTAGACAAGTATATCTATACTATTAAAATATGTGCGCGTCTGTGTGTGTGTGTGTGTGTGTGTGTGTGTGTGTGTGTGTGTGTGTGTGTGTGTGTGTGTGTGTGTAGCATCATCTCCTCCTAAACGGCTGGGAGTTGAGTTTCGAACGAGGTATCCACGAATTCGGAAAATTTCGAGAAAGAACCTCCGCTAATTTAAATTTCGAAATTCGAATTAGTTTAGGAGATATTGATAAAAAAAACCCATCAAAAACGCTAATTTTTGCTCTCCGCAATTCCGTGATTGTAACCCCTGTAGTCAAAAAAGTGAGAAATAAGCATCGAGGTTGCCATGTTTGGCTATTTTATTAAATTATTTAGACTCCTGCAGTAAAAATAAAAGAATAATGATTTTTTTCTGTTTAGATTATTTACAAAGTTATTTTTTTAATTAAAATATTGCGTTCATGTTAAATCAGAGCTGGAATTCAATGTTTTTTAAGTGTAAAAGAATAAGGGAATTGAGAGATTTCCGAGACTAATATGTATATTTTTTAGTTTGGCCGAAAAAAAAGTGGCTCATTTGGCTATTTTGAGAAAGTAGTAGGTTCTACCGATTTGTACAGTTTTGGGCTTAGCGCAAATTACTGAGAGCGTAACGAAAGAGTATTTTTAATAACAAGTATAAATTTTACGGCGCTATACTTCGATTTTTCATACAGAAATAATGCAGTTATTAAGGCGATTTTAAACGATCTATAGAATTTTCACCAAATTAAGTAAACTGATTTAAGTTAGAGGAATTCCGCCAAATTTCAGAAAATTGAAATTCTCGCATTTTGTACATGGTAGTTAACGGTGATTAAAAACCGCTATATTTAATAATTTAAATAACTGCTGCTTATCAATAATATGCCTGCATTAAATTTTGGCGATCGAACCATATAAATGATAGATAACTATTTCCCATTTTGATTTCTGTTAAATCAATGCTTCGAATGATTCCTGAAAACAAAAAAATCTCGCAAAATGGTGTATATTGGCATTTTGGCGATCGAAGTACTGCGTAATAAATAATTGATTCTTATTTGTTAAAGCAGCGCTACAGAAGTTTCTTTTACTAGAAGCTGTTAGAAAGGCGTAATTAATACTGTCTAATATATTTTTTGTTTTACGAATTGAAATGTTTGTTGATTCCTACTTTAGTACATTTCTTAACAAAGTTGGCGAAAAATATTCAAATGTAGTGCAACTCTGTACATATTATTAATTCCATTCCACAATTGAGATGAGCCGATTTCACTAGAGTATGCATAGATATTTTTTTTTAAATTCCGCCAAACAGAGTATTGCGTATTGCCTTTAGTGTCAAGTTTAATTTGTGGTTTGAGCTATTTGCCATCGACTGGCAGAGGCGGTGTTAATTTCGCCAATATGGCAGTTCTAGCAAAGTAAACATGAATAACTCATTTCATGTTCTATTATTAACATTGCTATAGTTTCCGTAGCAACGGAAACCATTGTTGCCACTTGCCACTTGTTGTCCAAGTTGTTAAATTTTACAATTAAGTGAAATTACTCATTTCTACAGCTTTTGAGAATCGAAAAAGTGAAAACGCATCAATTGTGAAACAAATAGAACTGTAACAGACTTGCATCTTAAAAATACATCATATACATCTTAAAAATAATCGAAGTTTTTATGCAATTCTACATATCTTTAATTTTATTTTCTTCGAGTGTGGATGTCATTTTTTACGTCATTTTTGCTGTTTTGCTGGCAGATTATCCGGAGCTGCACATACCCTCTAATGTATTTGCTCCTCCGGAAGCAAGAGCGTATGTCCGGCGCGTATTTGTGTAACCCCATTGTGTTAATCAGAATTTTCTGGTGTCACATTTTTTAGACCATTTTTTTACCGCGGAGATTCCGATCCTGAAGTATATTGATTAAGCAGGAGTAGCCAGAAATTTTTCATGGGAATGTTACGACTACTGCAACTCACATATACGTACACGTGTGTGCGATAAGGGAGTGAAGAATATACATTTTGTATGGCAAAAACTCCGCATGGGGGCTTGTGACCCCCTATCCCTTCCTTGGCTACGCCACTGTACGCAAGCATAAGTTGTCACGTCATGAAAAACCGTCATAGATGGCGAACTCCGAAGTTGTTCTGAGGGTTATAAAAAATTAAAAATTTTTCTTTTAGTAAATTATACTTTTGATACAGTTCGGATATTTGGTTTTAATACATTTCGGCCACCAAAGTGAGATGAAATATTACTAAATACGGCAACCCAGAATTTTCTCAACTATTGAATTTGACACTATGCAACTACAGTAGATTCCCTATAACACGGTACATACGTTCCGTGTTATAGGAATCCGTGTTGTACGGGTCCTGCACTATACTCCACCTGGAGTGCGGACTTCGCGGTATAATCGCGGCAAAACTTATTTGCGCTTCGTAAAATAGTACAATGATGTTTGGTGTTGCCATTCAAAAGGTATGTTAATTACAGGAGCTAAAGCGTCATAATATCAGTACAAGTGCCTCATTTTACCGTGCTGTACAAGTCCCTTTTAACGTGTTACACGAAAACGATCGTAATGTTTACGCCGTGTTCTAAGAATTCGTGTTGTAGACCCAAGTTATAAAGGGGCCAACTGTAATCTGTAAAAAAATCAAAAATGAAATTAGTTATTTATTTAGCGCGAATTGACAGTGAGATCAACGTCAGTTTTATGTAACAAGTGTGATACTGCATTAAGAGTTCAATAAGGGTAATAAGCTTTTTCTCAGAAGTTACATCACGAACGTTTTCATTTACAAAAGCGACATGATTTTCACCGGAGCAGGGTACATTTTTGGCTTTTCAACGTAAATGATGCATCCATTGTTTCATGTAGGTTTTGTTAATTTATGTGAAATTCAATGAAGTCCTCTGCAAAATAACTGCGCTAATGCATTGTCCACGCTTTGAAAAATGCAAGATAAAATTGTTGTCAACATCATGTAATGTTATTTATGTGGTATATTCTATATATTAATGCTATACATTAAACCTCACAAAGAGAATTATATGATGTAGAAATCAGGCATATTTCGAAAGAGAAAAGTTTTGTCTACATACCGTAGAGTTCTTTCTTTTTTGATTTCCAGTCACATTGACGTAGTTTTTGTGTCATGTTGCAATCGTCTAAAATTTGCACTCATGACGTCAAATTTTATTCACGATTCAAGTATTTTTTTACGTTTTGAGATTCTGCATTACTGGGTGCATGTGTAAGGAAAATATGCGTTTCCCAGCGTGCGGAGAACGGGTACACAGCTAGTTACTTATTAAAATACGAATTTTTAAATCCGTGTCACTTTTTAGAAACTTTTATTTGTTAAAATTATTATCGATTAAATTATAAATCCCCATGCTAATATAAAGAATATAACCAAAACACATGTCATAAAAAATTTAAGTACTTTCAGTGTAACACAAAGAGGAGAAATTAAAGAAAAGACACGTTTTGAAATAAATTAATAAATAAATATTACATTACAAGTCTGAAAAAATATTTTTGTCATTTTTTAAACAGAAAGTATAAAGTCATTGTTGAAAAAACGCAGAATTACCTTCGCAATAGTGAATATTTCGCAATTCACCATTAATTACGCAAGCTCCTTCTTCTTTGTTTAACTACAATCATATGATATTGGTAAGTGATTCACTAATTTGATGTTACAAGAGTAAATAAATAAATAAATAAAAATTCTTGCATTCTAGGTTTCTTTACACTTCCTGAATACATCTGGCAAAATCTCGAGGCTATGTCTTATATTGGAAATAATTTAGACTTTTATAAAAACCGTTGTCAAAAAAATATGACTATACCTTATGATAAACTAATTTCATTATAAACTTAGAAAGTTTCAAAATTTTTACTAAAAATATTTAAATGAGTTATTTGAAAAGTATCTTTAAAAACTAAATATCAGGTTGTAACGAAAGTTTTTCGCCATATCTGCCTGAAAAACTAACTTCTAACTCCTTAGATAACTGTTTTTGAACTTTCGGTACCAAACCTGCACTGTGTCACATGATACAACAATAGTACTTAAAGCTGTACTCATAATTCGTTGATATTATGTAGCTGACTTTTTGCAACACAACTGAAAGTAAATGATGGTTCTAATCCTCTAGAGTGATAGTTCCATTTGAGATACCTTATACTTAATGATAACTATATATTTACAGATTTCACAACACAGTGTTATAAAGTAAACCTCTTTCTTTCAAATGCCAAAAATCGTTTGACAAAATATGAGCAAATACGCCAACGAGAACTGTGTGCTGACGATGTTTGCGGTGGCGGGAAACTTTCGTTACAACCTAATAAAATAAAAAGAAATATTCAATATTAATATAGTTACTTTTAAATTTAAAAAATTGCTAACAATTGTTTCTCTTAAATAGCCTTAGTACTAAAAACACTCTCTTGAAGTTGGAGAAAAAAAGAAAATCATATTCTCTTAACATGGCTCTTAAAAAATAAATCAGTGTCCTAAAAGTTCGGGTTGTTTCTTAACGAACTGTTCAAGCAATAAGTAGTACATATGCAATTTCAGAAAAAAATTCTTACGCATAGAAATCGTACTGCAAAATTAGCTATTATATATTCTTCCATACAATTATAGCTTGTTATTTCTTTAGAATACTCATTTTTTAAGCACCTAAGATAAATAGTTAATGAAAAATTATGGAATATGAAATAAAAATCGATGAAATAATTTTTTATTTAAAATTATTTTGAAAAACAAGTCATTCCGAATATAATATTTAATTCGGTATCAATGCTTATGTATAAAAAGTATGTAACTATTTTACATATTTTAAAAAATTACTAAAAAAATTACTATTAACCAACGATGATCGGGTACTCCTGCAGGGCTTGATGGATATTGCACATGAAAGTTGGAGATATTTATGCAAATTATGGTATAAAATATTGTGCTACTTGCACATTTTAAAACTGTATTTGGTATTTTTTATAGCATTATTTATTATGAAATGCTTAGAAAATTATATTGAAGTTTTTTTTTTCTTTAATGCAAATTATGTCGTTACAACGATGTAGAGCCATTTAAATTTTTGATGACTCGATTGGACATGAACCTTTTCTTTCATTACAAATAGTTCAAATAATACATCTTCAAATTTTATTGGCAATATTTTTAATCAAAAATTGACGAACATTTTGATTTTTCTGTATGTAAATACTAGTAGGATATATCAGAATAAATACAAAAACTGGAATACATTATTCATATACTTTAATTTGAATGAAAGTTTCTTTTTCTTTTCTTTTCTTTTTCTTTTAAACAAAGCAGTTAGATTACTGGTTTAGATCTTCTGTATTTTAAAGGTAAAAGATATAATCTGGTATTTTTTTAAATACTTAAATACCTAAAATATTATTTTTTTGCTTTAAAAATTATTATATGTTGATGTATGAATAATGTAATTTTTTCAACATTTAGTAGCGATGTCGCAGATTAAAAATAAGTGCTTTACTTAACGAAGTCCCAGTTTAATATCTTACTCAGCTAATCAAGATCTCATATTTAAATTTGCTATGATTTACATCGGGAAAACATAAATTCTCAGAAGATCAAATCAAATTAACGTCTATGTTTGGAGCAACATTAATGCGGGTTCAGTATAATCATGATTAGTGCTCTTTGCTGAACAAAAGATGTGAAATCAAACTTAAGTTGCATCAAAAAACACATTTCAGTTAAATAAGTTTTAGTAGAAGTTTCGCTACGCAAAATATTTAAAAATCCATTAAAATAAATTAATAAATAAAACTGGAATTGGAAACATATGTTGTCATTTGTGGGAATTACGGGTCACTCTGTTTCCGGGATGAATAATGGCCACTTACTTTATAGCATTAAAATATTTTTTTACAAAACAGCTAAATTATGCCAAGTCATCCTTATAAATTCTGCTTTCTTATGCTAAGTTCAAAAAACAATGTAACTATGAATCAAATAAGAGAGAGAAAAAAAGATTTTTTACACTTCTATATAAGCATCTTCAAAAAAGATTGTGTCTGAAAATCGTGATTTTTTTAAAGATTCATGTCAGTGAAACATTTTTGTAAAACAATTTTGTTGGTGCTGTTTTTTACTTGCAGATGGTCTAAGTTTCTTATATTTTTCTTCGTTATTTCTTAAATTAATTTTAAAGTATGCCAACTTATCCTCCAGTTTACTGGGGTAATTCTTGGCCAGTGATATTTTTTGATATTTTAGGTGCATATTTTATTTATTTTTGTATAAATAATATTAGTATTTACTATAACTGTTATACTTTACTGTAATATTCTTTTATACTTTAACTGTGCGATGTAGATAGTCCCCCAAATGCAAATCGAGCTAATTTCAAACTGTTTAGTGATAAAAAACTGTCTAATGACAGTGCAAATAAGATTGAAGAAGCTGCAATAAAAAAAAAAATGCAAGATAAATTCCTCCTTACAAGATTCTAAGAAGGTACTACAAGGAATTCATACTGTACGTGGAGAGCAGAAATATTTTGCTGTGTATTATAATTAAAGTGACCAATCATTCCCAATTTCGGAACTTTTTTCAGTTTGTCCCAAAAATGTAGACAACAATTAGGGACAAAATTTTAATTAAAACAGTTATTTCTTTCTAATTTAAAAAGAAATCAATCATATTTCCTTTATTTTATGAATGTTAATAATGCTGTAGTTGAATAAATAGAAACTATTTTGAGAACAGCATTGAATTTATAAAATGTCCCCAATTTTTGGTTCAGAATTGGGGTACACAGCGCTGATTTGTCCCCAATTCTTTCTTCAAAAATACTCTTATTATTTAAATTAATTTTTTTCTTAAAAGACACATTAGATAAATTAAAAAAATCTGTTTGTGTGCTAAATAATCATAATTTAGAATATTTATTTATTTTGCTATGCACTACTTTTAAAAAAAAAGGGATAACCCTCATAATTGCCCAAATTCCGGGTAATTCCTGGTCACTTTAATAATTTAATTTTGTGTAATTGGTTATTTGAATAATTTCTTAATTATTTAAACTTACTTCATGGCAAATTAAATCATTTTATCTTTCATAGTTTAGAAAATATTAAGATGATGTTGTTTTTTGACCCATAATACCCCCATATGACCCTAAATTGCGTATCTTCTTGTACTGATCTTATAGAAGCTTCATAAAATTTGCTGTTTCACCGCAACATTTTAAATCAGATATTTCAAATTCTCCTTTCTAGTCAGATAATCTGGCCATTGTTTTCCGCATGACTTCACAGCTGCCCTCCAAGCTGAGATTTCTAATGAAATATTTAATTTATTTCTAAAGACGCTCTCACCACAGAACGCGCCTGTCGTCCTTCGTTCAGTTTTCTAAAATTCCTTCGAAATATTTTGGCGCTCATCGAAATTATTTGAATATTAAAACGCACTCGCCCTTGGCCCATCTCGTCCCCCGTCAAAAAGTTTACATACATGTATTGTTGAAATATTTTTCGCGTTTTGATCTGCTTGGCCGAAGTTTCAACCATAGGACATTCAGTGTGCGTAATTAAAATCGTTAGTGTCCAGCTTTAAAATATGCAGAACTTTAAACTGTCGTCTTGTCTGAAACGTATTGTGATTTCTATGAATTTATGTCGCGGTTCCTATTTAATTGCATTGCGCGTAATTTCTGTGCAGCGGTGTATGGTGGTGGATGTTGAAAGATTTAACGAACTGATTACAACTGAACATTACCTCCCACGACTGGAAAATTTTATTAAAACTTTCTCTGTCTGTATTTAGTAACTGCCAGTCAAGAGTCATGCCTTTGATCCCGACAAATAATTGCATTTAAGTATTCTTTTAAGTCCTTCAGTATGTGCATTTCATATGCGTGTTTTAACTTTGCATTAAAGAGGACAGGTAAAGTAGCGAAAATTACGCATTAAATTTATCTTTAAAGATTCTTTTAATAAGTCATTCAATGTTTAAAAAGCTTTTTAAAGAATCTAACTGTGCTTGATTCGAAAAAATTTAGAATACTTCTTCTCAAGATGATCTCAAGAGGTGTGGTTATAATTAAACTTCCCCTAAGAACAGTGCTCTATAGCTAAAACGTGCGAACAGATTGTAACCAAAATTGGTATATTGGCTACACATGGTATGCGCTTAAGGAATTTCGAAAAAAAAAGGTTCAAAAAATGTCCACTAGGTGGCGTTTTGCACGTAAACGGCAAAATTTAATGATGGAAATGGCTAATTCGAAATATACAAACAATTTTAACATTTATTCAATAGTTTTAGGGCATTTATTCCCTAATTTGGGTAATATTTGAGTTGATTTCACCGTGCAAAGTGCCATCTAGTGGCCATTTTTTTAAACTAAATGTTCTGAAAATTTCCCTTGAGTGCATCGCGTGCAGGGCCTCCGAGAGAAATTTTATAAGGCGGTACAGAAATGTTCCCGGGCCCCCATCCCTCCCCAACTTGTTTTTGCCTCAAGAAATATATTTTAAATTCTGCCCAATTTTACTTTAAAAGTAGTTATTAAAAATAAAAAAGTTAATATTGCGGAGTCATTTTTATTCTTACCTAAATTATCATTTTAATAATAGTATTTACAATCTGTAATACTGTATTAGAAAAAAATGTAAAAAAGTGAAGAAGACATTTGGAAATAGATCGTTCAGTTTATATTCTGTTTGTATGTTCAATAAATCCAGAGGCTTTAATTGATTTTTCTAGCTGCATGTGTGAGAGAGGGGACGCATTTTTGTATTTTGCACCACATAGAAAAATAGCTAGGACCGGCACTGCGTTGGGCTGTGATTTTTTAAAGTATTTTTTTAAAAGTAAAGATGTAGAAAGGAAATTTGTAGTGCATTTTGAAAAATTCACGGGCCCCCTCTAGTTTGACGGCCCCCGGGGCAGTGCCCCCCCTCTCGCTGGGCCTGATCGCGTGTACAGAACTATCCATACGCCAAATTTGGTAGCAATGTGCTCACTGTTGTTACAGCTGCAGAATGCTGTTTGTAGGGAAAGTTTAATTGTAACCAGCCTGTACTTTGATCAGTTTCGAACAGTGAGCCTATAAGAGTTCAGAAATATTCGGGGGAAAATCTTAAACAGGTGGAATTTTGGCAATATCTTACTAAATAAGCAATGCTTTCACCCATTTTTGAAGGCGATTTTTGCGATTAAGAATATTTTGTTAAAATTCCCTTGGTGATATTGAGGCAGGTAATTTTACCAGAATGGCAGGCTAGGCAAAGATATGTTCAATGTTCAGTTCATATGTTCAGGACAGTTTCTGCAGCTCTGGTAAGTTTTGGTGCCATCTCTTTGGATTTTCATTCCTCTATGGATTTTCGTTCTGAGTCTAGTCAAAGTTTTTGCAGTAGTTCTTTCTGTTTGTGTTTAATTCACGGATTTCATATTTAGCCTTTATGGTTTTTTCAGTGAATTTCTGTTTTAGAACTGAGTTTATATCACTGAGGGTGACTTGATAGAGTAATTATTTGTTGAGTTGACTGTTAATATAAGTGCATTTGCATATTTTATTTGCTGAGACGTCGTGGTAACCCAGTGGTTAAGGCGTTATACAGTAACCGGAAGGTTGCGGGTTCGATTCCGACTTACCACTGAAAACTATCGTGTACATGTGGTGTACCTGTACGTTAAATCCGTGATTTGAAAGTCCTCTCTGGGGCTCCTAGCAGTTTCCGAGAGGTGGCAATATCCAGAAGGCCACCTATTCTGATGAGGATACAAATTGAGGCGGAAAACTCTAGGAAGGACGCATATATATCTAAATGATATGACGTGAGCTTTCCTCTCCTGACAAATATGAAGCATTATTAATTTTTTCGAGTGTTTAACATCATTGTTTTGTTTTTAAAGCATGCTGACGTCCATCGCTTTGTAAAAAGGACAGACTTGAGTAAGTAAGATGGAGTTGTGATGCAAACATAAATTATTTATCATTTCTTATCTTCATTAATTCTTATTTTAACTTCACTGCAGTGAAATCTCGGTATAACAAATTTCAAGGGACCGAAGTTGTGATTCGTAATTCGAAAATATTTGTTAAAATGACATTTCAATATGATTGAATTTGTACTGCATATGATTTTCTTTCAATAGAAACATTGCGTTCGTTCATTTGAAATGCTCGTAAGAATGAAGCTCACTGTTACAAGATGTCACTGTACGTGCTATCACGTGAGAGTGACTGCAGCACCACTGAAAGTTATTGGCTTATCCCACATGCACGAGAGATGGTAACGTCCATTTCCAAATTATAGACAATTATCTGTTTAGTACACAGTGCTGTGTAAAAATAACACGTAAAAGTAATGATTAGACAGGGAGAGAGAGAGAGAGAAAGCTCTGAAATTTAAATAGTTCGAGAACCAATCATCAGCTGCATTACATCGCTAATCACGTACTGGAATGTGGCATTATAAGATAAATACAGATTAATTTATCAAAATTACGCTTTTCAAAGTGCAACATGATTTGAAATTATGTTGCTCAATTTTAGAAAGAAAGTAACCCACAATAACAATAAAAAAAAAAAGAGAGAGAGAGAGAGAAATCTAAAATCATTGGACGACAACGCCTATGGTTACTTTAAATAAAAAATAAAATAAAAACCTTCTGTCAATGTTTATTTAAAATTGGTCATAATAGCAAAAAGCACAGAAGTGTTTCGTGAGTATTGCCTTATTTTCTAATACATTGCACCATGTCAATAAATAGCTCCCGTCAACCACAGAAAATTGCCGCAATGATCAACAGCTCTTGCGGCAGGTTTAGCTGCGAGTATTTAAAACTTTATTACTATAGTGTTTCTTTCTTTCTCAGGTGTATTTTTGAGGTTACAAATGAAAAAAAAAAAGAAAAAAAAAGATACAGAATGATCAAAATATAAGTGAAACATATTTATTTGTTTATCGATCTTCACGTCACATTTTTGATTCAATTGTTTAAAAGTTAATCCTACGGTGAATTCTGTAGCGCCAATTGGCTACACTCTCACTTTTCCGTAATAAAAACAAAAGTTTTTGTCTAAAAGTTTTGTCTAAAAGGTTTTGTAGTTTTGTCTAAAAAATGCATTTAAAATAAATATAAGACCATTATAAAAATAATTTTTAGTTTTAAAAAATGTATGGCAACATTATTTTTTGAGAAAGCAAGCATGAATTTATTGCGTGTGCACTGAGTATGTGCATCCAGTTTGCTGAAAGAATTTTTGATTGCTTCTGATTTTTATTGCTAAATTAAAATAAATGCAAAACAATTAATAATAGTAATATTAGCCCAAAATAAAATAGAATTAGACTAAATTACTTTCTTTTGTTTTATGAGAGCTATAAGATGGATATTCTAATATTTCGGATTTGAACCTTTTTTTTCATGATTTTTCTAAGAAACTGCAGGCTGAAATCTTTTTAAAATATTTTTCCTAGCATAAATAAGCCTAAATCAATTTACAATTCTATCTTCTACGCATTTTAAAATGTCATTCATTTTAGGATTAAACCAAAAAATAAAAGGGGGGGGGAACTGAGGTTTACAGTTGTCACGAAAATTTAAAATTTTACCTTGAGCTGAACAATTTTCGCTGCCAGCTTATAAAAGCTCATAGTATTTTTTGTTGCCAGTTTCAAAATCGTGTTTCAGTCCCTGTGTTGTACCACAAAAAGTGATAGAATGGAACAGTGAGAATTTTTCGAGCAAAAGTTGTTTGGTGGAATTGTTCAAAAGCTTTTACACCAATAATTTAATATATACGAACTTCGGTATGATTATGTAGTATTATTTCTTAACTACCGGGTATCTTCTTATGAGTAAGCCATGGACAAAAGAGAAAAACGCAGTCGGAATTCACAGTTTTCAAATCTATGCTACTCATGAACTAAATTTTCAGAAATAATGCCAGGAATTTCATTCGTATTAAAAATCAACACCAAATATACCAAATTTTAAATGCATTTTTTAGACAAAACTACAAAACCTTTTAGACAAAACTTTTAGGCAAAATAATCACAAAGATGATCACGCATAAATTATTTACTTTCATGTGTTTATAAATATAAACTATCAAAAATTTTTGTTTTCTCGAATGCGCAGACTACAAATGAGGGCACTAGGTTAAAAATTAATCAAGAATTTTGTAAAATAATACAGATAAATAATGTGCCACAGAACGATCGCTTTTGTTGGTACAAAAGGTCTACCTTTCCTCATCTGCAAAAAGTTCCACCATGCACACAAGCAGGGAAAGTTGCATTCTGAACACTTTTTTACTTGGTTAATAAAATTACGATTATACTTTTTTTTAATCAAATAAAATAGAATAATCGTAACTTTAATGTATTTGTGTGTTAACCTGGTAACTTAATGTGCTTTTCTCTAGTCCATTATAGTCACTTTAATTGTCTTGAGCAGAGTGCATGCAATGTGTAATTTCTGTTGTCTGTACGTCAGTTAGAAACCAAAATACAATCTATAGAAAAAAGCACATCTGTTTATTTTATTTTATTTTTTCCTTTTCTTGCGTAGTGAATGGCTAATCTATGACACTCAGGAACTTTAGTTTTGAAATCAACTGTTAAATATATATATATATATATATATATATATATATAGTTATGGGTTTGAAAATAATTTGTGGAGAAGCCTGAAGGTCATTGAATGCTTATGTGCTGCTGCATTGCGTACCAGAGCTTCAAAACAACACAAATACTTTTTACAAACATCACCGGAAAATCCTTACTCCAGGAATGTCGAGAACATACAAAACACATCCTCGATCGTCTGTGTACTCGAAAGCTACAAACAGTTTAATTTCATTTCTTCTGCAAATATTAATGTTGTCTTTTGAATGAACTTCCCTCCCCCCTTTCACCAAACATACTTCTCATGGTCAAGATAAATTATCCGATAGATGCTCTTGCTCCGCATCCAGGCTCGACCGAATGGCAATTATTTTAAATGAAGCGAAACGTCATGCGTTTGAGTGGGATTTGTCTATGTTAAGGAAGAGGGATTCGCTCATAAATTTTAATTCCTCCGATCATTCCTCAGCTAAACAAATGTCATTAATTGACACACCACAATAGCGCATCCAACCAGTTCCGCTGGATTTTGAACGCAGCTTTGTGTTTTCTCCCTAAGCGGCCCGTTCTATCTATAAACCTCCAGAAACGAGGTATAGTGATTCTGACCTGAGCACGGTTACTTTCAGATATAACTGGACTTATGTCAAGGGCTCATTCTACTCAATATCTACGCCATCATACAATTTTACTTATTTAATTTCCTTGCTCAGCTCTTCATTTACTTCGTACCGCTGAATGAGTCATAAAATTATAAAATAGAATCAGGTTGAATGACAATAGCTAAAATGGAGACCAAAAATTATTTTATTCGTACAAATGGCACCAGGTCCACAGCTAGGGGGGGGGGGGAGAGGGGTGCAAGTGGGGAAGCCCCAAACTTCGTGCTAACGGGAGAGTAAAATCTAGGCAGATCCGTTGTACACGTATTTGCAATTTAAGAAATAAATTAAAATAGAAAAATACAATTACGAGAAGAGGAGAATTAATATTAATATATTAATCAATATTAATATTTTAAAATTATTATAGAAAAATAAAAGAAATTAATTTTCTTAAATTTAATTAATTTTAGAACAAAGAATTAAATTATTTCCTCCTGTGTAATTGATTTTTGATATGTGGAAATATTAGATTAAGGGTGTGATTCGAAAAAATAAAATTTCCCTCATGGTTTAAGTACACACATCAGGATAAACTAATTGCACCAGGGGCTCGAAATAATTCAGCCTTTAAATTGTAATACACACCGCAATAACAGCTTTTTAAATTGTAATACACACCGCAATAAATGAAACAACGGTGCCTTTTAAAAAACTTATGGAAAAAATTCTTCAACAGGGAATTGCACAGCAAAAAATTTCGAAAGGTGGCATATAATGCGAAATTTTCGATTTTTAAGAATTTTTTCTGAAAGTTTCGCTATTGATACAGGTTTATCGTTTATTACAGTGTATAATACAGCTTGTAAAGAGACATACTATTTGTATTTATGTACCAAAATTTACACGATTTTTTCAAACTACACCATTAAGATTAATGACCAAAAGCATCTTAAATTAATATTAGATTAAGATGACCAAAAGCTATTTTAATGCCTAACTTCTTAAATAGTTTTATTTTTGCTGAAATGTAACAGCATAATTTTATCACATAACATTAATATATTTATTCAAATTTAGTGGATTTTAATTTCCCGCATTTCTGTCTATTTTGTCCACTTTGTGGAATTTAATCCAGTTCCTGGAGTTTCTACAAATAAGTGGACAAATATCAACCCTGTTTATAACAACTATTATGACTATTTTCAAATGGTTTACTTTACGGAGAAAAAATTAATCATCTTTTTTATATTTTATAGGGTGACTTATGACTGACTCATCCTGTATTTTAACTTTAGTTCTGATCATGGACGTATACAATGGTGGTGCTAGGGAATCTGGACAACCCCTTAGTATACTCAAAAATGCTTATTTTTGTCAAATATCCACTTTTTGTATCCATACTTCAAAATAATCTACAGTAAAAATATGTTTAATTTTCATTAAATTTTTAAATTTTGAACATTTTTTATTAAAAAAAAATTATGTATTAATTTTGGGAACTACATAATTTAATGAGAAATTAACAAAACTTATTATGAAGAAGATTAAAAATTTGCAATGTAATTGAAATTTTTTTACAAAGTATCTATAGCAAAATTTACTGTAAATAAAATTTTATAGTAAGAATGGAAACGACCCCCCCCCCAACCTCCTTAGCTGGACCCCTCCCATGTGAAAACTGTAGTTAAGTCCATGGTTCTGATAAAATGAAGTTTTAGTTCCAAAGAGAGAGATAAAAAGTTCTCATTTTTCTTATGAATGATCTATCTTATTCAGTGGCGTAGTGAGAAATATTTCATGGGGGGGTGTATGACTACTGCAACTCATGTATACGTGTGTGGGATAAAGGAGTGAAAAATATACCTATTGTGAGGCAAAAAATTCCTCATGGTGAGGGTGTGACCCCCCTAACCCACCCACACCCCCTTGGCTACGCCACTGATCTTATTCACTTCTCGGATACCGTCCTACCAAATATTAACATGGATATTTAGTTTCTTTTACCATGTAAAATAAGCAGCAAGCGCACTGCAAGTCAACGACCTATTGATGTGCTTTTGAAAACTTCATTTCCTCTTTGCCGCTACTCTCCATTATTTTACTTATGCTTAACTGTGCTTGATATTTTTATCAGTTTAATGAAGTAATGTTTAAAGTCATAAATAGAAGAAATTTTGAAGTAGCAATAACTTTAAACTGAAACAACTCAAAAAAGTTAGTGACGATAGTTTAAAGATTTGTTAGGAAAGGTGCTTGAAATATTTTGTTATTAAATCTGAATTTCACAGGCTTTTCTAAAAAAAAAAAAAAAAAAAAAAAAAGATCGTGCGTTGGGCAGAAACCATTAGTCAGTATCTGTTTTCAAAGTTTAATAATTCATCGTATCAAACGATCTTAGCCATATTATTATTGTTACAGTTCAGGTAATGAAGATTAACTATTAGAACACCCATAGACATATTAGTACTATAATACAACCATTACTTTACTTTTTTAAAATCTTTAGAGAAGGTGTGACAGACAGGATGAATGATCCATTCAATTTATTTTGAAACGTTCGTAATCATACGGATTACTTTTTAAAAACATTTCTTCATTGCTGATTTTTTAAAGGTAACTATAGTCCTTTAAACCTTTTTTTTTTTAATGTGAAATGCTTTATAAGGAATTTATAATTGCTGAATAAAATAAAATTGAAAGATAAATAAATTAAGTACACAAATAAAATAAAGCATAGTATCTAAAAATTATTTTTCAAGTCTAATAATAAAATAGTCTTTAATAATAATAATAATAAAATATTCTAAAAAAGAAATAATAAATAAGAGCGATTTTTTTTTTTCAAGTAACACTATTTCAAACTTCCACCATTAACCGGAATTTTAACTTGCAAACCCAGAATTCGCAAAACCGGCCAGACTTCATTATAAAAGGAGAAAAGAAAAGAAAACTGGAAAGAAAAGAAAAAAGGTCTCCGCAGCAACGGTGTCCATAATCCAACGACCCCTCGAATTTCCCGCGCTTTTTTCGAAATATCCGTTTCCGAGACTTCGATGAAGAAGCACGTGCGTATTCAACACTCCGCACATGAGAGTGGCGAACGAAAAGGAAAAACCCCCTGCAAACTCGTCTTTCACAAAAACTGTGGACTGTGCGTGCGTGCGTGTGGGGCTAGAAAGAGAGAGCTTAGCATCTTGTAGGCGTCTCTAAAGAGAAGTAATACCTCTCCGTCTTGCTTGCATCTGAAGAAAAACTGCGAAACGAAACTGGATGGAGATGGGAGGAGGGAGGGTGAAGAGAACACCACCAACGCGTCCTACGCACCCTGGTCACGTGGTCGTCTAGACATCCACTCGACACCGCGGCTGCATTATATAACACTTACCCGGCCGTCTGGGATATCAGGTGCATTGAACCCTTTCGAGCGATTAAGTTTTTTCGCGCTTTTTTTTCCTCCCCCTTGACTTTTTCCTTAGATAATAAGGCTTCTTTTTTTTATCAACCCCCCCCTTCCTACTTGTATTTTAAATAAATTATCTTTTGAATCGCTTCGTTTTTCTGGTGGAACAAACATTTTCTTTTTTTAAGGGAAGATTCTGCATAGCTAAAATACTTAAAACGTGCTTCTGTTCCTCATATTTCGCTCTTCAGGTACTGTTTTCTTTTGCTTATGTTTATTTCAAACTATCTTTTTATTCTAACTCATTAACGTCCAGCCAATTTCATCGCTTTCTCCTGCCCGTGCCAATGCCTAAAGAGATAAATAAATTTCCTACATCCGGGGTTTGAAAAATTGATATATTTTTCTAAAAAAATGATAAGTAGAACCATATGAAAGATTAGCATTTGCCACTTAATCCACCTTTGATTATTCAGTAGAAATCAAATTTATTAATCGAAAATTAAAGAGCATTTAATTAGCTCTACTCAGCCTACTTAAGCATTTTTGGAAACGACCGCAAAAGTGACAGAATTTGAGCTTTCCAAAAATTAAATGGGAATTGGCGCTAATGGGTTAGGGGGATCTTAGGAGGATTGAGATGCAAATATACACGCATTTTAGACCCTTGCGGTTTTACATTTTATGTAAAACCGCAAAATAATAGTCACAGCATAATGAAATATTTTTGCATAATAATACAATATAACACACCATAAAACATCAGGTTAAACTAGATTACCTTTCACAGATGTTACTTTTTTTTTTTTTACTATATATGCATTTTTTTAATAGTGCGTATCACTATCCGGATAAGTCAAATTAATATACACATATAAAAAAAAAATTTTATTGCAAAATAAAGTAAAACGTATATTTTATGGAATTAATTAATATTTAAGAAAGATTTTTTAAATTGTACTTTAAATTGAAATTTGAAAAAAAAAATTCACCTTTTCCCTTATATTTCTGTTAAAATTTTCAAAATTTTTCCCTCTCACTTTTATCATAATTCATTCTATAGATACTGATGCTAGTTATAACCGTACAAAGTTTTGTGGATATGAATCATAGAAATTTTGTTATCTTACGGATAGTTCCCAAAAAATGCGTTTTCAGAAAACACCGTTTAAAGTTACCTTACTGTGTACAAATATATAACTTTCCTAAACCGTTTTTATGCGTATCTTCGGTTCTAGTTGTAATAATTGCATGAAATCGGGGTCAAAACGCTCAGAAATATCCAAGATTTCAAATAAAATTAAAATTGAAAAATCGATTTTTTGAACCCTTAATCTTCCTATGACCCCTTAATATTCTCACTGTCGTTTAAATGCCATCATAGTTGTAGGGTTGTATGAACAGTGACTCAGTTCGGGGTCTCAAGAAAACTTCTAGCGGAAAATGGGAACTAAAGTTCATGTGCATATCTGATATTATGTTAAATTTGCGCTAGAAAAAAGCAATTCAGAAAATTCCAGTAATCATTTGGCGGAAAAGAAAAAGAGTTTGAGAAACAATGCTTTGGGGGTGAATGCAGTGGGGAGAATTAAATATAGCCTGAGGACAAGCAACGCCATTTACCCCCGACCCCATACATAAAGGTCTTTTTAATGCAACATTAATATGACGGCTTTGTAATATATTTGTAACAATGTACAAATAATTTATAACAATCTATTTTAACTATAGAAGACATTAACTGTTATTTTATTAATTCATTTATTTATTGTCCTCTAGACCTTACCTTAAGTAAGTTAGGCTACTATAACAAATTATCATTTAAAATTAAAAAAATCATATTTATGCACATGTTTATGGGGCATATTACTCCAGGAACATTTAATGACAATTCAAAACAGCAATTGATCATAAAAGAAATTACGAATAAATTATTATGATTAAAGTTATGAATGAAATTCGTAATAAAGTGCAATATAAGTTTTAACGCTGATCAATGAAATCATGGCTTCTGATTTAAGAGTCCAGAATATTTTGTTTTAAATTATCCTAAGCGTTTCTTTTTCTTTTCCTTTTTTTTTTTCTTTTTTTTTTTTCTCTCTCTCTGTTAACTAGTGTTTCTCACCCTTTTTACATTTGCGTACCAAGAAGAGTGGGTTCGCGGACCATCATCAGCTAAAAATAATAAATGTTATATAAACATGTATTTTATTTATTAGATCAAATGCCATGAAAATATCATTTTTAGTTAATACGATATTTGCTGTTGATTACTTTTCAATAAATTTTGATACACGTGGACCGGCAGTAATATAAAGTCTCCCGGATCAATTTTTGGGAAACACGGAAGTAAACAAATAAATCCCAGACTAAATTTTTCTGAAATTTTGATGTAAGTACTCATACTGTCTGCGTTTGTTCACAAGAATCTTCAGTGCATACCCATGCGTCAGATACGCTTTCATTTTCAGTGCCGCAACTAGGGTTTACATCACCCGTTGCAAATAGGGATGGGCGAGACGAAGAACAGGGTTGTCTCGTCTCGTTTCGCAGTGGTAAACCTCTTTCTCGTATCGTCTCACAAACACTTTGTCGCGTTCTGCAGAGAAATTGCCTGTTTTGTCTCGCGTGAGAAGCGAGACGTCTCGCAAAATTAAGGACTGCGATTTTGTTACCCTATTTTTAGTAACATTGATATTATTTTATTGAAAACTAATATTAATAATAACAATTAGTTACATATTACCATATTAGTACATATATTAGTTACCATATTAACTCATATGTGCATTTGAAGTGATAAAAATTTAGATTTAATCCGTATATATAATGTGACATGGCACTGAAAAAATATTTGTTTTTATTCATTTATATCCGGAACTGCGTAAATGTAATATGTAAGGTTGATGGGAGATTCATTTCCTTTTGAAAATATAAAAAGCTTTGAATTTTGTTAGAAATGATGCAGAACTGAGGACATGTTGCACAAATAAAATTTTAATCTAATTTAGGGGCGCCAATGAACGGAATAGTGAATTATAAACGTTTCAATTGGGGACGGGATAATTATAGTGAAGCCTGCTTATCCCCCCCCCTCTCGTTTTAGTGTATCAGATATGTGTTCCATATCTAATCGGGAACCCGGGTTTAACCTGTTCATTTACACCATCAAAAAGGAGAGACAGCAGAGAAGATTTGTGACCAGGGTTGTTTCTCGACATGGATCTTTGTATGCTCCGCTGAGACCCAGTGTTGTATTGTATTAGCGAAATCGCCCCAATAGATCATTCATTTACGTTCGCATAGCTTGGGCCATACTGAAAGAAGTATTTTTAAGAACTGGTGAAACATTTAATTATAAATATTAATTTATTTAAGAGAAAAATATGAATTATCCATAAGATTTAATAATATACGTATTCCTTCATTTTGATGAAATGTAGCCAATATTATAAGTAAACAAAAAATCGCAATTATTGAGTACACAATTAGAGCATAAAATATCAAAGTAAGCATGCTTGCATCAACTATTTTTAAAAATGTAATAATTAAATAGCCAGACATTCTAAATAAGCTTGAAAATTTTCCATGAATAAATAATGATAGCACACTTGAATAATTTATTCATAATTCTGGATTATGCGTCAATATGAATTATACATTAAAACTCACTTGCAATTCAAACCCCATTTTTAAGCTATCTAAATATTTACAAAAACCAACAATTATCAGAACTATCAAGCCGAATACCTATGTTCATATCAGTGATCAGTTGGCAGAGGGGGGGGGGGGAGACTAATTAAAAAAATAATCTAAAAAAAGTTCTCTAGCAAGTTGATTGAATTTCAGTGGTTTTTATTTACAAGCAACGATTACTCTGCGCAAATTAATAAACGAATGGTTTCTTTAAAAAAAAAAATCATTCTGTCATTATTCTATACAAATTTATGCATGGAGGATTTTTTTTCTCAATAAAATTATTATCTAGATACACATATAACAATATATATATACAATGGAACTTTTACTAGATTTCATCAAACATTTTAAGTGGAAAACGTCTTAAACGGAAAAGCACTAAGTATAAATGATAAAAAATATAAGCATATTTCTGTTATAAAGGATAATTGAAGTATTATATTATAGTTTAATTGTTTCATAAAATGAAATTTGAAAAATACTAACAGGAGTGTCATATAATAGCCACCCTTGATTTAGCGTCCATATGAGCAAATGATACAAATGGGTTACGAATATTAAAATAAATATAATTTTTTAATGTAGCTTGTGCTCAAATATATGTAATTTTAAAATTCAATTTAGGAAATCTTAAAAGCTTTGCATTGCGCAACTCAAGAGCGGTCAAAAATAAGTTAAAATGCTTGTGATAGTAAAAGGGTTCCCAAAGTTAGTGCCCCTGGGCCCCATCTAAATATGGTCAGGCAATGGACTTACCGTACCGCCTTTCCTCTGTTTACTTATTATTTTTCTGTCTTCTATTCTTTTATGTCTTCTTTCCTTTTGCCAGTTTCTTTCGTTATCCTCTCCTTATATCACTGAAAATGGTAGATGGCCGAAGCGTGAAGGTCCCGGGTTCGGGTCCCATCGCGCAGCTGTCGATCTAACGGTCTGGAATTTTGGCAGGTTTCCTCCACATGTAACGTCAATACGCGTTAAAACCCCTTAGAAAGTCTTCCTAACAAAGCACCCCCCCCATCCTTGGCAGATCGCCCTAGTCATCATAATCACACAAACAAATCTTCATTCTCTCCTTTGTGTGTTTTGTGTATCCCTCGTACTGTCCTAATTTTAAATGTTACGTATTTGTGTGTATTGTAGAGTGCTGATAGTATACCAGGAAAAATAACAAAGGAGACGCAATTTAAACGGTAGCAGGCAAAGTGTACCCTCTCTTCTCAGGATGGCATAATTCCTCAAATACAGCCCTGCAATTCTGATTGAAAAGCAATTCGTGTCGTAAATTTATGCGAGACGAGAAATTCTTGCGAGAAATCTCGCGCGAGACCAGATCTGGATGACTTGTATTACGAATTTTGAATATTACGAATCGTATATTACGAATTTATTGATAAAGAAGGTAAGTCTGCTTTAACAAAGAAAAAACTACGTTATCAAAAACCAATGGGACTTAATGCTGCAAGCCGGTTTCGGTAAATATGACTTATCATCATCAATGCGAGAATAGATTCTCGCACTGATGTTGGTAAGTCATACTTACCGAAATTGATCTGCGGCATTAACTCTCATTAGCGTTTGCTAACGTTTTTCTTTCTGCATTTTTCATTTGACTACGAATTTTATAACTCTGCTTTATTTTTTAAATAGAAAGTACTCAACATTTAGAAAAGTCTTAAATTGTATCGAATGATTATCTACAAAGAAAGAATTTCAGAATTATATATACATTAAAATAATTCTGATAAAATACTTGCAATTTTTTATGAAAGTTTTATCATGTATAAGGTTTTGTATATATGACTTATGGTTTATTTAAAGTATACTAATTCCAAAGCGTTAAGAAGAACCTTTAGATAAAAAAAAAAAATAAATAAGGGAGAAGATTTGTTATTTTGGGGGGATGGTGGGGCCCGTGTCGTAAATACTTGCCCTGGGGCCGGAAAATCTTGTCGGCGGCCCTGGGTTGAGAGAAGGAACAATTACTTCTTCCCCCTGCATTTTAGGAAAGAATATTAAGATTTTTAATTTCGCGCAGTTATTTCTGCTTTAAGCAGAAATAACTGCTTAAAGCAGAAATATGCGCGAATATATTCAGCGCAGAAATATTCATCAGCGCAGTTATTTCTGCTTTAAGCAGAAATAACTGCGCTGAATGAAAATTAAACGGTAGCCAAAACTTAGTAGATGAAAAACAAATTAAAAGCAGAACAGAAACATTGAAATTGGAAAAAGATCGGCTGCACAAAAGAAAGCGCGCACAAAATAGAACCGAAAATGCAATTCTCCCCAGGGCCTGATTACCGAATAGGCCTATAAGGCCTTGCCTATAATAATAATTAAAAAAAAATTGGAGGCCACAAAACTACAATATTTGTTATTTATACTTGTGGAATGGAGTAAGGAGTAGGTGGGAGAGGGCCTAGAAATGATAGCGGATCTATAGTATCAGATAGTGTTAATCAGGTCCTGTTGCTCACTTCTACTCAAAGCATTTATAATCCTTTAAAAATGTATCAATTAAAGATAAAATATTTGCCGAAAACTCATGACATCTTGCATTCTTCCAAAACTCTAATTTTAAAAATTTTCTTCCGATATTTTCCAGCGTTTCGACTTCAAATCTGTAGAAATTTGTATAAAACTGCATAAATAATTTTCAACAAAATGGAACAAGAAACACAAATAGGGCTGACACATTGATTACGATACACTTTCCAGTGTTATGAAGCAAGAAAGACAAAGAGGGAAGACGCATGTATTATGATAAGCTTTTTTCCATGATAGCCGTTCAATCCTAACAGAAACAAAGTATAATTTCACATTGGATATTTTAGATGGGAGGGGGGGGGGCAATACGACGAAACTTTAAAATGATGAGGCTTGGGGGGGGGCACCATGTGTGTGATACATGTGTGTGATAAGGGAATGAAGAATATACATTTTGTATGGCAAAAAATTCCTCATGGGGGGTTATGACCCCCTAACCCCCTCCCCTTGGCTACGCCCCTGCCATCTCGGCATCTGCGATAACTTTCTCTCCGACCGACGCAGTGACTTCGTACTGCCATCATGATTTTAGTGGCTTTTTTCTTGATACTTTTTTTCGATCGCGACTCAATTTTTGCCTTTACTCGTTACCAGTGGTGTAGTCTAGGGGCAACGAGGGGGGAAGGCGGCGTCTCCCTATTTTTTATTTGAGCTTATGTATCCAGGCACATTTATTTTCCAGGGGGACGCTCACACTCCTATTTAATGTGTCAAAATTTTCATTTTCTAATCTTACAACAGAAAGGTAATCCAAAGCAGCAATTTGGACCATCTAAGTAGACTAAAATTCACTTGCAGATGCTAAATATATTGTGCACATATCCTCAGAATCATACGCGCCCCCACGGAGGGGGCTATGGGGGTTAATCCCCCCCCCTCCCTAAAGCTGAATATTTAGATCTGAAAAGCTTTGAAAATTGCCATAAATGAATTAGAATATTGTTTTAAATTGTCTTCAAATTATTCCTAAAATATATTTAAAAAGGAGGTTGGTTTTTAAATAAATACTTACTGTTAGTGTATGAAATACTAATACAATAATTATTTTGCTTACAATGTCAATGAAAAGATCAAATAATCATTCATGACTCTGTTACAAGTTACGTTGATAGTAGGCTTGTGTTATTAGGGATGGACGCGAGAGGATGTTTTGCCAGACAAGTCAGAGATTTACAGCTTTTTTGCGAGACGAGACAAAGTTTTATGGCTGTTTTGCGAGACGTGAGACGCTATCGTCTCTCGTCCATCCCTATATGTTATATGGGCAATTGGTACAGGTTATTTTGACATAACGTCAAAAATATAACTCTCTTATAACTATATATAATAATTTACATATAATATAATATCTCTTATAACAAATACAACTCTCTTATACTATATTTGAAGTCACTATAACAGAGTTCAAAATATTGTTTTTCGATAAAGTAGTTTTTTATAATGTATTTGTAGCTCCAGCCCCTAAACTAAAATCCTGTGTCCGCCACTGCTTAGAATGCACACGCCATCCTGTTAAACTTACTCTTGGTGAACCCAAATGGTTTAGAAAGGGAAGAGAAACTCGATTAGCAAGGGGTCCGTACAAAAAAAGGTTTGTTGTCTATTGTAGATAGAAAAATTACATTTTTCTTAAGGCGCAGTTGATCAAAATTACATTGTTTTCGCAATCAAAACTTAATTTTTTTACACGAAAGTGATAGTGGCGATTAATGAATAACTGGAATAATCGATCTAATTAATTTCATTTTTTGTTTTTAACAATAATTACACCTTATTAAATGCACATTCCTCAAAAACGAGCTCCCTTCATCTTTTTTTAGGACTACACAGGCCCGGACTGGGAGGGAGGGGGGGCCCTCCCGTCTCAAGAGAAGGGAGCCCCGGGTTATTGTGCAACCAATAAATAATAGGATGTGTTAATTTTCGGGGTATGGGGGAGGTATGGTGTTATTATTAATTAATTATGATTGATAATTAATGCATTAATAAAATATTGATCTATTAATTAATATGCATCAATCATATTAATTAATTCCTTGTTCATTCGGGAACCTTCACTTAAAAAATTTTGAGAACTTCATTTAAAATGAAGTGTTTTGAAGCCTTCTGGGGCGCAAATGCAGCTGCAAAAAAATTTTATGTGTCAAACTTCATTCAAGTGCTATCAGTATAGCAATTTTTTTTCTTTCTTTTTTCGGTTTGGGGGCCCGCCAAGGGCGGGGGCCCACCCGTCTGTAGACAGTCGGACACCCTGGCCAGTCTGGGCCTGGGTGCGTAGCTGCGTAGAAATTTTCAGTCCGTCTAAAACTACTTTCAATACCGTGACTTTAGTTTAAATAAAATATAACTTCACAGTGCCAGTTATTGTTATTCATGACGAGCGCAGTTCGTCATTGACCACTTTTGATGAGAAAGCGCGTGGCAAGCTGCACGTGGCGTTTCGACGCAGAGCAGTGAGGGAAAAAAATTACTGATTAAAAATTATCTCAATTTTTTTGCTTAAAAGAAATAATGAACAGCTGATTGTTATTAAAATTTTAATGTGAAGATAATTATGCAGTATCTCATCCATGACATTTGATACCCCGATATTATCAGGAAAGAGCCCTGTTTTACCGAGAGGAAGAAACACACATCTTTTCCGGTCACAACTTGCACATATATGATTAGGGCACTCATTTGCATCCGAATAAGCGTCTTTTGAATAATTCATTTAAAATCAATTTTGAACTCATTTTTCTTCGTTCGCTTTATGTTACACGGATTTGCAAGACATTTACGCTTTCGACGCTCTTTTATTTATTTATTCTTCAACTTATGTCATTGAATGTAAATTTATTGCAGATGGGCATTGGGAAATGCAGCAGAAAGTTTTCTGAAAATTTCCATTGATATAGATTAGAGAGAGGTACGTCTTTTATATCCCCTTGGGCAAGGAGTTAAGGCTGTTCTTTTTGGAAATAACAGAACTTTTGAACATCTTAAAAAAAAAAAAAAAAAAAAAAAATCTGGAGTGACTCCACTCGACTTTCCGAAAACTCACGGTTAAGATCATTACCAAGCATTTAAGAAAATTTTAATCGATGAATAATTCACACATATATACCAAATTGAAGCTCAATCGAATGCACCATTTAAACGCTAGCGCACTTTCAAGAATTTTCCCCCATGGTCCATAATGTAAAAGAAATCTTTGTCGTAGCCCTGTAGAAAAACTGTAAGTCCTATACACATCAAATACAATACCGGTCTTGCGACGGAGGTTTATAACATATATACCCAATTTGAGCTCAATAGAACGCCCCTTTTAGGAGCTACCGTGTCTACTCACATACACACAAACACACACACACACAGAGACATACATACATCTCGTAAAAATAGCATAAATGAATTCAGAAGACTTCAAAACGTGTCAAGACACCAAAATCGAATTTTTTCATGATTACAATGCTTTCCTTACATGGTACATGTTCGGAAAGTAAAAATTATTTTTGAAAATTAAAAAATTATAATGCCTCTTTACTAGTTGTACCGTGAACTTGTTACAAACACTGAACTTATAGGAGTTACTAAACACCTCGGAAAAAATGCTAAACATACGTAATTTTGCAACATTTCTCTAAACAGGTAATTCTTCGGTCCATTTTTGATGGCGATTTTTGTATTTATGAATTTCTTCTGAAAGTTGCATGAGCTGCTCCTTATGTTAGGGCTGGTCCAAAGTGCATTTTGTAAAGAAGCATTATTAATCTCTTCGAGTGTAACATGATTGGTTTGCTTTTAAAGATGTCCAAAAGTCCTGTGGCAACGACCACTCTGTAGATGGAACACGCTTGAGCAATAGCTCGTACATTTTTATTTCTATAAAATAGTTGCTTTGTTTGCTAATATAAGAATTCGCGTTGGCGTGCTTATTTTTTAATCATTACTAGTCTGGGAGAAAATCTTTTGATTCAGTTGAATAACTCTCTAAAATACTTTAGCCACATGACAGAATTATATTTTACCTCAACAAAATTACAAGAAAAATTAATTTGTCGTTTAAATTTTTAAGGAATTTTTGTAATAATGTTGTTCACTTATCTTTCTTTGTTTTCAGATCTCTTTGTTTTGTTGGAAATCTCCACTGGCAAGTTATGACATCTATAAATCATATTAAAAACAAGAAATTTGTGATTTTTATACGTCATATTGAATGGTTTTTGGTATAAGAAAGGGAAGAAAGAAAAGGGAAAAAAAGAAAGAGAAAGTAAAAAATAATGAAATCATCAAGATTTGAGATATTCGATTTTCGAAATCAAGCAACTATTTCAGAAAAGAAGAGCATTTTAAGATTAACTGAAAAAGCACGTAGTGTTTCGCAACTTATCAAGTGGATTCTGAAACTTACTTACATGCAAGTCTTTTCTCTCGTCATGGTAAACTTACCCATTTATTTTTACTGCATTCATTTATCTATTTTTACTTTCCGAACATGTACCATGTAAGGAAAGTATTGTAATCATGAAAAAATTCGACTTCGAGATTTTGGTGTTTTTACACGTTTTGAGGGCTTCAGAATCCATTTATGCTATTTTTACGAGATGTATGTATGTATGTGTGTATGTGTGTGTGTGTGTGTGTGTGTGTGTGTGTTGTAGTGTGGATGTGAGTGAACACGATAGCTCCTGAACGGAGCATTCGATTGAGCTCAAATTGGATATATATGTCATAAACCACCGTCGCAAGACCGGTATTGATTTTGGTGTGTATAGGACTTATAGTTTTTCTACAGGGCTACGACAAAGATTTCTTTTACATTATGGCCTATGGAGGGAATTTCTTGAAAGTGCGCTAGCGTTTAAACGGTAGATTCGATTGAGCTCAAATTGGGTATATATGTTATAAACCACCGTTGCAAGACCGGTATTGAGTTTGGTGTGTATAGGACTTATAGTTTTTCTACAGGGCTACGACAAAGATTTCTTTTACATTATGGCCTATGGGGGGAATTTCTTGAAAGTGCGCTAGCGTTTAAACGGTAGATTAGATAGAGCTCAAATTGGGTATATATGTTATAAACCACCGTTGCAAGACCGGTATTGATTTTGGTGTGTATAGGACTTATAGTTTTTCTACAGGGCTACGACAAAGATTTATTTTACATTATGGCCTATGGGGGGAATTTCTTGAAAGTGCGCTAGCGTTTAAACGATACATTCGATTGAGCTCAAATTCGGTATACATGTTATAAACCACCATCCTAAGACCGGTATTGATTTTGGTGTGTATAGGACTTATAGTTCTCCTACAGGGCTACGACAAAACTTTCTTTTATGTTATGGCATAATGGCATATGGGGAGAAATTCTTGAAAGTGCGCAAGCGTTTAAACGGTGCATTCGATTGAGTTTCAATTTGGTATATGTTTGAATTATTCATCGATTAAAATTTATTTAAGTGCTTGGTAATGATCTTAATCGTAAGTGTTCGGAAAGTCGAGTGGAGTCACTCCAGATTTTTAATTATTAATTTCGAAAGTTTTCATTTAAACTGGTTTTAAGCTATAAAGAGGCCAAGGAAGCCTTTAGATAGGGAATTTTGAACCTTTTTACAACTTTTACCCTTGTGAATTATTTATTTATTTATTTATGTAGATAAATAAATAAATTATTAATAAATAAACAGATAAATAAATAAATAATAATTTAGATTGACCGCTTATTTTTTCTTTTTTATAATGCATAGATAGCCCCATACCAATGATAAACAACTATAATATAGGTAAATAACTCTTCAGCTTTACTGACATATAGAATTATAATTTAATGTTTTTAAAAATAATAAAATAATTGCATTTGACGCTTTTCCATTATACTTTTTACATTCAGTGTGAAATTGGTCAACAATAATCGTAAAATCGCCACGTTCTGTAATATTTAGTCGTTTTCAACTTTTTTTTTTATTAACTGTTAACATTAATCATACCTCAACCAAGAAAGAACTATAAAACTCTCAAAATAATGGTACGGTGATATGGAATAATTTGACGTATTTTTTGCGAATGCTTTTACAATTTCAAATTTTGGTTTAAACTACTTGTTTGAAAATTTATTTATTTTTTCTTAATTCCCTTATAACTGAATAAATATTGGATTTGTCACTGCTTCAAATAAAGACAAGCACTTTTCAATTCTTTATAGCGGCATTGGTTTTTTTGTTATTGTTTTATGTGGACAGTGCAGGTTTGTATACTGCCAATATGACATTAATCCGACTGTCGATGAGTAGATTGCACCACCCCAAGGAAATCTACATTATGCTTATATATCGTAAAACAGATATTATCTTTCCGTAAATGATTCAGTTAAAATTAAATAAATTTTATCTTTGACCTCCAGTAGACTTGTTGAATACTATAGATTCTTGAAAAAAGACCCCGCTAAAGCAGCGGTTCCCAACCCTACCTTGGGGGGCACAGAGCATTTGAAGTGTGTGCGTGAGAAAAACAACCAAAGAGCAAGTGGTAATGCATTTTTTGAAAAATCCTCTTATTTATTCTTATTTTTACCCCTAAACATATTAATTTTGGCTTTAAATGTTTATTCAAACACACCATTAACATTATTTTGTAGAAAAGACGACTCAATGCTCATTGCTGAAGAGTAAAAATTTGTTTGCTGAGAAAAATCTGAGAAGGGGGGGGGGGGGAGGTTCAGTGTTAAAAGGTTGAAAACCGCTGCCCTAAACAGTCCACTTAGACCCCGTTGGGAATTTCTTTAGATATTTTCGTTACAGGGTCATTCTCCAGGATGTAACAAATTATATCCCTTGTAATCAAGGAAGTACAGGTGTTTGTTTTTCTTAGTTTTGATACATTGAGAAGCAATGACGTGTAACATTGATAAAACTCAGTAACAAAGAGCACAATAAACTAATGTTTGTACATATATACTTTTCTATCAAGATAAAAAGTTGTGTCTGGTTAACAGAATGGACATGCACTTATAAGTTAGTAGTCTGGTTAACTGTATTTTAACTTTAACATTTCTTCTTCTTCCTTTTTTTTATGTCTGACAATTGAGTGACATTTGTCATCATTTTTAAGCAAAATTAATGTTGTTATGAAGAATGTGAAAAGTGTACGAGTTTTTTTTATATTATTTTGATATTTGAAGTAGAGTTTTCTAACCAATAATAATTAAGAATGCCAGAGAAATAAACTTGTTAAATGCATTCCCATGTTGAAAGTGGAAATTGTAACCATTTTTTTGATACTAATTGATCTTTGTTACATTATGCACTTTTCTGTTTCTCCCTTTTTCTGTTAGAAATTTATTGCTTAGAAAAATAGATCATTATCGCAAGCAATAAACTTCACTACGCGTACTGAGACATGTATAGAATTAAATAAAATTTGAGCTAAAAAGAAGTGATAATGATGTGTATTTGCTTTGTAGTAATATTTTTACAGTCATGTGGCAGCCATTGCAGCTTGATAAGATAAATATAAAATAAATTCCTTTGATATATGTCTCGTGGGCTTTTACCACGAGACAAATCCACCGCTCAAGGCATACCTTCTTCTTAGATAACAACAACTATCACAAGGACTCCAGTGAGTCAGTTTTTACAGAGGGGAATTTATATGAGTGAGTTTTATTCAGACTGCACATCTGCATTTCGATTATTTCGTGGATTGTTCTATAGAAATTTTTGTTGAATTGAAATGATTATTATTATTATAAAAAAAAAACCAACTTATCGCTACTAATCGTAATATTAGTGTCCCTGAAAGTTTCATCAACTTTCTACGCTTACAGGACCTTAAAACTTGACTTGAATATAAAAGTTTGCGAAATTCTCTAACAGAAATCAAAGCAAATGCGTTGCACTTAATAATTAATGGTAATAAAATAAACTCTAAATGCTATATTTTAACTATTGAAAGTTAGAGACGGATGAGAGACGAGACGAGACAGAGATTTACAATTGCTTCTCGGCCTTTTGGCTAAGATCAAAATGTAGTTGTTATACGAGAGAGAGAAAGGGACATTTCCAGCATTACAGTGTAAGTATTTTGCGAGACGAGAGAAAGCATTGCAGTTGTTCGGCGAGACGGGACTGACCTATATTTCGGCTGGTGTATATCTCTATCAAAAATATGCTTGGTGTGCACTCCTCAGCATACAGTGTCAGATTGTGTCTTACCCTGGTGAGGATTAAAACGACTAGGATATTAACAGTAGCGTTCTCTAACAAATCCGAGCAACTCATCCAAGATATAAAATTTTTACCACCATTACTTCAAAAAGATTAAAAAGCTAAGCACGAAAAACACAATAACATCTGCACCATTTATACGAACCGCTTAAAATTTTTCATCATCATGTATAAAAATATCGTAAACAATCTGCGCTACTTTAAAAATCTGAAAACCCACCCGTTCCCTCATTTTAAAGCGATTTTTCTCTCTCTTCAGCTCCATTTTTTTTCCCGGGAGTAAAGCAAGTGAATTATTTGAGTGACCAAATTACCTGTTTTAAGTGAAAATGACGTCATACTATTGGGATTCCTATTCGTTTAAAATTGTTTTTCCAGATTACATAGTTTAATTTTTTTCACAAATAAATCGTCTGCATGGATATAAAAATGGCTGTGTACACGAAACGAAATCTGTCGAAAGCGAAAAGTTCCCGCGCGTTTCCGGAAGAGCATGAATTTCAATTTCGGTCTATAATAAAAATTGAATATGAACTTATTTATTTTAGGTAGACGAAGATGAAATATATTGAGTGTAGACATATTTTCGTCAAATGTTTTTTCTAGCGCCTGTTGTAATTGCCTCCACAACAGGCTTTGACTTCTTAGTATGGAGAGAATTTTAAAAAAATCGGCTGCTAAATTTTTTAAAGGTATGGCAAAGAAAGAAAATTATCTCCTCCAATACTGCAAACAGTTTGTGGTGTAGAAAACATTGGAAAGATTTAGTTTACAAACCATAAGCAGCATAACTTTAAGCATTGCGTCCAAGTTTCCTGTAATATTTAAACCGGGTGTTTTTAAGTGTCCACACAAAAGACAGCCCCATTAAGTGCATGTGGAAGTGTTATTCATGTTTCTAGGAATACGTTTTCTCGCCTCCTTGTCTTCTGCCTGATATGTAAAGATGGTGGCATTATCCAGAACGTTATCCGGTTTGTCTCCTGGAGCCCAAATTGGATTTTGCTAACTCTCATCTTTAATATACACACCCAGTATTCAACACATGCAAAAATTGCTTTCAAATGATGAAGCTTTCTGCTGTTGGGATAGTGAATATTCATTTAAATATTATACCGCATTCGGCTTAAAACCTACCCTTTCCATAAAAATAACTGGTTGAATTGAAGCTCAAAATTTCAGTTGGTTACACTACAGGTAATAAAAATGATGTAGATTTAAAATTTCCCTAAATATGGAGTGTTGAGCCAATGAGTTGGTCTTTCTATGAATATGATAATATTTTTTCTTTTGGGTTTTCAGAGATTTCCTCATCAATATTTCATTGTCAGAATCAGTGCAGCATGCGAAAGGAAGGGGCTATGGAATTTAATTCATAAAGTTGGATAAAGCATAAAATCTGCTTGCTGTTTGTGCTATATGAAAATCTACAATGTTTGAACGATTTAAATTTCACACAGCTATGAAAAGTATGTGGGGATGGGGGAAATATCTTAGCAAATTTAAAAAATATAATTTTTTTTTGACAAGACTAATCAATTTGAAATTTCGTGGAGCGTGAATACACACATTCATGTAAATTCCGAAAATTTATTTTACATTTTTTTTTTTTTTTTTTTTTGGCAATTTCGAATCAAACAAAAAATAATAAAGAACGAAAGATAAATTATGCCGAACGCATAGATTATGAAACACTTTCCAACACAACACTCTGTTGCTCCAAATTTGGCAATGTTTCTTATATTCAAACTTGGGGAGATGTAACCTCAAGACAGTTGTGTATCACTATCATAATGTAATTTTGCGAAACTCTGTAAAAGATCTTTAAATGCTACTTATGCTTTTTAAATGAACAATAAGCTGGCATAATCGTTTATATGCTTATTAAACTGTGCTTAAAATTAATTAATACCGCTAAACTAGCTATAGACCGTAATGCACGGGAATTCCTTTGAATGCTCCGTTAGAAGAACTATACTAACTCTATTTTCAATGGAGACTTTTATTTTATAACTCTTAATAACATGCATCTTTTTTTAAATAGCTGAATATCTCAAAAATATGCTTTAAAGAATGACTATTTACAGAGCGAGTAATGTATTGGAATTCTTTTGAGTGCACGAGTAAAAAGAACTATAAATGCTACATGCACTATTTTAACTTATTGGAAAACGTCAAAAAGTGATATCTTTACACAGTTCGTTAGATCGGCTTGAAAATTTGCAGCATATTTACACACATATATTCAAGAGAATTTGAATATTTAAAAATTCATCCTGTAACCATGCTCAATTTCTCGGCAAAGGATTACCGAATTTTGCTCTAATAAGAGATAAAATTGACCTCAGACTAGCTATATCTAGGGAATTTCTCGAGATATCGCTAAATCTTGAAATTAACTGAAGGAGATTTAATTTTCAATACCCAGCACAGATAAACGGATCTACATGCAGGGTTGTTATGATTTTGCCCAACTCGAAAAAAACTCGGGTGGGGTTTTTCGATAATACCCACTTGAAAAAACCCAAGAAAAGCCCAACTTGGCTTTTTCCAAATTTCAACTTTAATTATGTGTGTAATACATCTCTTAATATCAGTGTACCACTTGCAAAATTTAGAAACAGCTTCCCCACTCCTCCCACACCACCACTACCTAAATTCCGAAAGACTTCACATAGGCATAAAAACTTTCTAGAGAAAAATTTTATTCCTATCTGAATTAAAATGAATAAGGAATTTTTAACCATAAAAAATCTTTAGTTGAAAACCTCTAATCAAGCACTAGTATATCACTGTTAAAATTATTACTAATAGTCAATTTATCTAAGAGCAAACCATGATTGGGGCTATTATTGTTATTGATTTATACGTTTTTTTCATGTGTGATTAATATAATTGTTATTAGTTGCTTTAAGTTCTAGTTAGTAATTAGCAAAAATTTTTTCAAATATTCTGAAATCCCATCCCTTCCTCTGAAACCCCCCCCCCCCAAAAAAAGCCCCCAAACCCTTAAAAAACTCAAAACCCCTGAAAAAACCCGAGTTTTTAACAACCCTGTTTACATGCATCAAAGATGAAAATGTTGACTATTTTACAAGTACAGCTTTAATTTTAGATATTAATCTAAGCTTTGATATGCATTACCAACTTCAAATTAGTAACGTTTCTACTTTTTGATATGCATTACCAACTTCAAATTAGTAACGTTTCTACTTTTTGATAGCCATTAACTTTGAAAAGGAGTCTCAGGTAATCTCCAAAAACATATATTCAGTTAGTTCTAAAGATTTCATATGGAATTCATTTTGTATCCGAAACGAAATTTCACTTTTATTTCTTTTTTAATTTTTTTTATATTTCAGCCTAAGAATAATTGTTTATGTAGTAATTATTTGTTATGTATCATAAACAGGCAACTATTGTATTTTGGTTATTTATGTTATTTTCCATGATGAGAAATGCCATGCCATTTGGATGCTTGACATTTCATACACTTGACCCGCAACAGAAGATAAATGAGCTAATAAAGAGTCCCTAAAAAGAAGTAGCTCAAACTGACGGTCAAACTGTCTCGGCGAGTATCGAATGATGGCCATTCTTAAGTGCTTAGTCGTTTGCATATGTTACGCCTCGTTAAGCATAGTTCACGTGTCCTGGGATCAAAAGAACAGTGAAGTAAGAAAAAAAGTAAGTCATGATCACATTAGATTACTGATATCTTGACGCTCATAATTAATATTTTGTTGCGGAGTGAACTCGAATATTTTTATTTTTTGCTTCAGAAAGGCTAGATCGCTCCACATGTTATACAGAAATGGCTGAAGATTGAAATTGAATGTGGAAAATGGCTTAACTCTTGACAAGTTGAATTAGATGCTTATTAGTTCACCGTTCTGCAAAAGTCGTCCTCGCAGCAAAACTTGTTACAGTCTGTATTACAGGGTGTCCCCAAAAGATGGTACAATAAGCTTTAATTCTTTATGTATTAACCCTTTAAGTTTGGTGTTCCCGCTCTGGGAACACCAAACTCTGACGTTTTGACTGTTGCCAGTCATGAAGAATAGATTTGATGATTTCTATAAAAATAGTTCCACGAGAATCCTTTACTTTTTAGCACGTCATTTCCCGCAAAAAAAGTGTCACGATTATTTTTAACAGCACTGACATCTGCTGAAAAATGGAAGAATGCGAGAACAGCCGGATAGATTGCCCAACGCTGAAAAAAGGGCAGCCGTTGCCATCGCTCGACTTAACTACCAGCAAGATGGAGGACGATCGAAACGTTCATCGCGTGCCACAGGTCTAGAGACCCTCTTTGACGCAGATGGCTGTGCCGCACAGCCAGGTAGTTAAGTCGAGCGATGGCAACGGCTGCCCTTTTTTTCAGCATTGGCAAAGGGTGGCGCCTCAAAGGGTTAAAGACAAGTGATCAATGAAAATTGAAAAAAAAAATTAACGGCTACTTTAGAAAAAAAATTCCTGTCGTTAATTTTCAAACAGTTACACTTTTTAAATTTGTTTACAGCCCCATACAATAACAACATCCAAAAAATCCTAATTAGTAAAATACACCTTTTACTAATTGGGAATTCAAAACCCCCTAAACTAAATTCCCGGGGGATTCACTGCTACCAGTATTTATTGATTTTTATTATTGGTCACGAAATATTTTTCCTATTTCCGTTGGTTCTCAGGTGCAAAAGATTGGGAAACACCGACTTAGCAGACTTAGATGAAAGTCTTGTGGTAGCTATCAGAGTTTTTCTGACTCCTCTTACCGTTTTTGAGGTAGGATCGCTAAATTTTTTCTTTGGTGCCAGACGATTCTGTAAACGAATCGTCTTATAACGAATGGCCACTTTACAATACCTGGGCACCATAGGCGCACCGGCAGTGGGGGCTATGGTGGCTAAAGCCCTCCCCCACACACACACAAAGCTATAGAGTTAGATGTGAAGAGTTTTAAAAATTGATAACTGTCACTAATGAATTCAGCTTTTTTAACTCTCTTCAAATTATTTCTAAAATATTTTTTACCAAACAAACAACAAAAAACATGTTGTTTTTTAAATAAATACTTACAGTTAGTGTATGAAATATAGCTAAACATAGCTTAATGTAAAAATTCGGCAATTATACAACTCTATAACGAGTTACGTTGATAGTGGGCTTGTGTTCTATGGGCAAATGGTACAGAATATTTTGATGTAATAAGAGCTTTATAACTGTAATCGAGGTCACTATATAACCGAGTTCAGCAATATTTGTAGCCCCCCACCAAAACTGAAACCCTGGGTGCGCCACTGCTGGGCACCATGTTCAAGACATTAGGTGTCACCCCTCTCAAGTAAAGGTAGGGACAGGAGGGTTATATAAAACTTTTGTAAGCAGGCACCACTATACAAAACTTCATGCAGAAAATCGTTTATTGTATTATTTGTAATTTTCCTTCAGTATATTAAAATTTAACTTGAAATTTTCTTGGATGAGTACAGTTTGCGAACTTTAGAAAACAAAATAAGAGGAATGAGCTTACGGGGTTTCCGAAAAGAGATTTTTCATGCTTTGACTGCAGAGTAGATTGATTATGGATAGATCCATTTTACGGACAAACTTCCGTTAGTACTTTCAATACTATCATGCGTGTATGTAGGCAAGTAACGTATCTTTCGGTTTAAACTAATCCATTGAAATACAATTGTAAAAAGTTGCATACTTGCACACATAAATAAAGAATGGACAAATTCAAATTTTCACAAAGGCCTTTCATTTTTTTTACGCTCTGCGAACAAAAAGATGCCAGTTCCAAGTTTTTCTTGCACCCAAACACTCAATCAAAGATAGTATCCCAGTTTCCGAGTTCTGCGTGACCTCCTCGCACCTTTCATCACTTAATTACTACAGTCTCCATCAGGTTGAAAGCTTTGCGTGAGAAACTCTCAATTTTAATCGCCCTCCATTGATACTTTCTTTGACGCTGTTACACCTGCAGCAATGCCATCGACACGCAAACAAATCGTTGTTGCTACAAGATGGAGATATTGACAGCGCCATCTTCTTTCTTTTTTTCATGTTCCATCCTTCATTTCCCTAAATTGGTTTCTGTAATCGACAGGGGGAGAGAAAAATGGAACGATCCCGAGCGATTATTAAAGGACGCTTAATGGCAAAACAGTTGCTCCATTGCGGTGGAAGTAGCTGTGTGTCTTGAATGTGTGGTCCGGAGGTAGTAGCAAACTCGTAAGCGAAGAAATGTCATTCTTCTTTTTTTTTGTTGTTGTTGTTGTTGTTGTTGTTGTTGTTGTCTTGACCGGGGTAGTAGGCATTTTGATTGATTATGCGATCGAATTTCATATTCAAAAATCATGGGAGCGAGATGCAGGGGCGTAGACTGGGGAACTCGAAATTTTAGAGATTTTGCACATTTTCATATCCTATACTATTACGGTAATTGATTGATAAAATTGAAAAGTAACACGGTAGTTAAGTCGAGCGATGGCAACGGCTGCCCTTTTTTCAGCATTGAGCAATTATCCAGCTGTTCTCAGATTCTTCCATTTTTCAGCAGGTGTCAGTGCTGTTAAAAATAATCGTGACAATTTTTTTCCGGGAAAGGACGTGCTAAAAAGTAAAGGATTCTCGTGGAGCTATGTCATCCTCAACTATTTTTATAGAAATCAAATCTATTCTTCGTGACTGGCAACAGTCAAAACGTCAGAGTTTGGTGTTCCCAGAGCGGGATCACTGAGCGTTAAAGGGTTAACATACTTGTCTATGGTAGAAGAACAAACTTGCCTGATGATAGTCTCAGGCCACTGTTGATGTTAGGGACATCAAATATAAAGCCAGAAATGTCTGCTACTCCGGCGTGCAGGAAACAATTTTACCATTTTCACTAACACAGGTCTTCGTGTGTAGTTTATCAGTATGTTATCAAATAATAACTGAATAAAACAATATTAAACAAATAATTAAAAATAACATCTATGGTTTGATTTTTTTTATTGGGATCTCGAGTGGGTAGTCAGCCCCGAAACTGCTATTTGATAATTAATGTGGCCCTTGGGCTAAAAAGTTTGGAGACCCCTGCTTTATACAGGTACCATTCAAATTTTTTGGCAGTGTGAATCATCTTGGGACATCGAAGTAACATGTCGATACAATACCGGGGGAAAAAAATTCGAATAACAATAAATGTATCTGTGTTATCAAAGTGTGTGGTGTAAAATTTTCTTTTGAAAGGCCAGTTCACATTTAAATGAAACCATTATTTTTATTCCGTTAATGATGTATTTGCTTTTACTTAAATTATTTTCATTTTTTTTTAGACCGCTTTTCGACCGGCCCTATGAGGTTCTTAATCCATAAATTGAATACCATTGCCTATACAATTTAAAACACTGTAGACATTTCCCCCATTATAAGCATATTATGATCAATTTATGATAAAATTAAATAATTAATTAAAAGTAGTTTCAATCGCCATCTGATTTATATTATAGTATTTTCTGCTTACAATTTATTTTTTCTAGGTATTCTGCTGGTAGGAAATGTGAAATAAATAAACAGTTAATAGTCAACAAAAATTTAATGCATTATAAAAAATTGTCTACGATAGAAGAAGAAACTTACCTGACCATAATCTCAGGCTAGTGTAAATGTTAGGGACACCAATATAAAGCCAGAAATGTCTGTCATTTCTTAGATGATTGTATGATTTCATAAGAATTATAACGGATTGGTGATACATCGATCTATTGGTAAGTTGTTAGGCATATGCAAATTCATACTAATTAGGGTTTCTCCCCTATTAATACTCTTTTCTGTTAATTAAAGCATATAACAACAATAGGAGATTTTGAAGGTTCGTCGAGGTTTTGACTCTCCGGACATTTGCTTTACCACGCCTCCCTATTTTTACGGTACTGTGTGGTATTTAGTAAAATTTTTATTTTCAGTATACACAAGTAATATTTAAATAAACTAGCCTTGTCCTAGATCGGTATATTAACCGCAGTTGTCCAGTTATATTGAATTTGGATGCAGAATGGTTATGGCAAAGTTCATTCTTACCTTGTCCTTGAGGAAGCGTCGTTTCAGACGTCAATGATTCAAATCAACCTTGATGAGACTCATTCTGTCTCATCAGATATCGATTAATTCACGAGAAAGTCTCAGAAGCAGGTAATCAACCTTTCTAATAAAATTACGGTCGAGGCTTACAGGCCAGCTGCTAGTTTTCCCACGTTTTTAGTTCCTAAATAAAGTGTATTCTAATTTTATTACAAGCTAAATATTATCCTAACACCTCACATACATTAACTCAAAGTTTTTTTCAGCCAAAAAAAAAAAAAAAAAAAAAAAAAAAAAGATAATTTGTACTATCTTATAAAATAATGATTCTTCTCTTTGTACATAAAAAAATGTCATTACCAATGTAAATACAAATTCAGGCCACGGGGAAAATATACCAAACCAGGTGACTGGTATTAGTGTATCATTAAGCCTAATTTGATCGGGTGGAACCGAAAGTTGGTTGCAAAGTTATTTAATCTTTTTTTTTTTCGGTTACAATCTTTTTTTTATAATTTTCTTTATTTTCACACACACACAGAGAGAAAAAAGGGCAAGCCGACCAATCTCCAAGGTATCGTCATAATTTCGGTTCTGTCATTGTTTACAATAAAATATTCCTCTTAAACAGATGTCTATCTGTAATAAGTACGTTGCATACAGAAACTGAAAGTAAAGATCCATTATTTTCTTGGAAAAAAATAAAGTTCTATTCCAACCAAAAATAAAAAAGAAATATAAGTTGTTTTCTAATCAATTTTTGGCTGCATTGTATCTATATTGTTCAGGTTTATTATTTATTCAATAATTTAAAGATGTCCGCAATAACAGTTTCCCTATTCAAACCTGCCTATAATCTTAACTAATCAACAGAAAATAAAACTTAAATAATTTAATTTAGAAAAGAATATTTTTAAAAAATAAGTGACTTGGCATTTTATGCGAAAAAAAAAAATGCTGTAAAAGCAAAAAATACTTAAATGTGCAATTTATAATTAAATAGACTTTGAAGTAGTTCTTTTTTTTTGGGGGGGGGGGGCGGCTGAAAGGTTTCCCAAGCAAATCCACAAACTTTTATTTACGGATTCTGATAAATGGTTTTTGGCGGTAGGAAGTTCTCAACAGGTAAACTAACTATGGACTCCCTGTAAAATGATGGACTGCTAAAATTAAAATTAATTAACTGAATATTTATTGACTGCTGTGCTATTTATAAATCACGAAATGAAATTTCTCAAAAGTTCCATTTTGATGACAATTATGGATAAATATTGATTTGTTTGATGTGTGTGTGTGTGTGTGATTCGTTATAAATACAAAACCTTCGAATAATTTCTTTCCTAAAAAATGATAAAATTTACTTAAAAAATAAAAATGTTGGACCTCGGATCATCCGATTTCTGAAATATCACCTGAGGTTGGACATTGTGTACGTGTGGTTTATGTACACGATAAATCCCTTGTTTTAAAGGCACTTTCGCTACTACCTTTTCGGTGGTAGCTAGTAATTTCTGAGAGGTACCAGTATTTAAATGCTCTCCTTTTTCTATGAGGATTTACATTATTTAAGAAGACGGTTGTAAGTATATCTAGATGACCCATTCAGTAACGTGCGCTGCGCTATTCTGGAAACAAAGGAACAAATTGAAGAGAATGCATTAAATGCAAACGAATTTATGCAATAAATGATATCCTTGAAGTCCGTTCAAAACAGGCTTCGCTAAATCTTCCGTCCGGGATGGGTTTTCCTACCACAAGGACGGCCAAATTCTGTCCTCTTGGACAGGCGACCGTTTGCTTATAATTAAGCAACCAGATATTTTAAAAATATTCTAATTTCTCCGACTGACAGGTCATTATTTGAAAATGTGTCATTAAACATCATTGCATGTAAATTTAACTCTGTACCAACGATTGAATATTGGACCTTAGAATTGGACCTTAGAATAGGACCTAGAATGCGCATATTGATGCGTTCTTTTTTTTTTTTTTTTTTTTTTTTTTTAAGTCTATTAAGAAGAAATTTCTAAATCAAGGCTTTCATGAATTTTCTTAGTTATTATTATTAATGAAAGTCAAATATATACGTTCTTGACTATACTTGACTTTCTTTAGTAATAGTGCTAAAAAAAAACAACTATGGAAACCTTCAGAAGTCAAAGCGATTTCTTAGTAATTACCTGATTTTTTTTTACATTATGGTAAAAAAAGAGTAGCAAATGTAAATAATTTCTCTTTAAATTGTACTCATTAATATTCTCCTACAATTTTATACCTGTTATGCATAGTACGGTAACACCACACGGTAAGTTTGGTTCCCGTTTTGGTGCTGCATTTTAATGTATTCCAATGTGTACAAAAAACAAAAAAAAAATCTAAGAAAACGGGTAGCAATTTTTGAGGTCGGGTAAAAATTCCCAACAGTTTTCCTTGTGAGAGGAGCAGATTTTACAGATTTCGTGAAGCCTGGTTGAATGTTAAAATTTTGAAATAGAAATGAAGGAATAAGAAGGCAGATTAAAAAAAAAAAAGGGCTGATGAAGGTTGAAGGCCTTTCAATTTTATATAAAGATAAGACTGTTCTCCTATAGTCAGATATTTTCGATCCAAGAATATTAAATAATTTTTTACCGCAGCCTAAAACTACTTTATTATTAAAAAAAATATCTAAAAAATCAGTAATACTTCATGATAAAAAATGCTAACGAAACAATTCTACTAAAAAAATCTTTCTCTACTAAAAAAAAAGTAATTTCTTTTCTTTTTTTTATTCTTTACAAAAGACATTTCTAATGGAAATGAAAATAAAAAAAATAACAATGAGAAAAATTAATACTCCTCATATTTATTCTTGTAAATTAAGAACTAAGAAAAGGCAAGGCAGTATCTACAGTAGGGGGTGGAAGGTTCCACGGGGTACGGACACGCACACCCACGAAATTTCGATTTTTCTTAACAAAATAATAATAATGAATTTTTTTTTTTTGTAAAAAGTCTGCCTTTTCGGCAGTTTCAATTCTCCCTTTTTTCCTGTTTACGTCCCTGAGAAAATAGATGGTTGCAAGACGAGAAAAAGGGCTCTCTCGTCTCATGCAACAGTTGCAAAGCTTTATCTCGTTTCGCAGAATCCCTGCGTAGTGGTGGAATAAATGGTTGCTTGCCCACACACACACACACATTCCTAATTAAGCATCTTTCGCATCCATCCGTAATATATTGCTTGAAAAATCTGCCTAAAACGATTAGGAGAGTCATGAAAAAAAGCTGAATTTTGTTGCAACACTTCTCAAGACACTTCTTCTCCTTCCTGACCTCTAAGAAAAAGATTAAAATAAAAATGTAAAATGTTTTATCCCGGTTTACACATACATGCTTAAAAAAGAAAAGAACAAATTTTTATTGCGTTTGAAGTTAATAACGAGACATGCTTAACGTATTTATTCCAATTCATCATCAATCTCTCCAAAATGAAGATTCCTCTATAGTTATATAGCTACTCTGATATTATTTACTTGAAGCAAGGAAAACTACAGTTGTTCTGAAAGAGTTCTTTTAAAACAGTTTTTTTTCTATCTGTAAAATTTAACTGTCGAAATTTTAAAAAACAATTTATAAAGTAAACAAGCTCCAAAACTTTACACTGGAATCAACACGCTCAACCTTCGTTTAACAAGAACAGCTACATCAACAACAGAAAAGGAACTAGTGAAAACTCTCCCAACAAGAAAAAGAAAAAAAAAACATTAAAGTTGAAACAACGAACTATTAACTATGTGGCAGCGTTGATATCAGATTGTTACGAGATCACGACAAATTCATTACAAGATTTCTTTTGTGTCTATTACTGTGTTTCGAATGGCATCGCTAAATCGTGCACCCCTTCAACGTCGCTATCTCTCATGAAGGTCAGATGTTCGAGAACAGTTTTTCTGTGTTGAGGAAGATATAAAAGCTGCCGTGCGTTTCATCAGGTTCAATACGCCGTGTCCAGTGACGACTCCAAGGGAGGAAGGAATGGGCACGATGGAGCAATCGCAGCCCCTCGAGCGCACTTAAACCCATGTTTAACCTATTCACTCTCATCGTTTAAAAAATTGCAATGGAGAATACTTTTTTCTTGGACTGGTGTTGCTTCCCGGAATGGTTCTTTGAACGCTCAGCCGGAACCCAGCGGCTGTGCAACAGTGACAGATAACAGAAACTTTTTTTCGGGGGTGGGGGGAGGGGTATATGCAGGGTGTTTATTAAAACTTCCCTTATTCAGAGGGGTGAGAGGGTAAAAATTACTGGTCAGAATGCTGTTTGCCTGATTCCTGAAAATTTAAAAATTTGCAGGAATCCTTCATGAGACATGAGAGAGAGATTTGTTTTTAAAAAAGTATTTAAAAATCACCACCAGATGGCATTTAACAATGTTTAAGTGCGAATAAAACAGAAAAATACCCATCCTCAAGCAAAGAAAACAATGAAAAAGTTGTAATTCTGATATTTTATATAACACTGCGCGATAGACGAATTTGCATATCAGTAACTATAATATTGTAAGCAGCACTTGGTGGTGTAATTTTTTTGATATGCTTATAACTTTTTTGCGCGTCAATTTTCAGCGAGAACAGTAGTTTGGGGCAGGTTGCACTCCACTCTGAATAAGGGAACTTGAATAATGAACATCTGTATATCTGCGCGGAAAAGTGTTAAATCTCACAGTCCTAATTTTTTTTCTCCATTAGAATAACTTCGTGATAAAAACAGCTCTAAACAGTGGTAGCCAACCTTTTGCATATCATGCGCCAATGTTTTTTTTTCATGGGAAGTTCAGATGCGCATGCAACTCAAGCACCTTTTTACTTCCTGACGTTCACGGGTAGAGTTGGACAAAAATGAATGTGGGCAGGTTTTAGTATAGGTGTGGGAAAGGAATAACGTGAGTACATAAAATTTAAATGTTGTTCTTTTTTTTTTTTTTTTTTTTTCCTTCGAGAGCGGACACTTGCTCATCAAGCATTCGCCACTACTGAAGCTCGAACGGTTGGCCATTTTATTATGGGTTCACCCAACAGGCAGCCAACGTTACTCCTCATGGACAAGTTAACAATCTGGTCCTAGCCGGTAATCAAACCTGGACCCAAGGTGTGATAGAATCGTTCTGTAGCCGTTATACCACTTAGGTGGGTGAAGCTGTTGTTCTGAGAAAGATAACTCTAGAATTAACTTTTCGGATATTTAGTAGGGGATGAAAGATTTATCATATTTTGGGTGACAGTGTATTTTGGAACGCACAAATGCTCGCTTTTAAAATGGCACTATAAATTAAATGAAATAAAACATTTCTGGGAACGAAATTATTTCGAGTCTTCAGTCTCTCAAAGCAATAAGTAGGCACAAGAATGAGATGTGCTACATAAAATCATCCAATGCGCCAAGTCTGGTGCATGCACCACAATCTGGTTAACCTTGCTCCAACATAACACGAAAAAATTTAATCTTAGTGCTCGAATTATTTTTTTCTTTTTCGGGACACTGAATTTTATACTTATATTTTCATTTATAAGAATATTTTTGGCTCTATTCATTCTCATTTAAGGAGAGGGAAAAAATTAAAGTTTTTTTCACCTTGTATTTTCATTTCAGTTAATAAGCAGAAAAAGTAAAAAATAATTTCATTCGTAAAAAAAGGAAGTCAGAGAATTTTCCTACAATAGGAACTTAGGCATTGCATTTATTGACAGCTTTGACATAAAATTATTATTCATTTTTTTCAATTAACGTAGGGCATTAAACAAAATACTTTTAGAGTTTAAATATGCACTATAGTGCTACATATTAAAAGCATATCATAATCCATGCATCGGCCCCACTTGATTTTTTTTTTTTTTATCATGCCGGAAAGTATACCATAATCCATGCATTGGCCTTATTTTTTTTTTCTTGTTTCCCTATATTGGAAGAATGTGTATCATAATCTATGTTCATTTATTCAAAGCAATTCATTCTCGCACACTTTATCACTCGCAGACAGTATTTTGATTTTCTTCATGAGAATCATTTTTGACCATTTCGATTCGCATAAGAACATAAATCCCTTTAAACTGCCGAAATCCACCAAACATGTCAAACGTGATGTTTATTTTTTTAGTTTCTTATCTAATTCGAATTTCACACTTTTAAAATAATCTGCATCGGCAGAAGTTCTCGGAAAACAAAACCTATTACAACTCCATTAAAGATTCACCCCCCAAGTATTCTTTCCCGATTGAAAGCGAAGTTCCTTCTTAGGTAATTAACAGCTCCGAAATGAAGGCCCACCCATTTAATTAGATGTTCGCTGAATCTGACATAAGGCACACGATTCCCTTATTTCACTACCCCTCGTCCCCCTCCTTTCCAATTACTCTGCATCTACTTTCCATCCCTTGATTCACCCGGGGCTGGGTGTGGTGTTTTTTTTTTTTTTTTTTTTTTTCTTATTATTTAATGTCTTTTCTGTTTGGAAATTTTCCTTAGTGCAAAACCCAAAATTTCAGCCATTATCGCACAACAGTTGCTCTTCATCAACCTTTTTCCCTGTGTTTGTTTGTTGCAATCCCCCCCGATTAAAAAAGAAACCACCCACGCAAACGCACGGCTTGACACTCTCCCCCCCCCCTTCTTCTGCCACTTTGGTCAAAATTTGCATGTATTGATCGACTGCGGGGGACGCATGCGAACCAATGGGAGGTCTTCCTTCCCTCCCCGACGACCAATGGGAGAGCAGGGATTCACGCGGAGCCTGTCTCTCTCCATCAGCATTGTTCTCCGCCACTGAAGAACTGCATCTGATCAATACAGGCTTGCATCCTTTCCATAAGGATGTTTTTAGATGAGTTTTCAGCTGCTGTTTTGTTTTTCCTCCGGGGGACGGTGACCGTGAAGAGAGGACAAGGTCAGGGGAAAGGGTTAGATGAGTCATGTAATGGTCGAACTGCCAGAAGCATAGTGGGCTGTATACCTCCTAGGGCTCTGACGTGCCCCCATAGTATCCGAATTAAAAACATCCTTTGTTCCTACAAGGCATGTCATGTTTTTCAGTGATGCTACACTACCCGCAAATGTGCTGTGATAATAGTTGTAAAGAATACCGTTGGAAGTACTAAACAAGAAAGATAATTCACGTGAAACGCATCGATTATAAAAACCCTCCAACACAACAATTTTTTGCTCCAAATTTAAAGATAGAGGAGAGGAGGGTATTATGGAACAGTCGGGAAATATGGAATACCGAGGTTTTGGCTCTGTTAGGTGCTGTTGTAACATGGGAATAATACGAGCTACTCAAGAAAGATTCTCGTGTCATAATGCAGTAAGAGTTGACCGCTTGTTGTTCCGTACCACTCCCTACAGAACAAATTGTGTTTTGGGATTTTCAAGAGTTTTTGCAGATAAGTTTTCAAACATTTTAGCCTACTAGTATACACGTGACATGAACATGGATGTTACGCATAACGTACACTAAAAGAATTGTAGTTTGTTGTACTGTTTTTGTTTTTTAGCTGACAGTGTTTTGCTCATCAATTTAAAGGTTCATTTTCCTAGATGGCGTGGCGGGTATTATGGAATACTAGGTAATATTGTAATGGATTTCATGACAACAACTAAAGAACCGGAGAACAAACACACTGAATGTATCTACTGTAACGAAAAATTCTTCAAAGATCAATGAGTTGAAATTTGGATTCAGTGCTTCACATTTTCTCTGTGGGCTTACCTTGACTGTATCGGAGCAGAGAAAAAAGCTTATGTCTGCGACTTGTCTAAATAGAGACTCGAAGCAGAAATGACTGTAGCATTAGTCTTAAAAATATGATTCATAGTTAAAAATAACTTTTATGAAGTATAGTTAGTTTTTCAACGGTTGAAACCACCTATTCCATATTACCCGACTATTCCATATTATACTCCATTCGTAACTTTAAAAAAAAAATAATTTTTGCTATAACAACAAAATCAATAGTGTTTTCTTTACAGGTGACATTTCATTACAATTAGTTATAGTATGTACTCATGATGATTTTGGGTATTTTATACAAAAACCTGTAAAGTTATAGTTAGAAATGTAAATGGTATTCCATAATACCCTCCTCTACTCTATATAGTCATCACATCTGTCATAAGTTCGGAGATAACTAGTGATGCAACGGATATCAATTTGGCCGGATACTGGATACTGAATATCCGGCCAAACTTTCAACCGGATATCTGGTTATCCGGCAGCAGTATGTTTTTCGTCTTTTTCTGTTTTATTTTCACTAGTTTTCTTACGTCATTCATCTACTACCTTTTCTTTAAATTTTCTCATTAGTTCCAAATCCTTTTATTCAAAAATCAGAAAGCTTTTTGGGATTGTTTCTATGAAATGAGCATGGGCGCCTATAAGGGGGGCAAGGTAGGGCACTCCCCCCCCCCTAGAGATTTAGTACATTGTGCAATCATGTAAACAGAAGTGCATCACAAAGCAAAATCGGAAACAAATTATTGGAAGTATGAAATTTGCACCCCTCTAGAAAAAATTTTGGAAGTTTGCCCCACACTAAAATAATTTCTATGGGCACCCATGGAAATGAGTACCAGTTTTACTGCAATCAAAGCTGATGCATGCTAAAGCTGAATACATATATAAGCTGAAATGTCATTGGTGCTCTCCTTCAAAAGTTACATAAATATCTTACAAAATCAGTTCTTGAAAGAAAGACATTTTTATTTAACTGTTGGAAAATATATGCAACAAGTTTCCTTACTTTATCAAACTTAGTAGGGATGGACGCGAGACGAAAAATAGGCGTCTCGTGTCTCGCAAAATTGCCTAAAAGCTTCGTTTCGTCTCGCAAAATCCCTATATCGTAATGTTAAAAATGCGTGTCTCGTCTCGCAAAGAAGCTGTAAATCTCTGTCTTGTTTCGTAAAAAATCGTCTCGCGTCCATCCCTAAAAATTAGGGGAAGGGGGCACTTACTCAACAGCCAGCAGTACTACAGCAACTATTCTTATAAGCAGGGTCAATTTATGGGGGAGGGGGAAAGGTAACCAATTTTTTACAAAGATTGAAAAGTAGTGTTTTTGCACAATAGTTTCCTCCACTAATAATTTACTCCAATCTTAAAAAAAAAATAGATGTACTTAACCCTCCCCCCCCCACTTTCTATAAATGATAAAAATACACTCTAGAAAGTATTAAAAACAAAATATTTTCACAAAACTTTGTTTTTTCTCATCTTTTATTATTGCAGTTTTAAGAATTTATTCATTTATTATGTTTATTAATATTATTTCTCATATAACTTTAGGCCGGATGTACTGCCTTATATTTGCAATATCCGGCTACTGCCAATTATCCGGCATATTGGCCGGATAGGCGGGATGCAGCATGTTTGCCAGATATCTGTTGCATCCCTAGAGATAACCTCGAAAAAGCTGTGCCACTATTAATATACGACAGTTTTGCGAGACCCTGTAAAGGAAATTTAAGGCCGTTTCATTTGAAAATCATGCAACTTTTGAGCAGCTTTAAAAAAAAAATTAATTCCGCTAGAGACCCGGGAAAATTTAGAATGTCTCTTTACAAGTTGCGCTACGAACAGACACTCACAATGAACCTATAGGAGTTACAGAACTGTCTGGAAAAAATGCTAAACATACAAAATTTCGCTGTATTTCCAAAAACGGTTAACTCCTCGCCCCATTTTTGAAGGCAATATTGGTGCTTATGAATTCATTCTGAAAGATGCATGAGACATACAGCTTTGCTGTTAGTATCAGTCCATAGTGTGTAGGGTGAAGAAGCATTATTAATATTTCCGAGTGTTTAAAATCTTTGGTTTGTTTGTGAAGCTGTTCAAAAATCGTTGTGACGATGATCGCTCTTCTGGTAGAACACAGTTATTTTCCATCTCTTGATTCTCCTGGGTGAATCAAGGGATGGCTCACCAATATTTATTTTTCAGACTAAGTTAAACCATTCCTAAATGCTTTCTTTTCTAAGAAGAGTAAAATATTATAAACGCTTCTGTACTTATTATTGTGCTTGAAATAGATAATTCCAATAAACTGCAGCAGACTTTAATATTTGGGAATTTTTTTGAATGTTTCTGTCGATTTATAAATGAGGCATATACCAATTTCAATGGAAAGCATTATTTTGTGATTCTCAATAACATATCAATTTTGGTTTGTTTGAAATAGCCAATATCTCTATATTGACTGCCCATAGTTGTTGTTTGTGGCAACGCTAGGGCGATCTGCCGAGGATGGAAGGGTGCCTTGGTAGGAGGACTTTCTAGGGGGTTCTAAAGCGTATTCACGTCATCTGGAGAAAACCTACCAAAACTCCAGACTGTTAGATCGATAGCCTAGCGATGGGACCTGAACCCGGGACCTTCACACTTCGACCATCTACCATTTTCAGAGACATAACCACTGTGCCATGGTGAGGCTCTGACTGCCCATAGAGCATATAAATGCATTCGAATATTTTGGGTGCTCCTGTGATAGAACGATGAATGCTACGTACGATATCTTCAATAAGATACATGGTACAGTACATAGAAATAACATATTTAAATTTCGAATATATCGATCCATATTTACGGTAGTTAGAGCATGTACAAGCATACGAACTGACAAACCGAAACCATAAACACTACCTTTTTAGAAAGTGTTAAAAAGCGAACGCTTGTTTTGAGCAGTTTTCAAATTTTACCTATGAAAATTAATAATAATAGTTTAATGAAACCTTGTTTTTTATCAATAGAGCCCTATTACTTTCAATCCTCCTTTTATTTTATTTCTTTATTTTCTTTAATCAGGATCACTTTTCAAAATCCTTTAACTACATAGTTACGCTGATCCCTGACACACTCTGTAACCATTCCGGGCAATTCATCCAAGATATAAAACTTTTACCTCCATTACTTCAAAAAGATTAAGAGGTTAAGTACGAAAAAAGCAATAACATCCACAGCGCTTGTACGATCCGCTTGAAAAGTTTCATAATTATAGATAAAAATATAGAAAATAATCTGCGATGCTTTAAAAATCTGAAAATACATCCGTTCCCTCATTTCAAAGCGATTTTGAAATAATCAGCTCCATTTTATTTCCGAGAGTAAAAGAAGTTAATCATTTGCGCGACAAAATTAGCTATTTCAAGTAAGAATGACGTCATATTGGAAGTCAAGGTCATCAAGCTTTGAAGGGAAGTCAGTTCGTTTAAAAGTTTTTTTCAGATAACGTAGTTTAATTTTTTTTTCCATTAAAATAATGCTTGAAGCATTGATATAAGAGGGGCTACACAAAACGAAATCGTTCGAATGCGAAAAGTTTCCGCGCGTTTCCAGAAGAGCATGAAATTCGATTTGGGTCTATAATAAAAATTGAATACGAAGTTATTTATTTTAGGTGGACGAAGATCAAATATATTGCGTGTACACATGCTTTCGTGAAATGTTTTTTTCTAGCGCCCGGTAAGTGCCTCCACAAGGGGCTTTGTTTTCTAGTACAGTAATACTTGTCCTAGCAATCATGATTACATAATCAGGTCATTATAATTAGAATGTCAGTGGCCAGATCATTAAATAGAATGGTTACGACAGGCCTCAAAATATCCGTAAACACTCAAGGATGCAGGAGAAGATTGGGTTATCATCAGATATATTATTTCTCAAAGGTGTTTTTTTCTGGCGCGTCTAGATCTCATTAAATACTTGACCAAAAATTTTTTTTTAAGTACCCAGTTATAGCTTATAATGTCTACTTTTGACCAAAAATTCAGAAAAAATCTTTTTGTTAATAAAAAAATAAATAAAAAATAAATCATATATTATTTCTCAAAGGTGTTTTTTTTCTGGCACGGCTAGATCTCATTAAATACATGACCAAAAAAAAAAAAAAATGTAACAGACTCCATGGTTCCAGGTTGCCATGGAGTCAAATGAATTGAATATACTTTCTTTAAAAATGAGTGGCAACGACAGATAAAAAATGTAAGAAAAATAGAACAGCTAGGAGTTGTTATTATGTTTTTTTGTATAGATTGGATGAATGATTGAAGGTAACTAGAAATACAGTTTTTTTTTTTAATTGTTTGTAAAATAAATATTTAAATGAGGATAAAAGAACTTCTTAATTTGTCTTTTCAATCGAGCCGTCTCATTTTGATAATTCAGTGAGTTGTATTCATCAGTCGCCGGCAGAATATTTTGTTCCATGCCATTTTCTCGAAGGTTTGGAGAGATTTTTCTGGCGTTCCCGGGTGGGCGACCTGAATTGAAACGGGCGCAACTAGATCTCATTAAATACGTGACCAAAAAAATATAAAAAATACCCAGTTAAAGCTTATAATTTCTACTTTTGACGTAAACAGTGCCACCTGTTGGGGACACATGTTTTTTATTCTCTATGAAATGCAAAAATGTACAGAAGATGGCATTTGAATAGCCCTAATACTATCGATATATTCAACTTTAAATGTAAGAGGCGCCATCTTCGATATAGAGATCAGTGGTGCAAACTGTAAATATATATACTAATATATATATTTATATATTGATATACAATTAACATTAGGTAGATTTTCTGTATACTTATAATTATTAATTGCCAATATTGTTTTTAAGGAGGTTTTATAAAATAAAACAGTTAAAATAAATTTATTTCTGTTAAAATAAATGTCTACTTTTTGAATGATTTCCAATCAAACATCTAACTGACCCGTGAAAATATTTAACAGAATATTATGTACTTATAGACACATTTATTCATTTTCATACTATAATATTTACAGTTGTAGTATTAAATACAATATTGTGCGAAATTTTTGCACGGGTCAGCTAGTATATATATTATTTCTCAAAGGTGTTTTTTTCTGGCACGGCTAGATCTCATTAAATACGTGACCCAAAAAAAAAAAAATGTAACAGACTCCATGGTTCCAGGTTGCCATGGAGTCAGATGAATTGAATATACTTTCTTTAAAAATGAGTGGCAAAGACATAAAAAATGTAAGAAAAATAGAACAGCGGAGTTGTTATTATATTTTTTTGTATAGATTGGATGGATGATTGAAGGTAACTGGAAATACAAGTTTTTTTGTAAATAGTTTGTAAAATAAATATTTAAATGAGATTAAAAGAACTTCTTATTTTGTCTTTTCTGTCGAGCTGTCTCATTTTGATAATTCAGTGAGTTGTGTCAATGGAAATGGTAAAATTACAGAAATCAATGAACAAAATATTTCATAATTTTATTCCATGGTAATCTTATGTCCAACAAATGATGACTGTACAGCAATTAATGAACATATAATTTCCAATTTGTTAACAGGAGATAAAAAATTTTACCTTAGTTCTGATTCTATCCAATCTGAAGAAACAAATAATGCTCAATTGTATCCTATTGAATTCTTGAACTCTTTAAATCCGTCTGGTTTACCACCTCACAAATTGGTTTAAAAAAATACAATCAGTATGCTGATAAGGAATATTAATTCAAAACAAGGATTAATAAAGGGGACAAAATTAGTACTTATTCCCCAGATTAATCTCACACCTTCGGATCCAACATTACCCTTCCAAATGATGAGAAAACAATTCCCAATAAAAGTAGCTTTCGCTATGACCATTAATAAAGCTCAAGACCAGACGCTTCAAAGGGCAGGATTGTATTTACCAGAACCTGTATTTTCACACGGACAATTATATGCGGCTTTTTCACGAGTTCCCAAATTCACTAATATTCATGTTTGTATTAAAGAAACATATCGTCAAAAAATCAATGATGATCACATAATAACTGCTAATATTGTTTTTAAAGAGGTTTTATAAAATAAAACAGTTAAAATAAATTTATTTCTGTTAAAATAAATGTCTACTTTTTGAATGATTTCTAATCAAACATCTAACTGACCCGTGAAAATATTTAACAGAATATTATATACTTATAGACACATTTATTCATTTTCACACTATAATATTTACAGTTGTAGTATTAAATACGATATTGTGCGAAATTTTCGCACGGGTCAGCTAGCATGACTTATTTTTCAAATATTTTTCTGAATTCAGCATGTGGTTTAAAAACCTAAAATTTACGGAAAGACTTCTTTGAACTTTTTGTTTCGTAAAAATATTTTTGAAGCGATTTTATCTCCTCTTTAAAAATTAACGAATATTCGAAAAAAAATTTTTTTTTTCATCATCTTACCCGGTGGGTTACTTCAGTAGAGCAAGATGGATAGTAGGTTAATGGTAATATAAAAGTTGCATTTCACATTCACTGGGGATGGACGCGAGATAAAAAATCGGTGTCTCGCAAAATCCCTGTATTGTAATGCTAAAAGTGTTTGTCTCGTCTCTCAAAAAAGCTGTAAATCTCTGTCTCATCTCGCGAAAAAATCGTGTCGCATTCATAGTTAACATCCGCGTGCGGTTCGATCAAACACTATATATAATTTCATTGAAATTTTATTTTAAAACATGAACTTTTCCACCAGTTGGAACGAACATATTTTCTTATTTACATTTAGTATAAAGATATTTCAGATTAAGTTATTCCATCCTTAATGCTTTCTTTCTATTTAAACTATTAATGAATATGTCACGTGCAGGACACCTGAAGTCAACCTCTGAGTAATTTACTGTAAGAACCGAGTAACGTACTTTGTTGTGCATGCTATATTGACTGCCTGAACAAACTTTCGATAAGTTAATGCTTCTTTCCCGTGAATCTCAAATTCTTCTGGTCAAACCTAGTTTACAGTGTAATCCATTATTTTCACGGTGGATAAAGGGTATTTATTCTTCGTTTCTTTCTATGAAATGATAAATAAATGTGAATTGATCAATGAGATTCAAGAAAGCTTCAGAAAACTCCAGAAAAATAAGAGGTTGTTGAAGAGAATAGACGAAACATTATAACTTTGCTTATAGGCTCTATTTCGTAGTCATACTAGGAAGGATTTGTAAAACTCAGAAGTTGAAAATCATATAAACAGAAAGCAGTAAAACCTGAATTTAATGAATCTCAGTAGGGATGAACACGAGACGGAAAATCGGTGTCTCGCGTCTCGCAAAACAGCCTAAAAGCTTTGTTTCGTCTCGCAAAATCCCTATATCGTAATGTTAAAAATGTTTCACTCGTCTCGCAAAAAAGCGGTAAATATATGTCTTGTCTCGCATCCATCCCTAATTTCAAGGGCCGGAAGATGAAAATCGTCTAAAAAATTCGTCATATTTTATTCGTTTATCTGAAATATCTGAAAAATCTAAAAGTGAAATACGAGTTCGTTGTAACGAGATTTTACCGTAAAGAATGTAAAGAATGATCAATTAATTATTCGTGTATAAATACAGGAGAATTTGTTGGTAATTTTGCTTTCCATTGCCTGCATTAACAAACCGCTGATAGCTTTCCAACTTTGATTTTTAGAATAATGAATTTATTCTCCTTCAAAGTTTATAATGTTTAAGTTAAATTTGTATCATAATTTTTTCATCGAATATTAACATACATTTATTCCTGAAAAATAGGCCAGAAAATTCCCAAATACTTTTGTTACTCCTTATATTTATTATTTGGCTCAGTTCAAGATTAATTTATTTGCATTTAGTTTCAAAATAGCAAGCCCTGTTTGAAAAGCGCCTTGATTCTAATTTATTTATATATTTATTTATTTATTTTTTAGTGGGTGAAGTATGACTAAGCCATAAATTTTTTACAAGTGTTAAAATTCAAAAACAATTTACAATTTCTTGATCATTTATAAAATAACTATTTGGGCACAAAATTAATCAAACAAGTTTTGCTTATCCCTAAAATAATAATTTTCTAACCATGTCATATTGATACAGTGCATAAAATCAGACTAACATGTTTTATATTTTTGCATACTTTTGAAATAAACATGACATCTCTTAAATCGTTAAAAGCCTTATTATCGCAGGACAATTTTACATTTTTATTTTCAATATTATACTTTTCAGGAGATGAAGAAAAAACTCGATACAAACTAATAATTTACTCTACCAGAGCTCATTATAGATGAGTTTCACCCTATCTTATTTTTCAATATATGGGAAGCAATAATTATATCTGATTCCTTAGCATTGATTTAGCTGAAAATATTAATTAATCTTCCATCTAATCTCAGTTTACATATGCAGTAAATTTTTCTTCCCCTTCAAACTCACGAGAATGTTAGCTGACAATCTGAAGGGTTGTTAATAACTTTCAAGTTGAGTAAGTTAGTGCAGTTGTAGACGAATATCTTCTTTTTCTCTCTTTTTTAAATCTTCATTTGGGAAAGATGATTAACGATGGACCATGGTATCTTTTTCATGATTTGTTAAATCTTTCAAGAGATCTCGTCTCACTCACATGGCCACTTAAGAGAAACATGCAAGAAAAATAAAATAATTGTTTTTATTATTCTGATATAAGAGTAATATTTTAGATGTTGCTTTTTCGACATCGCTCCTTATGAACTTCCTCTTCCGCCTTCCGAGATATTTGTATGAAGATATTTTGCTTCTAAATGTAATCACACGATTAAATCAGCGTTAGTTTGAAAAGTGTTGGAGAAAGCTGTTAAATAAAGCTGCACGTATAAGTTTTTCTGTATAATGCATTTAATTAATCCTAATAATAACATCTTGAAAACGATAGATTAAATAATTATATGTATGTGAAAAACTCTGAGTTTTTCACATAAATATAATTATTAGTGGTTTTCTTTTTTGGTCAAGACTAATTATATTTCTACAAATCGTTACTTTCATCGTGATAGGAGGGTAATTATCTAATGTTTTAATAATACACTGCTTCTACAATATAACATGAGTGATAAAAAGTCGATTTTTCTGTGGCCAGCTCCCATTAGCCTTTATATAATTATTGGGGTGTCACTTTGTTGTGAATTCATTAACATACAATGACAATTTTTTCTGATGAAGAAAATAGCTAGTCTTCATCGATTACACATTCGATTCACATTACTTGTCACTTACATATTTCATAGCGTAAGCAATGTACAAGGGCGAGCGCCTAGTGTGACTAGATTTTTTTTTTTCCACAAACGCACTATATATATAAGTATTTACAGAAGATCGTTTGTAATTTATGGAAACAATTTTGTAATTTATTTTCTCGTTTGCATTTTGAGATAAAACTTTGGCAACTTCAGAATAATCGTCTGCCAATGTTTTCTTTTAATTGGAATGTAAAGTAAAAGATTTATTTTGAAAATGGCTCTTAAAATTGATAGATGGCTTGAAGATTATCTAATTTCACATTCCGAGGAGAAATCTTCGTATCGACAAATAATAAAGCAGTGTAAAAGTCTTGATTATTGCATTTCAAAAAGAGATATTTATAATATAACAATTTGGAAGGGAAATAAAGTCTAGCTACATATAAAAGTAAAAATGAAAACAAGACAGCGAAACCTCATCCTAAGACTGTTCGAACGCAGGCAAGTATCAAGAGTAATGAAGCCTCTGATCCTAAAAGAATATCCTCCCACTCAAAGATTCATAGCATCGAATCTAGGAATGTCTTCCAGCACTTAAGTAAAATCATTCATAAAGATGTTTAAACCTAAACTTACTCTGCTTTTGACAAAACAAATTGCAGAAAATTATATGAAAAACACCTAGCTGCTGAAAAATGGAAATTTGTGGTAACACTCGATAAGGCATGGGTGGGTATATTTAAGTGAATGCAATAAAAGATCAGCTTTCTATTGCTCAAATGACGGGAATGACCTAACGAAATGGCTTCCTCAGTGTACAGAAAAGTTACAAAAGTCATTCATGACAGTTGCAGGATTTTGTTACGACGGCGAATTAAAAATCAAAAAAGTTTCAAGTAAAGTCGAAATCAAATAACTCTATAATCGGCAGAATATTTTAGAACTAATTTTTGAAGAAGAAATTCCACCCAAAAAGTACACTGATAAAGTTGAACTTCATATGAACAAAGCCTCTAGTCACACGTCTAAGTCAGCTGCCGCTTATTTAGCAAAGAAAGAATTAGAAACAGGAGTAAAGAGTATCCCATTTGATGATATACCTGTAAAATACCCTGATGCTTCTCCAACGGACTTTTGTGCTTTCGGTTTATTAAAACGAGCCTTAGGAAAACGGCAACCAAGAACACTGAACGGACTTAGGAAAACGGTTCAAGAGGAATGGAGTAAAATTGGCATGACAGTGCTAAGAAAAAGTTTACTTTCATGGAAAATTCGAGCTAGAGCTATTGCCAAGAATCGTGGCTATCAGATAGAAGCAAGTTGCCACCCAAAAATTCTGCATTTATAGATAAAACTTAACTATCAGAATCGTTTCTATAAAGTGTGAGCGACCTTCTGTATATGACAGCCTAAATTAATAGAGGACGACAAAATACTTATTTCAATTTATATAGTTAAGCATCACGATATCTGTGCTCGTGTATCATAAATATTTAGCTTTAGAATAGTTTGGTCTTGATCTGTCAATTTCCGTGCTTCTAACTATAATTGACACCTATATCTGTAACATTAACGATTGACAAGTTTGATATGTATAAAATAGTTTTTAAAAACCTTTGTAAAATAACACCATGAAGGTTACCTGAACGGCCATATAGCTGTTCCGTCCAATTTTTTTGATCGAAACAACTGTATGGCCGGTCAAATAATCTTTATGGTGTTATTTTACCATGTTTTTTATTATTTTATATTTTAAACATCAGATGTTGAGAGTGTCTTTTCTGCTAAGTTCGATATGTCTTTTATGCCCAATATGCTGCAGGTAAGTCCTATAATCTTCGCATAAAATCATTGTTCTACCCCTAACAGATTTTGGGAATTATTACCTCGGTCCTTCTCTTTCACACTTTTGATAGTGTATCCTTACAATCAAGTGATATCGCCATCGTAAGCTAATTTTTCAAACTGAATTTTCACTAGAATTCTCTTACTGAATCTTAAAATGAATTACTCGAGTCGAAATAAATCGCATTTGTAAGAAATATTCGTAACTGCTGCATTCTCAGAAATTTTAATACTCAATGACAAAGCATGATGGTGGCTTAGGATTGCACTAAATACCATCTCTATTTCCCGTAAGCGATCATATTTCCATGAGGTACTACATCCGATCGAATGATGCACCATTTGTAGGTAATACACAGTGATCTTTATCAACAAGAGAAAGCTCGTCATAGGAAGCAAATTTTGAGAGATAGCCGATAAATCTTGAATATCGTAATCTTTAGAGGGTTGTTCAAAGGTATACATGGCTTCAGTTCGACTGTTCTGCCTATCACAGACGAAGGACCATTTTTGAAGGATCGGGAGAACAATGTGGTTTTCTATACCTTAAATCTAATATAAAAGCTAGCTGAGTATGTATTTCGATGTATTGCTACATATGTTGCTCAAATTGTTGTGTATCAAGAACAGTGAAATGTACTATTATGTAACACGCATGTTTGTGACTTTCTTTTCATTTTCTTATGCACATTTTCTGTGTTTAGGATATGTATAAAAGTGCTCAATAATATTGTCAATCGATTTTCCGAATGCGATGGTAAGGACTACAGTTTTATAATATTGCCAAAATCTATCATTCTAACAGTCTGGATTTTTAATGGCTTTCTTCAGCTATAACTTGAGCTAGATGCCTCTAAGGAGTCATTCAACAAGATATAGCTTTTATTAACATCTTACAACAGATAATCCTATTTAAAAAGCAACGTTAACTTAGAATGCGAAAGTATCCTTAAGTACCTGAACGGGTTATTTTCGAATGAACTGTAAATGAAACATTGTCGAATAGGAGGCTGGTGAAAGAGTCCACTTAATAGTTTGAATTTCCTGTAACATCTCAAATTATATGCTTGTGGTAAAAATTATTTCCGTTTTCATTTTATTTCCTTCTATTATTTTATTTTCTGCTTCATTATTTTCAAAACATCTGAATACCGAGAAGCGACAGATGCAAGCATTTAGCGGCAGCACAACATGAAAACAAGAGATAATTATCAGCATCATAACAGTATCGTGGTAAATTGCTTCTGGCAATCGCTCAAAAGCGTTGTCGATAAGTGTTTTAAGTATGATGGTTCCTAATACGAGTTAAGCCCTTTATTATATAACTCATCCTACTTAAATGAGAAAGTGTTGAACTTATGGGCCCATCTACTTGTCCATCCCGCCGTTATCTTCTAATTTTGTGTGCAGGCAACCATTTAATACAGCGCACGTTGGGGACATCTGTGGTCATGTACCATTCCATAAAAGAGATTACTACATGGTTATAATGGTAACGTTGGCGAAAAAGAAGTGAAATAAGGATATTAGTAGGGCAGTTGGATTATCTTTGCAATTACTGTTAATTATTAAATGGAAAAATGCTTTCTTGTTTTGCATTTATGGATTGGACAGATATTTTCCAATATATATAAACATTACTTGTAATAGAAGATTATCCCAGAATATCTTAAAATTTCCAGAAGTCATAATTTATGCAATTTTATCATCGTTGCTTTGATAAAATAAATAATAATAATAACTTTTGGGGTGGGGGTTGACAAAAAGCAGGAAAAATAATGTTTTTTAATATATTCACTTATTGACTTAACTTGAATACACGTTTCCTTACATACATCTACTATATAGTTCGGGCCTGGCCACACGGTTATAGATCTAACGGTCTGGAGTTTTGGTCAGTTTCCTCCAGATATAACGTGGATACGCGTTAGAACCCCTTAAAAAGTCCTCCGACAAAGGAAGGCACCTTCCCCGTAGGCAGATGCTCCTAGTGAAGGCTTGCCATATGCCATAGCAAACAAACTTCAACATAGATCTGTAAATTGGACAGATTTTAAAAATTTCTTTCGCTAGAAAGTGGAAACTAATTCAAAAGTCATTTTTTGTTATGTAGTCTTCATGCCCATGCAAAACAAAATTATGAACTCATACTTCAAATATTATTATTAAACAAATAGTATTACAAAGTTTCACGTTTAAATATTTGGAAGTCAAGGTAAAAGTGTAATTTACAGAATCAACTACCAAAATAATTACGACTTCATAAGTATAAATATCTGTACATTAAATACAAATACAATGTATGTGGGTTTTGACGCAAGACAAAATTCTTTGAGAAAGAAAAGTTTCAATTTTTAAAACTTTATTATTAGTAGTATTTATTTGTTTACTTTGATTGCTGAAAAATTTTCAAACATTAAATAGTTTTAAAATTTCGCAATTCCATTTGTTTTTCTTAAATCAATCGCATAAGTTTACTAGTAAAAGTTGCAACATCAGTAAGTGAATTTAAACTCTGAATATTGTGCAGGTTATTTTGCGAGTACCGAAACAGTTACATTTAATTTACCTGAGCACCGACATGTGAGTTTATGATTTTCTACTATTACTGAACATTTGAAGAAAAAAACGAAAGAGAGAGAAGAATATTTACTCTTTTATAAGGGACGGATTAGCAGTTTTTATAAATGTGATTATTTTTAGAAAATTTGTATATATATAATCGGCCCATTTTGGGCAACATTTTTTATACATATATGTTGAACATATAAAAATATTTGCTTGTTTGATGTCGAGCATTTTTATATAATCCCAAATTAATGTGGGACAACAAGGGTTAAATCCACCAATTAATTCCTGTAAGTATCGTGAGCGCACATAATGTTGCTGGACATTTTTTTCAAAGATGAAAACTAAACTCACTTGTGTTTCTTTATAGTGCTTTAGAAGAATCAGTCTACTGCCATAAACTAAAATAATTATAGTTATTGTTGAGACCATATTTTTATCATCGATCTGTATAAGGAAAATTCATCTGCAGAATAGATCTAACATTATAATCTAACGTTTTTCGATCTTTTCTTGTTTCGTTTGATAAGATTATTAAAAATCTTCTCAACTCTTTGAACCTAAAGCATCTGTACATTCAAATTAATTTATGAAAACAAAAGCCCTTTTCTTCTCTTTGGATACACACAGACAAAGAATAATTAACTTTTTCAGCAAAAAGAAAATTTTGCTTTAATGTTAAACAAGTCATCCCCATAACTACTTAATCGTACCTGATAGTTGACTATGTTGACTATGACTATTGATAGTGCACTGTTGGTTTCGGAACTTTACAAGCAAATATGCTGAAAAAAAAAAAAAACTAAAAAGGAAGTTACTCATACATAAATATAAATCTAATTTTTTTCGTTATTTATTTGTAGCTAATCGTGAGATTTGTGATGTATCTGAATTTTTTGTCCTGAAAATGAACAACATTTACAAGCTTGAAATTTCTTTGTTTGTGAACATAAGTATTCGTTATTGTAGATCGCCTATAAAAATTACGTTTGAGTATCTCCAGGGTGTAAAAAGAAAATCATTATTTTTCAAAAAATCAAAATTATTGTATATTTTTGTTTAAATCTGATTTTTTAAAAAATTAAATCCGTTTAAAAAATAGATAAGATTTTTAAACGCAGTTTAACTACTTTATATAAAGAGCATAGGCAAGTCGTAAATATATAGTTGTCGATTGTGTAATTCTGTAAGTAAAATATTTCTTTGATATGCAAATAAAATTATACTATCTCAAGTGGATGACTTTGGAAGGATAGCAAAATTGAATGATTATATGGTGACTTAACTTTACAGTGAATATTTCAGAAATAAAACTTTACAGAAAAGTTAAACACATGCAATAACAATAATAGTGTTATACTCTACCTCTTTCAGCTTGTGGGCCACAGCAATTTAAATATACGGTATCAAGAGCCAATCAAGCAGAGGGGTATTTAAGGGGGGGGGGTGGCGAGAGGGCATGGGCTTCCTCCAAAAGCAATTATTAGAAAACATCTATTTTTAAACATTTATATTAACTCTAGTAACTGTAAGGTTTAAAATACCGGATCGCCCTCCCCCAACATGGAAACCTATATTTGCTACTGTAATCAAGTAATGCGTTCATTTAAGTAATATTCTCTTAAAAACAATCTATTAAAGACTAATTGATAGATGTTATGACACAATTCAAAGTATGCATTTATACGTTTCTTTTACAATTAAAGTTCTTGAAAATGTGAAGACATGCATAGGAAAGACAACTGGATGATTCTGCAGTCTTGTGAAAGTTTGTCATCTCCACAATAAGTTTGACTGGTCTTAATCAAACAAAGCTGTATTCACCTAACTCAGGTGTGGGAAACCTTTAAAAAGTTGCGGAGCTAACTTAAGCATGTTAGCGAAGTCGGGGTCAAACTTCAAGATATTTGCGAAGTCGCGGGCTGTATAATTGGGATTTATATGTTAGTCTGAATGGTTTATATAGGTTTTATACGGAGTTTTGACATGACTCTGGCCGTATCAAAAGTCATGGCGAGTTGCAACAGGTCCGCGGACTAGAGGTTGCCCATATGTAACCTAACTTAAAAAAAAAGAGTTGGGTTAATGGGGTTTTCTTTTTTTTGTGAGTGTTACATTGTTTACAAAAGAAGAAAAATGTTAACCTAACTCAATATTTTGGCTAGTTATGACAAATCGAACTTTTTGAGGACATGACATCAACGCTCACAATACTAGAAGCACCCAATTATGATATAAAATTTATTGAAAATATTATGGTAGATATTGGTAAAAGTCAGTTATAAATTATAACTGAACATGTTCTGGTGCCGTGTTTATGACAGTTGAAAACAAATTTGAAATCATTAAATTTTCACAGTTAATACTTAATTCTTTTTCTTAAAAATTGAATTGATGGATTCTGATTCATGTTTTTCAACGTGCAACTGAGATGGTGGGTGAATGAACAGGTGTTATGGGCCAATAAGGGCCTGCGGGCCAGAGGTTATGTGCATCCTCGATTTAAATCAAGGATTTTTTTGATCAATTGATTTAAATCATGACTGCAATCACTGATTAAAATCAATTGATTAAAATAAGCGACGCCCTGGTTAAGTAATGTGATTTAAAAAAAAACCAATGTCACTGAGATAAACACAATCATCAAAATGAAATTCCGATTTTTCTAATCTCTCATGAGTGATATTTTACTGAAAATACCGATTTAATTGTCCACTAAACTGGTATAAGAAATATTTTCGTGAGTGAGTGTACATTATAAATATTCTATTATGCAAAACGGCGGAAATGCTAAAAATATTTGTTCAGGTAACTTAAAATGTAGGTCTATTAGAGATTTGGGGTGTGATCTTTCAAACGACCGAAAAATCTCTATAATATCTCAGCTATTTCACATCATTCACTTCTAGACTCATCCATTTCTGGGCTATTATGGATCACTCTATTATTCTGGATGTGAAACAGATATCGGAGTGATCCGAAATAGTCTAGTAAAATATCCAGACTTACGAATCAAGGAATCCAATCTCTCTTGCAATTAAGATAATTAATAATCAACCAACGAAAGGATAAATTGGGCATGTAATAGGGCAATAGCAGATAGATAACTAATAAATCATAATATAACAAAGCAATATGTAAGTGCATATCTATTATAATATCTATAGATGTATTTTGGCCGTTAAAGAGATCACACCTTAAATCTCTTGCAGAGCTCCATCTGGAGGTCCTTGGACAGCTAGTAGATGCATATACACACATACCCAGAGCTGTGTGAACATGGTAAATATTTTTTAAAGACACATCCTTAACAATTACCACGATAAGGTAGTAACAATTACCTCTATAATTGCCTTAAAGATTCGTGTAATGTTGTGCTTTTCAAAATGCAAAATTGAGAAATTTGAGAGATATCTCACGCATGCAATATTGAAAATGCTTAGAATTTATAAAAATTTTATTTATCGGTTATTTCTTTGCTTTAATTTGAACGATCCACTAACGTTCTTGCTGTTATGTGAAAGAAAAATTTATTTCGTTGAATTTTTTTTAATTAGGAGAAAAAAATAAGCGAATGAAAAAACCCGTCTGTTTTAGAATATTGAAGCGGTCAATCGGAATAGGAAGACTTAAGGCAAAAACAAGGAAAGTCATGGTTGATCAATTAGATGTCATCATCGGCGAGGAATTACGTAATTGTCTCTGAGCACCAATTCACTCGAACTATTAAAGATCTTTGGGCCAATTACCTTAGTTAGCCTTCGGCAGGGTCGACAGCAACAGCTGTCATTAGGGATGCTGGAAGTTGGCTAAATGGTCATCGATTACATGAATTGGTTTCAGTGGTTCGTGAAGGAAAACGTTTAAGTCTACATACAACTAAAAAATCGCATTTGATTGAAGGAAAATGGTCAAGAATAAGACATAATATATATGAAAGAGAATGGTCAAGATCTTGCAATTTTAGGAATGCAATAAAATGTAAACTGTATGCGTGAATAATGTTTAAAAAATTGCAAAGCATTTCGTTTCATAAACTAAATGGATGTTAGAATTAATTAAATGATTAAAATGAGCATTTAGGAGAAATAGTAAATTTTTTCAGTCTTACTGCTTAAAAAAAAAAAAAAAGTTCATAAGAAATTTCTATTACCGCTTAAAAAGCACTTTATCCTTCAGGCTATGGTCACAGGTGGTGAGGCATCAAACTGACTATTTGTGCATACCTCCAATCCAGGCTGAAATATGATCCCTTGTAGTGATTGCAGACGTTATATCTAACTTGCCGAAAGCTCACTTGGCGGTATTCAGAGACGTGCCATGACGCCACGAGATATGATTGTGGTGAATGCAGACGTTATTAAGAAATTTCTATTATCGTTTAAAAAGCGCTTTATTCTTCAGGCTATGGTCAGGTCACAAGTGGTGTGGCATCAAACTGACCATTTGATCATACCTCAATCCAGGCTGAAATATGATCCCTTGTAGTGATTGCAGACGTTATATCTACCTTGCCGAAAGCTCACTTGGTGGTATTCAGAGACGTGCCATTCTTTAAGAGTTGCCTGTCTCTTTGATGAAAAAAAAAAAAAAAATCAAAGTTGATAAGAAATTTCTATTACCGTTTAAAAAAGCACTTTATCCTTCAGGCTATTGTCACAGGTAGTGAGGCATCAAACTGACCATTTGAGCATACCTTCATTCCAGGCTGAAATAAGATCCCTTGTGGTGAAGGCAGACGTTATATCTACCTCGCCGAAAGCTCGCTTGGCAGTATTCAGAGACGTGCCAGTATTCAAGAGTTGCCTACCTTTTTAATGAGGATCTACATTGCAGAGAAACCTCAAGGCTGTTCTTTTAGGAAATCTTACAACTTTTGAACAGCTTTTTTAAGCATTTAATTGCTCTGGAGACTTGAAAGGAATGTCTCTTTACAAGCTGTACTAGGAACTGTTACAAACCATGAACCTAAACAAGTCACGAGACGCTCGGGAGGAAATTTTGCGATATTTCCCTAAACCTGCAACTTTTAGGCATGTTTTTTAAGGCATTTTTTGTGCTTATGAATATATCTTTTGAAAGTTGCATGGGACATGCAGTTTTACTGTTAGTATTAGCTTAGTATTTGGCGAAGATAAATTATTAATTTCTTGAGTGTTTAACATTATTGGTTTGCTTTTAGAACCGTTCAAAAGTTCTGTGGCGACAATTACTTTTCAAAAGGAGCACCCTTAACGACACAAGTAGCTCTAAATGACATGTCGGTGGTACCAACTGTCCTTATCCCATCTTTAAATCAATTGCTTTCTTTGCCATCAATATGTATTGATGCATTGCACCAGAAAGAACTTTAATATGGCACATGGCACGTATGTTTAAACAAAGTCAACATGATGAAAGCCAAGTCAGACATATCTCGCTGAGTTACTAATATAAATGTCTACATTCAAACATACTTAAAGCATACAATAATTTTTTTGTGTATATTGATCGCGTATTTCTACGTATGTGTCACTTACATCATAAGAACATTTCTAATATGGACAATGACACAATATATCTTTCATTTTTTGGATTTTCTCCTTTCATCGGAGGAAACTTGGCATGGCAGCTTCCTGTCTGCCCTTGCCTTAGTCAAGCTCTGTATATCTGCATTCCTGTAAACTTTCTAAGCCTTCTTCAGCTGTTTTAAGCTTTATGGCCTGTTTTAAGATTGTGAATCTATTGTTCTACGTATGTGTCACTTACATCATAAGAACATTTCTAATATGGACAATGACACAATATATCTTTCATTTTTTGGATTTCCCCCTTTCATCGGAGGAAACTTGGCATGGCAGCTTCCTGTCTGCCCTTGCCTTAGTCAAGCTCTGTATATCTGCATTCCTGTAAACTTTCTAATCCTTCTTCAGCTGTTTTAAGCTTTATGGCCTGTTTCAAGATTGTGAATCTATTGTTCTATGTGTGTGTCATTCACACAATTAGAATATTCCTAATATGGACAATAACACACTATATCCTTCATTTCTTGATTTCCCCCCGTCATCCGAGGACTGGCAGTTTCCTGTCTTCTCTTGTCTTGGTTAAGCACTGTATACCTGCATTCCTGTAAAATTTAAAAACTTCTTCAGCTGTTTTTAGCTCTTATTTATTTTGTTAGTCTAATATAAACTATCAGTTAAAGACCAAAGAAGGCTTAAAATATTGTTGTTAATTAATGTACGTACTGAGTAAAAGCAATAATTTGGAAAATACTTATTTGAATGATGGTTTTGAGTTATAAATATTTACAGTTTTGTACGTACCACACATTAGATGAAACTGTTGTGATATTTAATCAATTTGCTACACACAAAAGTTTTTAACGCGTCAATTTTTATGGATGTTTTAATTATATATTATTAATGCTGTCTTGTGATTGTGATTGGAAAGCAGTACTGCTAATGTTAGTTTTCGAGTACAGAGGGTTTGCTTTTGATTTGAACAATTTGAAGTGCTTGAGCTCCGGTGAGGATAAAAAAGGCTGTGAGGCTGATACATGACTTTGATATTTTTCTGGTAAAACCACGTTTTTGGCGAATTTGCAGTATAAAAAGATAATCCACACAGCTTGTTAAAGAAAAGGCCTTTCTACATATTTAATGACATACATGTACGTAGTTTTCTAATTTTTACTGATAGTCCTTATTCTACATTTGTTACTTCTAAAAAAAGTTCCACTATTAAATTCAAAATACACCCAAATCATTATTAATTCTCCTTCTTGTTAAAAAAAAACCTCGTCTGTTATTTAAGACAATTTGTATCTACTGGTCTATCTGAACTCCAGTTTTTCTCATCTATCTATATAAATAAAGCAATGTGTAAACTGTCTATTAGTTTGTCTGTCTGTGTCTCGCGTAGCTCCGAAACGGGTGATCGTAGACCTACCAAATTTTGCACGGAAATTCTCTAAGACGGGGCTCGACACACCTCGAAGCGATTTTTTTGAAATTCGAATTAGAAAATGTTTTATTTTATGTTTTGTCCGATTTTTAGCGATTTTTCTTGCGTAATACATGATAACGCCGGTAATTGCACTCGCAAGAAAACGATATTTACATCATCGTATAGAGGAGAAAATTTTCTTTTAAAAACTGTTTATTCGGACTGTGTAACATAATTTGCAGATTTTTGGGAATTTTTCAAATAAAATTAAATTTGACGCTGACTTTCGTAAAATATTTTTAAAACTGCTGCATCTTGTATTCAATCTGTCATAACTTTTTTATATTTCGGCAAAAGACGGAGCACACAATTCGCCCACTTTTAAAAGAAGAACGGAGGAAAAATATAAATTAGGAGAATTTTTACGAATTTTTAAGTAAAGAAGGATTTTCATTTCAATAGCAGCTGCTTACAAATTTCGGTTTGATATCTTGCGGTTTGGTTGTCCTGGATACAGTAACAATGATTAAAATTGCCAGTTGAAAAAAATAAATAAAATTACTTTAAAATAACTGGGGTTTTGCATGTGAAATGTGCGTCATTTTGGTGTCACGAGTTTAAAACCCCTTTCGAAACTCAATCAGAAAACGGATTCACAAGCAAAACATACGCAACGCATGAAATAATTCCATATTTTATTTTACGTTGCCAGAAAAAGAATTGAATGCTGTTTTTTCACAAGTGAATTATCCAGCATTATTTTCAATTGAGATTTTAAACGGGACACGTTTTCGAATCGCAAGAAATATTTTGCGGTGCTAAACAGATCCTGATTATGCAAACAGGGACACCGGGCATTGATGAATTTGGGGGCCTCCATCTATGAAATTTGTTTTATTTTTCATAAAATTTTGTTATAAAAAAGAATATTTCAGATTAACATTTCAAATTGGGGGCCATTTCGAGCCTGGGGCACTGGGCAAAGTCGCGATTTGCCCGTGAGATAATAGGGCCCTGGTGCAAATATGCCAATCTGACAAGAATTATGCATACAGATGTATGGAGAGCTAATGCGTAAATTATAAAAGTCACCAAAGAATAGACTACATTCGTGGCAAATATCTAAGCCGTTTCTTAAATTAAACATTAACGATTGAAAAACGAAAATATATTGTATTGGCATCAGTAAAAGATAGTATAAGTAATAGTTATTAGTTATACTAGGGCAATATTGATCAAAGCACAATATGGCGCATTAATAAATATTTCGTGAAACTAAGTGTTCTATTCCTTTTTCAACAACCATCTTACATCACAGCTAACTAAACATTTCGTAATTCTACGTCGCGTTAATACATCCCGCGGTAGTTTCAACAGAAAAGACTGTAACAGAACTCTTTTTTTCTTGGAGATTCTGTTTTGTCAAAAGTAGTTATGATCACATTTTGGGAAAATGTTCTCCCCTTCCCTTGCGAAGAGCGGGTACACAACTATTTATCTATAAAATAAAACGGTTCTCCACATCATGTAGTATCTAAGGTGGTATAATTTAAATCTAAAAAAGAGTATGATGTAGAAATGTGATATTTTGAAAGTTAGGAATTTTCGCTGCAAACCGTCACGCTTTTCTCTTTCTGATCGCGAATGACACTGACATAGTTTTTGGGTCATAATATTAACAATGGTTTCAGGTCAGAACTTACTAACTTTACGAATAACTAAATGAGTAACTTTACGCCAAGAGTCAAATCCTTTTGCTTATTTTTAGATTCCAAATCACAGGAATCAATTCGAATTTTGGATGTAAGAAAATGTTTCGTTCCCTACCGTGCGGAGAACGGGTACGCAGCTAGTCATTGAATATAGTCCATATGCTTATATCACCATAAGGAATTGATTTCTTTGCCCACCTCAGTCGTTTTCTTTTATAGGTTCTTAAATGTAGTTTTTCAACTTTTGAGTGCAATGCAAACTTCACATGCAGTATCGCAATAGAGGAAAGGTAGCCCAAAATTCTTTACATTTCTACTGTATATTGCTAATAGTAATGTTTAAATACCTACCAAGATAGAATTTAATTGTATCCCATATTGAGTCAAAAGGACCATTCCTTAAAAAAGAAAGAGCCCTTTTTATGGCCAGTTGGGCAGGGAGTGAGACCTGGAAATGGAAAATCATGGCTAGCGTCTGTCATTTCTACATGAAAGAGAACATTTTAAAGTTCTGCCGGGGAGTAACAAAGACAAATAGGAATGGATGCGAGACGAGAGTGGTTCACAGTACTTTTTTTGCGAGTTGAGACAAAGCTTTTCGGCTGTTAAGCGAGACGAAATAGGCCGAGTTTTCGTCTCTTGTCCATCTCTAAACACAAATTTTAGGGGCATATCAAGCGAGTCCCCCACCCTCCAACAAATTTATAATTCTAAAATTCGCAATTCATTATGTCATTTTAATTGTACTTCTAGTTGTAAAAAGCAGATACTTTTCCCAATAGTTATATTTTAGAATTGTTGTTGGAGTTGAATAGGCTTACTCATTTTTTCCATTAACCAGTAATTCAGAGCCGCAACTAGTGTGAGGGGGGATACTACGCTGTCTGAGCTCTACCTAGCTACTCTAGCACACTCCTCCCCCCCCCCCACACACACACACCACCACCACTACCAAAAAAATCCCCATTTTCGTAAAAAAAGAAAAAATGAAGATTTTTGTAAATTTACCGATAAATAAAGTTTAAAAGCGTGTGTTCCTTTTTACAGTCGTGAAATCTTAAGTCTAAAAGACCCATTGTTTTGGACGAATTTCTCATTACGTTTGTCAGATTTCTGTACGGTCAATTATTTTGCTGCTCTTGGCTGCATGTACCGTCGGATCTTGGATTTTTTCGAGGTGAGAAAAAACACCACACTGCCGCTCTTCCTTTATGTTCCTTACACTTTAATTTGCCAGTGAATCTCGTTTACAAAATTATACAGGGGGTGAATTGTAAATATTTTTAAAAAACGGCATTTTGTGAAGCAAATATTCTAGGAAAAAATGTACAAGTTGAAAAACACTCTTCCCTATCACACTCGACTAAGTGATTAAGTCAGCCCCCCGAACTAGATTCAGAGTCTTACCTTGGATTTCATCTTGGTTACGGCCCTGTAGTAACTCGTCTACAGAATCAAATTGAGTCCTTTGAAACACTCATACCTATTTACGTAATCAGTAACCTTGGGTAATTCTTAGAAAATGAAAGTTACAATTTCCATTTTCAACATGTCTTTAAAACACTTTTGTTCTTCGAAAACTTTAATTATCATTGCCTAAAAGAACTTATTCATTTAACAAAACTCATAAACTTTGCATTATGAATGCCAAATTTAATTTTCGGCATGAAATAAGATGACAAATGCCTCCTCTGTTATACGTTAAACATATCAATGTTTATACATAGGATATTTAGTATCATGAATCTCTATATAATAACAATGTAGTATCATAAATGTCTCATAACGTTTGAAAAATACTAATGTTCAAACTGTTCACTAATAAATGCGGGTCCTCTCTGTTACCCAGAGAATTTTCCATGGTGGAAATAAATAAATAATGATACATTACTGTTTTATATAATATTAGCTTTTATTGATGCACTTTATTGTTTAACCCTTTAACGCGCAGTGTACCCACTCTGGGAACACCAAATTCTGACGTTTTGACTGTTGCCAGTCACGAAGAATAGATTTGATTTCTATAAAAAATAGTTGCGGGTGACATAGCTCCACGAGAATCCTTTACTTTTTAGCACGTCATTTCCCGTAAAAAATTGTCACGATTATTTTTAACAGCACTGACATCTGCTGAAAAATGGAAGAATGCGAGAACAGCTGGATAGATAGCCCAATGCTGAAAAAAGGTCAGCCGTTGCAATCGCTCGACTTAACTACCAGCAAGATGGCGGACGATCGAAACGTTTATCGTGTGCCACAGATCTAGAGACCCTTTTTTGACGCAGCTGGCTGTGCCGCCATCTTGCTGGTAGATAAGTCGAGCGATGGCAACGGCTGACCTTTTTCAGCATTGGGAAAGGGTTGCGCCTCAAAGGGATAACAATGTAAGGGTTAACAATGTATAACAATGTATAATAAAAAAAGCAAAAATAAATCTAAATGTCGTTGAATGCAAAAGACATGAAGTTGTAACTTTTTTTTTTTTTTTGAGAACAATACTTTTCTCAATCTTTTCCTCCCATATCACACATCCAATGTGATCCACATTTTAAGTTTACACGTTTTAATTCCGTAATTATGTTGGTAAGAAATAGCGTGATGACGCTTGTCCTCCTCATGATTTTATAATTATATCTCTCGTGTTGTGCTAAACGACTTTCTTCCTGCAACCATTTCGCGTGGTTCTCTTTCATAACTTTGGTATCACGTATCCTTCGCTCATTACGCGAATTTCTTCCTGAGAGCCCGAAGTATGTGGAGAGATTATTTCATAAATTAACCTTGCACACACACACACACCGTATAATTCAACTTTGCAGACGGCTTTCCCGTAAAAGATTATGATGTAGCGAAAAATTAATTTAGATTTTTAAATCACACCAGTTAATTGTTTTATCATTTTTCGGATGGGGTGTCGTTGGTCTTTCTAAACGAAAATTAAATAATTACGTTTAAATTTTAATTTATTGTTGTAGATTACTGTTACTATCGTACAGTATGGTAACTGTAAGATAGTAGCAGTATCTTAGAGTGAGTGCACTGTTACCATCTTATTGTGTAATACTTCTGAATAATTGCTTTTAAAGGTAGGAGAGCAGAGGTAGTAATGTAGATGCTAAATTTTTGTGCACAAATAGAACTGCATGCACTATAAACCTGTTTCATTAAAAAAGTGAAAATAACGGTAGGGATTTCATTTATAGTTGTAGATAATAATGGCTATGAAAAATATGATTAACGATACTTTTTAGATTTTTTAGTTTAAATTTTTAGGCGATCTTTGAAATAACCAGAATAGCGCCACATTTTAGTATATTTTTCTATATCTTACATACGAAAACTGCATCCACATGATGCAGAATAAAATATATGTACACATAAAAAATTACTTCTCCATTGTTAAATAAAACAAAAAGAAAAAAAAACATTCAATTTCAACAATGAACTGAATGTAGCTAAATACCTTTATTTTAAAATTAATTAAACTTCAAAATATTATAGCTCTGTATAAAGATGCCAGAAAAACTGAAATTTTATCTACGACATTTTACTAGAATATGCTCACTTTTGAAAGTTTTAGTCGGGTTATTGTATTGAGCACGCCGATCAGGTGGTGCAGTGGCGAAAAACCAGTCTATCACACTTGGGTCTGGGCTCGATTTCCGGCTTGGGATTGGGTGCACGAATTGTCCGTCCTTTGATAGGGGTAACGTTGGCCGCCCACCGTTTGGCTCCATAATGAAATAGAGAATAGTTCGGGCCTAATCAATGGCTTGTGGCAGCAGTTGCCCGCCTATTTAAAAAAAAAATATATATTTAGGCACATTGGCTTTGTTTTCATAAAAATGAATTAAACTTAAAAGATTTAGCATATAAAGTAGAAATTGTGAAAGTGGATGAGGACTGTATATCCTAGAAAGTTCTCTGCTTCCCTAAGAATTAAATTAAATTTTTGTTGCGAGAAAAAGAAATAAAGGCCTATTAGGAGGAGAGAATGAGGTCTTCCTGTATTAAAATCAGCTAATATTGACACCCAGATAAGCATGTTCTCTATCCCTTTTCTCTCTCTCTCTCTCTCTCTCTCTCTCAAAAAAAAAAAAAAAAAAAAAACCACCACTTTCATGAAACTTAAAACATGAGTACTGTATGTATTTTCTTTCACGCTCAATGTGGAGAAATATCAGACATCAACTTGTAACCTTCAGCTACTATCTACCACAGTCATGACGTTTTTGATAAATATCACAAACGCTAATGAGGAATGCCACTTGATAAATGTGGCATAAATAGTATAACACTGAAAATGCCTATTCTGTATCTCACTGCCGTACATCGAAATATCTTTATCTAATGCAATGTGCAGCCCATAAATTTCCTGCTAGACAGGGAGACTGTCTTTCCCCGCAGTCTCATCGAAGGAATACAAATGATCCCAAGGGGGAAATAAAATCCTTTTTTTTTCTTTTCGCCAGACATGTAGGTCATTCGCACCGTCTAGCTCATTTAAATTATTTAATTTCATTAACATAATAAGTGAAAATACTATTATTACTGGGGAAGAGCTCCAGACGAAGAGACAAAGTGAAATGATTAACATAATAAATTTAGAAAATGATTGATGATATGAATTATTCGCCGATTTTAAATGTAATAATTACGAACAGGGGTGTGAACTTGAGACTGGTTAAGAATAACGTAGTCTAAATAGAGAAAGCTTCGTCTGGATGTAGTTAAAGAAAAAACCGTATTGTGACTAGCCGGACTAGCCTCAATAAAGTGCATTTACCGTAAAAGGATTGATAACTTTGCAAGTTTTTGGATTTTATTGAGATCCATTGAAATATTTTACTCTTTTGAATTTAACTGCTTAATTATGGAATTAAATACTATATAAATAATAAATTAATGGTATAAATAAAAGCGATATTTTATAAATTTTTTTTTTTAATTTTAACTGCATGCTTTAAAATATGCCGTATTAGGGATATAGTTTAAAGCAGTTTTTTCCGACCGGAGGATGCGCCCCCCCCCTAGTGGGGCTCAGAGCGTTTGCAGAGGGGCTGCGAGAAAAACAGGCGAAGAGCAAGTGATAATGCATGTTTTAAAAAATCATCTCATTTATTTTCAGTTTTACTAGGCTAGACCAGGTCCACGAGCCCAAGAACCCTCAAATAATCATAGACAAGAGGACTTGTATTATATATCCTCCAAATAAGACCAGCACAGTTCATCAAGTGCTCCGGAGAGGTCTGTACTGAGTTACAGTTATAACATGTCATAAGTTTTTGCCCCTTATCGAAAGAGACTTAATGTGTCTACTTGCAAGCCTACTAATGGTGGTCTGGACAAATCTACCATGATGATAAGGGAACCACCTGGGGCCGGCCTATTATACCAGGGGTGGGTCGGGGAATTTTCCATAGCTGTTGGATTGAGATTTTTATTTTGGAGCAGATCTCAAAGTAGCCAAAGTGTTGCTTCACACTGGAACCTCAGAGCATTGGTTTCTTTCTTTAGCTATGTAATTGTTAAAATTAATTGCTTTGATTGTTCAGGTAATTTTACAATAAACAATAGTTAAACAAATATATAATTAGTAAAACTCTGTTCCTTGCAAGTTGCATTGTTCAAGGTTCAACTTGCCATTAATTTAAAACAACATAATATTACACAATAACTTGCTATTGACTAATCCTAAATTGCGAGTTGTGATTCTTTTTGCAATTTCTGATTGAAGTTGGTCGGTAATGTGCTCTTGTTTTATTTTGTCAGAAGAAAAAGAGACTTTGAAGTTTTCCTAGTTAATGAACAGCAATGCATACTTATTCAATTTAAAAATTGTCTGTCAGTGGTAAACAAATTTCTTTGGTACAAATAATAAGAGTTTCATAGGTAAACTCGTGTTATTTTCCTTTGCAGGTGATTTTTTCGTAGATAGAAATTAATTATTTTCCGTATCCTATTTCTTGATATTTCTCTTCCTGTACAACAAATAAATCCTGTTGTTCCTGCGACCTCTATGTAATGCATATATCCGCACTTCAGGAAAAGAGTCATTAGTCATGGAAAGAAAATTCCCTACAATTAGAGTAGGTCCCAGAGCTGTCATTAGTCTGACGTTCTGCCGTGCAAAAAGTGCGACAGTTCTTGAAACAGAGCTAATGCATCAGGATGTACGAAACAGCGGCCTTTAATATTGGTATGTTAAGAGGATCATCAGGAGAAATGAAGAGAAGGGTGGAGATCTCGTGGTTGTACCTGTAAATTGAGCAACTGTCAACAAACACTGATACAGTCAACGGAAGGGGCTTAACCATTTGAAGCGCAGCCATTTCCCAATGTCGAAAAGGAGCAGGCGTTGCCATCGCTCGATTTAACTACCAGCAACATGGCGGTCGATCGAATTGTTCATCGCGTGACACAGATTCTAAGAGACCATTTTTGACACAGGTGGCTGTGTAATTTTCAGCATTGGGCAGTCTACCCAATTGTTCTTCTATATCAATGTATTTCCATCGTATTCTTCCATTTTTCAGCAGATGCCAGTGCCCTTAATAGTAATCCTGAGAATTTTACAAATAATCGACCATTTTTACTTGTAATTATGTGCTAAAAAGTAAAGGATTCTGGTGTAACTATGTCATTCTCAAGTATTTTTATTGAAATCAAATTTATTTTTGTGACTGACAACAGTTAAATCGTCAGAGTTTTGTCTCCTCACGAGGGCGAGGACACCGAAAGTTAAAAGGTTAAGAAAAAGTTTTGATCTATAGGAAAACAATTTCCTAAGGCATCTTATTGCATCGGTTCCCAACCGGTGGCTCGAGAACACACCTGTGATTTGCAAAATGTAAAAAGGAATTCGCGAAATAACGCACATAGTATGCAGTGATTACCCAAGAGGTTATCTAGCTTCTTTCGGAATTTAGAAGGGATATTTTGGGAGGAAAACTCTGGGAACCACTGCTCCAATATTCTCGGCTGGAAATGGACGCGAAAAATAAGACTGTGTTGTCTCGCAAAACTGTCTCCTATCGAAAAATCCCTGTATAGTAATGATAAGAACGTCTGTCTCTATAACTGTCGCAGTGAAAGCAATCCATCGAAAATGCGGGAAATGTGCTAGAAAATGGGACGTCATCAAAATTTCATATATATTTACGGAATATTATTCTTGTTAATTTCCAGAAGGAATTCCGTTCTTAAGAGAAGCTGATTCTTGATATGGAAACTGTGTTGTATTTAAATATCAGTGGAGAATTTCCGTAAAGGTTTTCAGAAAATTTCCGGAATATACGGTCTACGAATAATCTACAGAAAATATAAGGTCAGGACTCGCGCGTACTACACTTAAATCGAAATACATTTTTTAAAATTTGAATTTCAGTTTTTGGAACTTAGAGTCAAAGTTTGACTCGCAAAATTTCGACCCATTTGCTCACCCACCCAAGTGAAGAAAATCGAAATTTCATTATTTTATATTATTCCAGAAATTTTAAATAATTAATTCACCTAACAGAATAACATTGCGTTGCAACAAACTTTTACTTTTAAAACAGTTTAAAAAGTTATTTGACTCATTATATCGCTTGCATGTAAGAAAAGCGACAAAACTAAAAAATAATAGAATTTTAAGGAGACATTTCAGGGAGGGAAAAAGAAAGGCTACCGGGTCGTTTCCCATCAAATCAAACAAAAAAATGGAAAAACTCCAACACTCCATTCAGATTTTCCTCAATTTTTTTACAGATCAACACAATTTTGAAAGTTCTATGATCATTAAATACTGAGAAAATATAATTTAAAAATTTCCGCATAGAATTCGCCATTTTTTTCTTATTTCCTTGACTAACGCCTTATCTATAAAATTTAATGAAGTGAAAATTTGTTCACAGGGGTAACTTTTCAAGCTGATTCTAAATATGAAATTAAAATTTGTGTATTTTCTAAAGATTTTGCATAAGCATTGCATTTGCTAAGAAACATCATGAATTTTTTTCGACATGTTTGATCGGAAACACTTGTTTTAAAGTTTCATATGTTGTTAATATGGTGCACCAGCTACATTCCAAAAAATTTCATCTGGTCTTTTATCTCAGGAGAAAAAAAAATTAAATTTTCATGTGACTTATACAATATATATCCTGCTAATATTATAAATCTGAAAAATTGTATGTTTGTGAATGAAATTTGGAATGAAGATAGTTTATGCCCCCAGGATTAACACATAGGCTATATTTCATGCATATAGCGTAAGTAGTTCTTTTACAGAGGCACTCAAAAAATTCTGATTCACTCTGTTCTATGGACATTTTTGAAACTTCTGAATAGATTCTAGAGATTTTTCTACCTCTAGAAATCCACACTATCATACTCTTAATTCTAATAATAATAATAAGATATAAAAAATGTATCAAAAATACTTACCTTAAAACAAAAAAGATAAGCATCTTAGCACAACCTATTCCACTTAATTATACATAGCATAATAATATATTTCGAATATCTAATAAAACTATTCGCTCAAACCATTTTATTTTTTATTTTTCTATACGATAACCAACTTAACTGCAGATGATTTTATTCACCCATCCTAATATGCAGAAGATGTGTCTTACGGAAAATTCGGATTCCGAAAATTACGTAAGAAAAAAACTGCTTTAATATGCAACAGCTCAATATTTCTAATCCAGATATTATTTAGCCGACGATTTTAAATTCTCATGTTTCGGCTGAGCTAATGGATATGTGTTCTTAAAACTCCTTTTTCTGTATTTACCGTGCTTATTCACATACATTTTTTATCCATGGTTCAAGAACGCAAAATAAATAAATAAATAAAAGGGTTCTTTTCATTTTAGAAAAAAAAAGTCAGTCTGTGTAATCCAACTAATTGAAATAACTAAAAAAAAAAAAAAAAAATCTCAGTTATTTCGTTCGTGACGTGTTTTTCGACACCAAAGTGAAGTACATTCCGCTTGTAAATCTCACCGTGTTTACTACACAGTCAGGCGTCGGAAAGCTTTCTGCGTGAAAAACATAAAAAATCTCTAAAACTCCGGGAACGGGTGAAATTTCAAAGTTTTAAAGTGGACTATCATTTATTCTATATTATTTTACACGTCTATGCAAAATTTCAGACTGATAAGTCCATTTTTGTGGATTCGTTATACGGTCTAAGCATACCCACAAGCAGGACTTCTTTTTTATTTATAGGGGTGAGTGAGTCTGACTCGCAGATTTTTAAGTCAAGAGCAAGCACTGTGCACGTTTATTTTTTAGAGTGTAAAGTGGTAATTTTTTACTAAGATCATTACTATTTCGTATTGTATTCATCCCTACGAGGGATGGACGCAAGACGAAAAATAGACCCACCTTGTTTCGCAAAACGGCAAAACCGTAGCAAAGTTTTGTCCCGTCGCGCAAAATCCCTATATAATAATGATGATAGAAAAAGTCTGTTTCGTCTCGTCTCACTTCCACTCCCTATTCCCCTTCACCGAAAATGCTCTGACTCAAGTATAGCACCAGTTTTACTTTATTGAACTAGAACAAAAAATGAAACTTGTCCAAACGCATGGATTATGAAGCACTTTACCAAAATAGTCATATCTGCACACGTACTTCTGATTAACGTATATTTAACCATTTCTCTAATCATTATTACAGACACACGACAGCAATGATTCAACTTGCTGGATGACAGGATTTCTCAAACTTTTTTTCAGGGTGGAGGAATCTGGTGGGTCTAGAGCACCTTGTGTAGTTTCACGGAGCAACTTGAGTAAATCCGTGTTTAGGGCATTATAGGTTAAGGTAACGATAAACCCTTGGATTGTTCGGAAAGTAATTTTGTTTATTCCCAACGAAGGCTTGAATTGTATTTTTTCATATACAACTTACAACTTTAGCAAGATGAAAAATTTCCAACTACTCAGCTTCAATACTTACTGTTTTAGTGGGAAAATGCTTGAAAATCAAAATCCTAGAATGCACTACTGTAAGAAGCATAAAAAACAGAAACCGTAAATATAAAATAAATATCCAAGGCGAAATGATGCAAGACATTTTTTGCAAACACATAAAAATCTACAATACACTATGTTGATAGCAATAATTGACAGTCATACTCATGTACAAAAAATAGATTTCAGATAAACATTTTAAACGCTCTGCTCAAATTGTAGAATTGTTCATCAGGCAAATCATCTGCACTTGTCGCAGATTACGGGATAAAGAAAATTTCCACTCTAAAAAATAAAACCTGAAATAAAACATTTTATAAAACTTAAAATAATAAAAATATTAAATAAAAGTAATAGAAATATTAAATATAACGGAAAAAATACACATATCACACTTTTCTTTGCAGTAATGAACGTTTAAACTAAAATAAAATTAGGTAAAATTTGAAACAAAATGAAGAAGGAAATGTCTCTCTCTCTCTCTCTCTCTCTTTTTTTTAAGAGATAAATAGCTTAAACCTCTGAAACTCACCATAATTTTGTTCTTAAATTATTAAAATCCATCGTTCATTTTCTGTTCTTAATGTTCTTTTTGCTTTAAAAGAGTAATTCTTTTTACTTTCACAAAAGTATTAAAAATCAGCTTTTTATACTTTTGAAAGTTGTGTGTTGTTTTTCAAATCCATTATGAATGTATAGTACGGAGGGTGGGGGAAAAGGGGGGTGAGGTGAAAAGCGATATTCTCAGTTCTACAGTAGTTGTTACAACAGGAGAAATTTCTTTAGACTTTTAGCCTTATTATGATTTAATATTTTCTTTGTTAATTTTTTAATTCTGTGGGGCCACCGGGATACTTAAATTTAAGTTTCCAATTCAACCGTTTCCCCCCCCCCTCAAATAATTTTATGAGCCTTGTTTATCTCACATTATGAAATTTCATTTCTATATTTTTTTTAATTCAACAAACTAACAATCGCTGGCTGTATGAGTATTTAGATACATTATATTATAAAGTTACAATGAGTAAAAAAGTATAATACAACAAAATGATTACTTAAGATCAACTCAATTTTAAACTCATTAGATGATATTTCCATTGAATTAAATTGATTCTATTAAAAACAAAATTTCGGCAAGTTTCTCTTTTTTAGTGTTTTCAATTAATTATTTTCTCAAGTTTTATTGAAATAAACATTTTAAATTCACCAACTTAAATAAATTAGATTGAAAATTTGGTTCAGTATTGAGAAAGATCGAATATTGTTTAATTCAGTTATTAAATTTGATATACCTTTCATAATAATATGCTTATCATTCATAAATTAACATGCTTCCAAAAATATGGGAAAATGAAAGTACAGAATGAATGGAAATGTGAAGAGATTTGTCAAATAGTTTATAAGGATTTTAAAAAAGGGTATTTTTCATGCTAAAGAATGTGCACAAAAATGTTTTTTTTCTCCATTTTTCTCTTTAATAATACATATTGAAACTAATTATAAGATTAAATTTTACAACATATTAATAACTATCTAGTGCACAATTATAAAATCTGTTAATTTATGTATAAGAAATTAAATTCGATAAAAACGAAACTTAAACTTTCCATATTTTTATCTAAAATAAATATTATTTGCTTGAATAAACGTACTGATGACAGCGTAACTTCCTACCGTTAATTTACATGATGAAAAAGCATTATAGTATAAAATATGCCTATCTTTTCCTCACTTATAATAGTATTGATTTTACATACACAGAGAGAGCAAATAATAGAAATAACAATAATAATAAATATAAAAAAAATTACATTTCTTCTAAATATTCAAATTGCTCACTGTTCTAAAATTCAAATAAATTGTTCTTAAAATGCAAATAAGAAATTTGTTCTAAGTTTGAATACTTTTCCGAATGACTTTAAAGGAGAAACAGTTATATGGAAAACATATTGACTGAAAAATATTAGTTTCGTTATAGGAATATTAAGAATTTTTAATTTAATTTGAGAATAAATGTCAAGTTTTGAGTAAAATCTGGAATTTTCCCTATCAATAAATTAAAAAAACTTAAGAACCGTAAAAATAATTCGGAATATTATTATCGTAAACATAAGCAGTCCTCAATACAGACAAATACCTAAGCAAAATGAAATACAAAAAATAATAATAATAATAATAATAATAATAATAATAATTATATTGAACTAGTAGAGCTTTATCGTGGTATTTGCAGCATTATTGTTATTATGTCTAAACAAGTTTATTTTCTTTATTTTCAGACTTGTGCATAGTTGCAAAAATGAAAGTGGTTAAATTTGTTAGTCAAAAATAGTGTAAGACAAAAACTCCCTTAATGCTTGAGAAATTTTGATAGGACTATTTTTTATTTAAAAGGATACTATAAATAAAGTTATAAGAATAAGATATTTAAGTTTATAAATCAATTATTTTAAAAATAATTTTCATTGTAAATAATGATAATGATTTTATCTAAGTAACTCGAGATTTGGAACTTCAATAATTATCTTGCATATTTAACAAAATTTATATATATATATATATATATATATATATATATATATTTAATAGCTTGATTGAAATTGTAACAAGTAGGGAACTTTAAATTAAACTATTTGATCTGATAACTTTACAAGAAGTTTAATATAATAATTTTAATATGAAAAAATAAACATGAATAAACGAAAGCTATTTTTTTCATTCATATTTCATCTTCTCAGACTATGTATCTATCAAAAATATAAATTTGAGTTATATTTTAATAATAGAGCTTACAGCAGTCATCAAAATAATGGAAATGAATTATTAAAAATCTATACAATAACCTACAATAAATACATTGTAATCCAAAGATTTGAAATAAAGTTGAGTAACATTTCAAATATTTTTTATACATGTATTTTCAGAGGTGAAAAAAAAATTATTTTAAACTGAAACTTTGTTAAAATATTTCGAAAATATCTGCTACAAAAGTTTAAAAAGTTTTGTACATAAGCATTAAAAATATTTTGATCCGACTTGATGATATTTTAAGGAAAAGAAACAACTGTCATCGGCAAAAATGCATTTAACTTAAATTTTATGTTTTATTTATTTAAAAGATACCTAATGTTGTTTAAACTAAGCAAGTTTAAACCTTGACAGAAAACCATTAAGTTTTTGCAAAAACGTATAACAGTGATAATGTGGGAGGAAAAGTTTAGGTGGAGTGGAAAGAAGACTCATGTTTATAAAAAAAATAATTATATTAATTGACTATATTTTTATTTTATATTTTAGAAACATTATTATTAAAGTTAAATGCATGAAGGTTAAAGCTTCAGTGCCGTGCAATTTAATGTAAAAACAAGAACTTTCTCTTAAACTCTTTCCTCTTTCCCGATTAAAGGATAAGAAGACGTTTTAATACTTTTTCGAGCGGAAAACAAAATCTCAAAAGATTAATTTCATCATTCGTTGCTGAATTTTATGTGAAAAGAACTCCCTCAGATATTCCACTATTTTAAAAACACAAATTAATTTTTGAATTTAATAATTTTCACCAGATGGCACTCTTGCACTGGCTGGGCCTTCCTAATTCTTTAATCTGGAACTGCGGAGACTGGAGATTTTTAATCGATTTCCGCCTCTTAGCGTAGCTATACAGTTGAAGGATATTCATTTTATGAGTTTAAATTTTCTTAACATAATTTTTACGACTTTTGACAGATTTAAAGTAAAATGTTTAAAATATTTAATCATAGAAGGAAAACCATAAAGAACATAAAGTAAAAAATAATCTAAGAATTTTAATTTCTAATAACGCCATTTGAAAGCTTGCATTATGGAAAATTAAAATAATTACTTAATGCAAAAACTTTTAAATTAATTTAATATCTTATCAATATTGCATCTTGTCTATATTGTTTTCTTTTTCTTTTTTTTTTTCTTTTTTTCTTTTTTTTTGTCTTATTGAATTTTTAAATTTTCTAACAAAGTATATTCTCATTCTCATTTATATATATAAAATAGTATGGATTAAATATTACTTTATTTTATTCTTTAAGCCCAGAATGTTAATTTTGTTTTGCGTTCTCTAATTATTTGCTGTAAAATGTTTGTTGCAAATTATTACGTACTTCCTTACAAAGAATCCCTACATACAATTTTAATTGGAAAATGATACTTAATTATTATTAATGTTTCGTTTTCATTAGTTAAAGATTAAAGTGAGTTTTAGAAATAAATGCTTAGTTCCTTTATTAATTTTATGACGTAAACTTCTGAAAAAAAAAAATGTAATAAAAATATTTTTGATTCCTCTTTGTTTCACAAAGAATACTTATTTATTTCATGAATATTTTAAAATCAGAAAATGACATTTGATGATTAATGTAATCTTTTCTTTTCTTTCTCCTTCTTTTAGTTGAATGCAATATTTTAGTAATGAAAATTACTTATTAGACTTTAAAAATATTCGACAAGATAAAATTCCAGAAGTTAATTTAAGCGGCTTTTTAAAATTAATATCAATGTTTTTAGTTGACTGCAAAAATGAATGACAAGGAGTAAAAGGTTACAATATTTCTCAAAGAAGGCTAAAATTTTTAAAACTTGTTTTTATTGTTACTTTATGGATTTATAGATTGATTTTATGTTATTAAAAAAAACTTGTTTTCTGGGTCATCTGGGGTTTTCTGGGGTAATTTATGCACTGTTTTTCCCTGATCTTTTCACTATCAAAACGATGGAAGAGTGCTACCAAGGGACTAACGTATGATGCCATACTACTGCTGGAGCTTCAAATGGGATGGCCCTCGTCAAATCCACAAACGCAAGAGTTACCAGCGCGAATTCTTCCATGCATTAGCTCAAGTCTTTGAAGGTTTTGCCAATTTCATGACTATACTTAATTTGTAATATCGATTTATGCACTTATACAGAGAATTTTTGTCAATGCCACAAGTCCACGTCATTTTACATGCATAAACCTATATGCTCTTTACATGTATAAACCTAGTACATTCATGCAAAAAAGAATGAAAAGAAAAAGAACTAAAGAAAATAAAATTTTGAAAAATATCCGTAGCTTTTCGAACAAAACTAATTTCAGATTTCAAATCAGCACACCAGAATTTCGTAAGATTGTACAAATGTAACAAAAATTTGTTCTCCAGTGCAATAGCCAGTGCAATCTTTTATAAGATTTTATATAATTATTTTGTATACAGTTGCATAATAGTAACAATATGTATTATGTAATATACAGGGGCGGTAACAGGTGGACATCTGTATACATGCCCCCCCCCCTCTGAAATTTTCCGATTAGTTAACATAAACTTTATGTCGTCCAGAAATTAAGTTTATTTACTCATAACTTATAGTTCATATCCCCCCCGCCCCCTCCTCAATGAATTATTTCCTTGACTATACCACGAATGCAATATCGATTACTAGTAATAAATCTTACGAAGGTCTACACAAAATTCACTGGAAAAATAGTGAATTAGGACTTTTTAGAGGAAAACAGGAAACTTAGTAATACTATGATTTTTTAGGATTGAAACTGAGAAAACTCAGTTGAAAGTCATCGTCAGTGCAGTTAAAATAATTTAAAAGCTTTTTTATGACATTCATATCGACCTATTATTCTAAAACTTTTTTTTCAATTGCAATACATGTATCAAACTATATACTTTAATAAAAAAATTTAAAACTCGATGTTTTTAAAGATTTTCGCCATTTTAAAGTTGCCACGTGCTCTTAAAAATCTATAACAGTGCAAGAAACAAAGGTATGCACATACATTTCGCAAATTATTTTTTTACAATGCATGATAACTACAATAATTCATAATAAAAAATAGTTTAAAAAAGGAACAACGTGGATTCTAATTATGTGTTATTAGTAAATGTAATTAAAAAAAGGTTCTTTTTGTTAATGTTACATGATGATACCAATAATAGTAATAATAATAATATTTATGTACTAATTTATTTCTTACATAAAACGTTTAACTTAATAATTGGAAAAAATATGTTATTTGCACCTTACATTTCGCTTATTCCCATTTATTTTATCAGAAGGTTTTTCATCGGATACCTATAGGGATATTCCAAGCCGTAAAAATAAAGAATGCAGAAATTACACTTTTAATCACTCTTACATTCTTATAAATGTTTCTATGTTTATTGTTTTAAAACGATTTATTAATAAAAACTTGTTACAAAATGCATCAAAGCTTTTATTCATATTTAAGTTGTACTACTATAGACTTTTTTATGCAAGATAATAATTCTGTTGTAAAATTTAAGTATGTTATACGCATAAGTTAATATAAGTATGTGTGTACCGCGTACATATAGAAGTTCAATGTTTTATAAACTAATTTTTTAAACCACAATTTTTAAGGATTTATTTTAATTGGTGGTATACTACAAATGGATATGGGAAAAAAAATAATAGTGTGATTTGCATTAAAATTGCAAGAGTTATTAAATATTTCAACCAATTAATAAAAGTTTCTTTTAAAATCCACAATTTTTTATAGAGATTTCTTGAAATTTGGAGATGTGAGATCATTAGACGTTTTAAACACCATGAAAGATTTCACGAAAATCAATTGTAAAACATCGCAGTTATTTAATTTTTAAAAGTAAAAAATCGACTTTTTATAAAAATTATTTAAAAGTAGAAAAATCGTTCAAATTATCATAATTTTAGAAAAAAGAAAAGTTGGGCTGTAAGATTCCAAAAATATAACAAGGCATAAATTGCGTTTTAAGATTACCTATTTTTAATATTTTCCCTAAGAGTTATTCTTCGGAATCAATTGTTGCGCACAATAGCTGTAGTTACAGGGTAAGGAATTTTCAGTTAGAACGGTTTTTAATTAATAACATAAAAAGTAACTAAAATTTTAAAATTCTGATTCTCAGGTGCACATTATCGAACTCGTGAGCTTACAATGTTCAAATTTTCATATCTGTATGTACTTTAGATTTGTCTGCATAGAGCAAGTATGCACAGACAGACAAATTTACAAAAAATTCACATTTATAAGTTAATATAGATCAGGGGCGGTCATAACGCGAGTCTATCCACATGCGGCTCTCTTTGGCGTGTAGGTTCTTATGCAAGTAAAATATGGCAAACCAAAATAGTCTCTTATGCAAATAAAATACGGTAAACTAAAACATCTCAATTTTCAAAAGTGGTTACTTTGTTTAGATAATAGTTAATTTCTTGTAAATTGAGAAACTTAAAAATCTAACCCAAAAACATTTTTAAAAAAAGGCAGTGATTCTATGAACAAATTTGTAAAATAAATCTTCGAAAGTGCGGATTTGCTTGTGGATGTTTTATGAATTTTTGTCCATCTTAGCCGATAGTTGCTAAAAGTTTCGTGGTTCATTCCTACTTTAGCCCCCTCCCTACTCTAGCCAACCTAAAAAATCCTCGTATATTGGCGAGATTTCAACGCTTCTAAAGGAACTAGATGAAAACGAACTTAAACGAATTAGCGATAAATGCACCAGTTAAGGAATTTGAAGAGATTTAATTATTAAAAATACATTAATTGGCAACAAAAGAAGAAAAAAAAGTAATTATTTACTAACATGTTGTTTCAACCCGCCATTTTAATTTTAAACTAAAGTAATATTCTTCTGTTACTGTTGCCAAATAAATAAAAAAAATCGTTATGGTAACCGAACTTGAATATTTATCCACAAGTCTGTGGTCTCACTAGCTCATTTAAATGCTGATCAGAAATTGATCATCAGTTAACTTGATTGTTTAGTACAAAGCCTGGCAACAATACGAAATACAGAAAACCTTAAATCAGTCACCTTGGCTCCCTCTGTAAATTTAGAATATTTTGTTCGGAACAAATTTTTAAAACTCAGTAAAACAACCATTTTTATTTCACTTGTTTAGGTCTCCTAGCACTTTTTTACAAATTTGACTTCGGCATTGTGTTAAAAAACAATTGAATATTATTTTTGTCCAAACTACGTAATTTTTTTCCAAGCTAATTTTATAGAACTCGGCAAAGCAAAAGCATATTGAGTAAGACCCCCCCTCTCACTAATATGTCACTATGGTTTATTTATTTATTTATTTATTTATTTATTTGAGTTCCTGCGGCTCCAGAAAATCTAAAAACTTACTCTAAAAACTAATCTTAGACCAAACAAGTTTGGCCACCACTATTACAGATCAATACAAACAAATATATTGTTGGAATAAAATTTTTACACATTTACTTTGTTTAGAGTTTATTATCTATTATACTATTCCAGTTTTAAAGTTATCAATCATAATGTGTAAATTTTTCTCACACTTCTATGAAGCTCATTATTACTTTAGTTTCAATCACCTTTAAAATAGTTTTATTTAAACACCTAGAGGAAATTAATATCATAAATACATATCAGTCGTTTTTAATATTTTTCTTTATTGGATCTAAACTATCCAAGATGCCTTAATGATGAAAATTTACAGGTTTTAAAGTAACAAGTATGTTCTTTTAACAAATATCTAAATTTCTTAATCAAGTAAAATAAGATTTCGTTTGGTTTTGTCATTTTTTATGACCATTTACATGCTTTGAAAGGGACAATTAGACTGAATGATAGATAAGGAAGGCATTTGATCGTAAAAATTAAATTCTAATTTTATGTTGTTGCAAAAACTGGACAAAGCTTACAACACTTAAATGTATTAGGGGTGGGGGCGAGAAAGTAACATTGGTTTTCTGAATGTCAGTATGCCTAGAAAAAACTACTGAAGCCATTAATATTAAATTCGACATGTACTTGAGTTTTTTAACTTATGTGCTAGATTAGAATGCATTTTCTAAATTTCATAACTAATGGAGGTTAGGTGGGAGGGGGGCAGAACTTTTTTTTAACATATCCAGGGTATCCCCCTTCCCGAAAAAAAGAAAAGAATAAAAAAAGGATACCCGAAAAATTCTTGATGTAAAACACAACTCCCACGTCCCACATAAATCAATATCAGAACACCCTATTGAATAGTGTCCTCCAGGAGGGTAGACGTGAAAAAAGAAAGAGGGTATCCATCCTTAAGGAAATAAAATAAAATACTTCTTATAAAATTCTTGCTTTAAATGAAAGAAATATAAATCCTATGCAGATCTGTAGTTTTTGGCGTCTTACTGCAGATGTAACGTGAATGCGCGATAGAACCCTTAAAACTTCCTACGCCTAAGCCATTTCCTCCACACTAAGACAAACAGTTTGTTTGTAGCTTTGCCTTAACCCATGAACAAACCGACAGAATGAATAGATGTAACCGAAACTAAAAATAAATTTTACTCGAGAATTCTACTGTGTCTCAAATCGAACTCTCATCGCGACCCATCACTCGCTTCGGCATCACAAAGTGCAATAAATTTCAATAATTTTCTTTACAATTTCTCGCTCTTTCGCTGCTCAGAACCGTGATTAAACTAATTTAAGCATTATTCGGACAAAATGAGCCAAATAATTCCACTTTCATCGCGACCCAGAAAAGTGCGTTGCCATATGCATGCATTGAAATTTATTCACGGGGTGCATTTTGTTGGCCGTCCGTCGCGTTCAGTTGCCATTGTTTGGAATTTAATTATTTCTTCTGTTACTTTGTCTGGGCAGTATATTCCGAATGAAACTGGAATATTAATCGTTTTCACTGTGGCATTGATTCAGATATGATTGAGAATAGGAGCCCTCGTAATTAGATTTGCGTGCGTGGATGTTCGTTTTATGTTTGTGAGATGTGTTTGAAATTTCATCCGGTAAGAATCTGAATAAATTTCCGCGAGTTACGCAGTTTACTTTTTGATGTCACAATTTATTAAAATTTATTGTCCGTTTTAAGTCAATTTTTGGATTTGATTTACATGTCGTGTACTTGTTGCATAAAAATGCAATTTATTTAAAGAAACTGCAAATTACTCGAGCGACCCCAGCATAAGTATGACATTTCATTGATCGTTTTTTGCGATGAATTTCATTTTTATGATATAGGACATGAATTTATTATCATTCTTACAGCCATGCCAGCAAAATAAACAAGTAGGAAATTCCGTACTTCATTAAGTTTCCCCTTTTTTCACCATGATTATAAGTAATGCAATAAAAATAAATAAATAAAATAAAGTAAAAAAATCGGTATTTTCCAAATAAAATTATTTATTAGTAATAAAATTAACTTTAAAAACCACAATAGCATTAAATTTAAATTAATACGTAATATAATCAATATGTAAATATCTTAAATTGGTACATAATATGATCAAATTTATGTTTTTTCCTCATTTTGTTTTAACAAATAATATCGATCACAACCTATTCCGTTAATTTTGATTCGCAGCGGAACAGCAAAATACTGCAGTAAAATCTCTTTATGTGACAGTAATGAGAGAGTATTAAAAATATAAATCTCTATATTGAGACAAGCTTATTTTTATAAAGTGCGGTATTTAAATTGATTTAAACTAAAAAGAGTTCAGTCGAGACTGTGAAAAAATAAATATCTGATAGATAAAATTCATTAGAAAAATTATTTTAAAAGTCCTTTCTTACAAAGTTCCACAGTATATCAAATCTTACACTATAAAATCATCTGCTGATTAATGGAAACGATACACGCTGTATGTTAAGTCCACAGTGAAGTACAGAAGGGAGGGGTGAGACAACTGGCTTATGTCAGTAACACTGCCTTGTTAAATCATCGTGTAATTCCTTACAAGCTCTGTATGACTTTTAATAAGTTTTAATTTCTTATTGGAGAACTGCGTTCTATAAATGAAACTGTTTAAGTATCTTCAAACTATATGTATATCTATAAAACGAGGATACAAGTCTTTATTAAAAGGATTTTTATTTGGCATTTTTTAGGCAGTTGGTATCATAGTTTTTAAGGGCTGAACCCTCTACAAGAGAAAATCTAAATTACTTCGCATGTATAATGAGGTATTCTCTCAAAAATCTTCCATACAGAGTGTAAATATGCACCTGCTTATCCTATTTAATTTAAAAGCTAAATTTCGAGTATTCAATTGTTTTTTTTTCTTCTATTAATATGGGGTGATCACATTTTTAAACAGACACAGTAATCTTTTTACTTGGGTTGTTTTCTGCTGGTGACAAAAGTGTATACCAGCCCTGCTAAGAACATGTATGGAAACAATAAATGTTGATCTCGCAAACATAAGAATGCCATTTTTCGTAAGTAAATATTTGGACTAGCTGAAACTACTGAAGCTAATAATACGGTATTCGCCATACATGAGAGGTTTGGAGCGTAGGTGCTCGATAAGAGAGAATTTTCAAAAATTCATAAGCTATGAGGAGGGAGTAGGGGTCCAAAACGTTCTTTTCTCATATCCCTCCCTGTCTGAAAGAATAAAAGAGATGTCCATAAAATTCTTGTTATGAAATATAACGCATGCGAATACCTGAAAATGATATGAATTTTATGGAGCTTTCAAGAAAACTCTTAAACGTGGTACTACAGAGCAGAATTTTTCGAAAAGCGACACATTTTTTGATTATTTATTTATTTATTTTTGAAAATTTTGTAACCTATACAGGTTTATTATTTAATACAATGTATACAGCTTGTGAAAATTTTCAAATCCCTGGTAGCATTAGTTTATTCGTATTTATGTGCCAAAATCACGTGACGTTTTCGAACTTATTAGGCCTAAAAAATAACTAAATGAGATAATTATTTATTGATTCTTTAATTTTTAGGTCTTAATGATGTCGATGACGTCATATGTCACCATGCGCAAAACATGTGGCACGGAAAGGTGAAGTGACGTAAGATTCTTTGAAACTAACTATAACAGAGAGCAGAGCTGACTGCTTCACACTCACACTACTTCTCGCCTAACATAAAAGCAGCGCCAAAATATTTCGATATATCTTGGTGCCCAAAAGTCTAGTACCTTTTTAAAAAATTGACAAACCGTATAAACTTTTTTAGCAACAGCCTTACGGAACAAAAATGTTATAAAATATTTAAGAATTGAAAATTTTATGTAGTGGTCTAAATAATTAACTAAGATCCTTCTCATTAATAGATTCAACTCTTTATAGTTTGATATTAACCGAAAGAGTGTTGCGCCAAATGCTTTTCAAAGAAGTTAATTATTTGTTTATGGGTGCAAAGAAATGATGGTTTGTTAATGCAGTGAAATATTGATTTGTAAAGTCAATGGAATAATGGTTTGTTAATGCACTGAAATAATGGATTGTAAATGTAATGAAATAATAGCTTATTAATGCTGTGTAATAATGGTTTTACAATTAGTTTATGGATATTTATTCATGTGCACTGCCTAAAATGTGTTAAGGATTTTCAGGCAGAATACTTTGAACTGAACTAATTACTTATTTCATACTGTAGTTAGAATTTTGCTTATCATACATCCAATCAACTACAATAATTGTTTGACCGCTAAAGAAATAAGAAAATGAAGCCAGGTTTGAGGGGAGGAATAGGGTAACAGGGCGAAATTTTCGACCAAAAAGTGACGGCATCGGTGTATTGTGTTATGAAAAACCTACACGAGGAGAGTCTGCCCCCGCGGGGGTGCCTTGGACTGAGGAGATCTTTTTAAGAGATTCCAACGCGTATTTACGTTACATGTGGCGAAAACCTCCCAAAACCCAGGCAGTTAGATCGACAAGCCAAATCCCTGGACCTCCACAGGTCAACTATCTACCATGTTCAGTGTCTTATCCACTAGGCCATGCAAAAAACAATTACGCATGAGGGTTGTTAAATAATAAAAATTTGAATTACATAATGAAAATTCGTGTCAACAGCTTGGGGGGTGCGGGTTTTTTTTTTTAATGTTATCTTTTTATGTTATCTTTTTTATGTTATGTTATGTTTTAAATCTGTCCAATAACAACGTGATTAATCAATATAGTTACCAACATATTTACTTTGAGAAAGATTGTAAAAAATGCTGTTTAATGAAAACTGTTCGAAATTGATTTTATGTTAATGGCATTTCACTGTACGGCAAAAGCTTTTGAACCGTGTACAGCGTCACTTTATTTTGGAAAAAGGATTAAAGAATTTTCAAAGAACATATCATCTGTCTTTTTCGGTTTACAACTTTGAATTAAAACAAAAAATTGAAATAAACAAAAATAGCTTGTATTGTATTATTTTTAAAAATGTTTTAAAAAGTATATGCATAATATCACTGAAACCTCTAGAAACTCTTTACTCTGAACTTAATAGAACATTCCCAAAAAGGTTCCGCCACTGAATATTTTTTGCCTCCTGAGGAAATAAGCTTGTTCTTGTATATGAACTGCATTCTTACACGTTTGACTGCAGTTCATATACAAGAACAAGAGCTTTTCAGAAAGTTTTGTTAAAAGTTATTACTGCTTTTAACAAAGCGGTACATCTTTTAGAAAATTTAAATCTAAAAAGGCTGTATATAATTAAACATGAGCAAACCATGTCTGTTTCTCATACAGGAAATAATCTCAGTCTAAAACTGCTTTTAACAAAGCGGTATATCTTTTAGAAAATTTGAATCTAAAAATCCTGTATATAATTAAACGTGAGCAAACCATGATTGTTTATCATACAGGACGTAATCTCAGTTCTAAAACAGTCTGAAATAAACCTTTGTGTCGCAGTAGGCTCTTCTACGTGGCAACAAAACAACTATCAGGATATTTTAGGAATATTCTTCTTTGTTCTCTTTTCATTACTGCTTTTCCATAAAACGAAAATTCAAAAGTATATTCTATTTTAATAAATGACGATGAAACTTTTATTTATCTTCTATTAATGTTACCTTTTAATCCGTAATGCATGTGTTTGTATTAATATTATCTTATATAACTGGTATAAAATGTCGCCAAAAAATCACTCGTATATATGTTACTTTTTGCTTCGATTTCTACGAAAACAATGAAAATCTCTCTCTTTTATGTCAAAACTTTTGAAACGTGTTTTCTTTCACTCTAGTTTATTTTGTTGAACTTTTTTTTTTCACTTCATAAATATTCACCAGCCAAACTTTATTTGTTAAAATATTGTAACCGAGAAATTTATCGAAATAAAATCGTTTTATTTACTATCGATTACATAATTTTATTTCGGTAGCAGAAACACCAGAAAAATTGTCAAAGTTATCTTTCGATAATTTTGAAAGCTTCTTCAATCTTAGAAGATTTAAGAAATATATATTCTTATGTTTACAACAACATAAAATTTACTAAACTGAAAAAAAATAGTAATAATAATAAAAATACGTAAGCTATGGAGTCACAAAAGTAGAAAAATATTACAAAATTTTTCTACTTTTGCGACAATTGAAGGAAATGTGGTAGTTTTTAAAAAAGAATTAAGTTTCCTCTCACTGTTTCCACTAATGTATCAAAGTTACGGAAGCGTCTCAATTTTGGAGGTGCGTGTAAATTTCGTGGGCGCATTTTTTTTCCTGAAAAAGTTTTCAACGGATAGAAATGTTTCATGTATTAAAAAGTGGTGAAAGTGTTTATCTACAATTTTGCCTAACAGCAAACTGTTTATTTTTTTATTTCTTAGAAGTTATTTCTCCCAAAATATACTTTTGTTTTCATACTGAAATTTGACTAGTAGGGGGCCCTCCGAGGCCATCAACGACCCCTTAATTCTGCCACTAGGAGTGTGCAGTGTTTGAGGGTATAAGGGAGGGGGGGCGATATGGACCCTGAATTAATTATCACTGAGGCATGTTGAATTAATTCATGATACAAAAACATTTTATCTTGATATACAAATTTATAATATGCATGATATTAGCCATGTTCAGCTGCGAGAAATGAAAATATCTGTACTTGCTTCGTGCAGTCTGTTTTCTGAATATATACATTAAAAAAAAGCTTTAAAAAAGTACTGTAATGTTCACCTCCTCGTATTTTAACTTCCAAAAAACTGCATTAAAAATTGAAGTAAAAATATCATACGAGTTTGTCAATAAAAACCGAATTTATTTTTTAAACGAGTTTTGTCAACAATATCGTTTTTTCTGCTCTTACGTCACAAGCAAAATGCATGCATTACTTTTTGACGTGACTGCCTTTAACTCCATGTTGTCCAATAATAAAGGAGCGATTTCAACGAATTACATCGCAGTGTTTCTTCGTCGTTCATTTCCTCCGTATTATAGAACTGTTTAGATTTCATTATTGCTGAGAGATATTCAATGTTCAACAAACTTTGCAGAGTACATTTTCCTCTCAGCAACAGTTTCAATAATCATAACAAAAGCTATTTTCAGGCTTTGCATGATCAGACTGTACATAAAAAGATATGAATACGCATATAAGGAAATTTTGTACTGGCAGCCAGTGCGTGGTTGTATTGAGGATGCAGTAGAAAGAATTGAGTGGATCAATATTCTAAGTACCATAAAAACTTCCGTACATTGCCACTAAAAATTTAACTGAAGTGTGCAACCAATGGAGTCCTTTAACTTAATATTTCCTGTGGCAGCCAAATTCCGCCACCGAAAACAAATTATCAATTTATTAGAAGACAAACAAAAGAAAAGAAAATATATTAGGCAAGTTGGAGTGTTCATAGGCTGATTAATTTTTACCAACTATGCGAAAAATTGTAGAGCTCGGGGTCGAACCCAGGACTACCGCTTAACGTGCGTGTGTTCTATCACTGAGCTACTCTGGGACGATTCCCAGATGAAATGTCTCGCTTTAGAACCGTTGGCATTTATCATCTTTCTCTGCAAACCACAGATGGAACAGATGAAACAATTAATCACTTTTACAATCACTTTCTGAAAAGAAAATAGTTTCTAAAGGGGACCGGGAAAAAATGTTGTTTTTTCGTATGTCGATTGGAGTGTGAAGTTTGGAACGTAGGTAATCAGTAAAAGAGAACTTTCCAAAATTCGTAACCTACGAGAGTAAAGGAGCCAAAACATTCTTTTTACAGGGCCCTCTCTTGCTCAAAGAATAGAAGAAATATCCATAAAATTCTTGCTGTAAAACGTAACATATATGAATGCATTAAATTCAATTTCTGTTCATTTTGAAATTCGGCCACCCTTCCCTTTAAAAAAAATCTTTCTCGAAAGAAAAAAAAAATTATCTATAGCATTCTTGCTTTGAAACAAAAAAAGAATCCGTTGCGTAGGCACAGTTGCTTTCATTAAAAACTTGTTTAAAATTTATTTGTTTGAATTTAATATAAAAATAAACCGACATTACTTCCTAGTAATAGTCTCCCATTTCCAAAATAACATTACAATCTACATCTGAGCGACACTATTCTTATGAGTGATTCTTCTGAATTATAAAATAAATAAAGCATAAAAAAGGAAACAGGATATACTTAAATTGTTTCTAATATTGTAAAATGCAAGTGTTTACTATATTTAAACGTTAGCGATAAAATGCTTATATGTGTTTAAGTAGATTAGCTCTTTAAGACGAACGTGTTTTCGTTAATTAATTTATAATTAGGTTTATTCCACAGATTTTTATATCTTTCTGCTGCATTCAACGTATGTGAGGTTTGATAATGCATACAAGTGGTGGAGGGGGGGGAGATAGGAATCTTTAGAAGACTTGATCCTTCTTCAAGTTTTTTAAATTTATTTATAATTTTATTTATAATTTTATTTTTTTATTATATTCCTGAAACCTATTTTGTAACATTCATATGTACTTATTGACTCCCTACAGATAATTTCAAGTATCATTTCTCTTGCAATATACTAGGGGCGAATCCAGGGGGGGGGGTGAGGGGGCTGCAGTACCCCCCCCCCCGAAATGGGCTTACACTTAGCTTACAATTTGATATTTAGCTTACAATTAAAACTTAGCTTACAATTTGATACACAGCTCCCCCCCCTCCCGAAATAAAATCCTGGCTACGATATTGCAATATACACATGTGTGAATTGTAAGAGAACTATTGCACCATTCAGACAGTTTGGGGAACTAATTCTAGTAGCCAGATCTTCTATTTTGTATAGAATTTTATTTATCCATTGACCAAATCTTCTCCACTTTCTTAACACAGCAAAGTAGCATTGAATTTTCTTTCTACCTTGCCCTGAGAAAATTCCCATAGATGTGCACGCAGACGTATGTGACTAAACCCTTTTTCTAATACTAAACGTGGAATTTATTTTTTAATGACTGTCCTCGGAAAGTCCATCTTCCCATGAACTATCCGCAAATCTCATGTTTTATTAAAATATCATTCCCTGTGTCTGCAATTTAACGGCACAAAAATTACCTGTACTATCGTACAGGATAGATGGACTAATTTGTGCACATAAAGAAAAACCACTTTTTCTGAAAAAATAAATAGTCAGAATTTTTGCTTTAATTTTTAATAAAATATTTAATATCTATAATAGTAAAAAACTATTTAATACAAAGAGAAATTATTTAATCAGATCTGAAAAGATTAAACTAATCCGGAATTTCATAGTAAATTCTCATCTTACTCTATAGAAGATTGAATACTCACTACTTTAGAGGTTTTGGCAGGCATTCCACTTTTCAGGAGTGACTATAACTATTGCAAGAGTTCTATTTCTGTACTTTTCTCTGTTCTAGAATGATTTTGGATATCTCTAGCTTTCCCCTGATAAACTTTTTGATTCTCTCGTGAAAAGTCAATTTTCCAGTAATATATTACTATGTAATAAATCCGAAAAATTCATTTCAACGCATGCATTCTCTAAAAAATAAATAAATAAATAAATAAAAAATCTTAGTAACCCTCCCTTTCGCCCCTCCCCCTCTCTCTTTCTGTCTGTCTCTCTTTCTCACACACGCACACACCTTACTATCAACTAGAAGCCACCTGAAGAGTACACATTCGGCTTTGCAGTACACTCGACTTTAAACTATTATTGAATTGTAACATCTTTGCATGCTGTGAAATCCAAATATTCCTCTTATTTCTTGAAAATAAACAGAAAAATGTATTTATTTTAGAGGCAAATCGGACATTTTTTTCAGTAATTATGTTGCACAGCAATGATGTTAACAAGAATCCTTTCTGAGTGTGATGCCCAGGGCATCTGTCCCATCTCCCCTAGTTATCTCTTCTTAGCAAGTTCTGTGGCTAATAACAATCTTAATGCTGATAAAACCAACGATATCGACTTATGAAAAAAACAGATTAAAAACAGACGTGCATGTTTATGAATCATAAAGAGTTTTTTCTAAGACTTTAAAGAGTTTTTATGCACCTTGAGTGATTTAACTGTAGTTTACTTTTTGTAATTTTTATGCTTTTTGGAGCCGCAGAAGGATAAATCTGAAAGTTTAAAGGAATTAAATAGTAACTAAATCTTATTCCAACCAATATGTTTGAATTTTTTTTCTCCTTATTCCCTTTATTTACTTTTTAGAATTTATTGCGTATTTGTAAATTGCACAACCTCTTAAAAGATTATTCGAGTGTAAATCAAATGCTCTAAATGCCATTTTTTCTTAGGAAAAATAAATAAGTCATGTATTATATAATATAGTGGAACCTCGATTATCCTCAGTTATTGGATAATCGACTTTTCAGAAAATCGAAATTTTCTGACAATTTAGTATCTTTCAATTTTAAGATTACGCGCAGTTACATATGCTAACTCTTATAATGACCAAAAGTACTTTATAAAAAGTAAACCTTCGGTAAAACTGAAACACGAAAAAAATTAGTACACAAATAGTATAGTACATAGTTACCTGAATGCTTTTTACATGTGAGCAGTAATTTCACAAATGTAGGAAGTTAGGTTTAGTTCAGTGCCTTGAAAACTCTTTTATAAAATTAGTTCAACACAGGAAAAAAATACTGAATGGCAAAAATATTTTGAATAGGAGAGTTTCGAATGATTGGAGTTTTGCTTTATGTTTAAATCACCATTTGTAAATGTATTGCAGGAACAACAGAACTATCGAAATTTCTTCTTAGCACTTTATTAAATTTTGCTAGAACCCTAGTGTATTACTTTTTAGTAAGTTTTCCAAAATATTAATGAACTTCAAATTCATTTACTTTTGGGTGCCGAGTATTTTTTCGAGTATTATTTCCATTATGAATGAGCTTATAATTTGTGTTTTGAGAAATTCTCGTTCTCAAAAACTGTGGTATACGCTTACATATTTCACCATAAATGCATTGTCTACATATACATTTATTTATATCTTCAAATTAATTATTTACATATTAAAATTCGTGTACTTTTGAGGGCCAAATATGTTTTCGACCACTGCTTATTTCCATAATGAATAACCTTATAAGATGTGTTTTGAGAAATTCCTGTCTCAAAAGTTTTGATATTTTTGTCTGTCCCAATTTTTCATGTACCATAAATGTATGCATATTTGGCTTCGTTTGGGCTGGTAAATATTTTGAATAATATGGATTACGAAACTAAATAAATAAATACGTCAAAGTTCAGAGTATAAAAAAAGGTCTAAAGTTCAAACAAGTTTTGTCACGTGGGACAAATATTTCCATGCATTGTTAGTTGGCTTCAATACGCACGCTTCAATACAGTTCATACTTGAAAAAAATAAAACAAAGCATATATCAGCGGTTGGAGCACACAGTATTTTAGTTTAGGGGAGGGGGGGGGGGCTACAAATACTGCTGAGCTCTGTTATAGACATTTCGCTTATAGTTATAACTCTCTTATAACGTCAAAACATTTTATACCACTTGCCCATAGATCACAAGCCCACTATCAATGTAACTCGTTCTAGAGTCATAAATAATCATCTTATATCTATTCAGTGACACTGTAACCGAGTTTAACTGTATTTCATACACTAACTGTAAGTATTTATTTAAAAACCAAACTAAACTGATTACTAACAATTTACAATTTTTAAAACTTTTCACGTCTGACTCTCCATCTTTAGGAAGGGCTTTAGCTCCGGCTCTGGATGTTATGCTTTTGTCCTTCTTATTCCTTAATGCAGCCGTTCTCAACGTAAAAACATTTTGGTTAACTCTAGTATAAAACAGTATTTTATTGCAAAAAACACCCAAAAGAAACATGTTTAAAAGATGAAATAGTTAAAACTTTGAGTACCCTTATTGTGTGTTATTTTACAAAGTACTTTATAGTATTTTATTGCATTTTTTTTTTCTCTGCATTCGTGTAATTCTAATTTTTATACTTTTTTTTTTAAATGTAAGTCTGATTTTTTTTATACAGATTCTCTTAATGTTTTTCTGAATTCTTATTTTTTTCTTTTTTATATGTGTAGTTGTGATGTTAAGTTATTTACTTAAGACTGTTCCACTTGAAAATCATGTAACTTTTGAACAGCTTTTTAAAGAATTCAATTTCACTAGAGACTTGAAAAAATTTAGAGTCTCTTTACAAGTTGGACTATGAACTGACGCAAACAATGAACCTTGGGAGCTACGAAACTGCCAGGAAAAAAAAAAGAAATGCTGAACATGCGGAATTTCGCGATATTTCCAAAAATGTGTAACTCTTCGATCCATTTTTTTTAGGCAATTTTTGTACTCATGGATTTTTTTTGAATGTTACATGAGACATACAGCTTTACCTTTAATGTCAGTCCATAGTGCATAGGGTGTAAAAGCATTGTTATTTTTTTTTCGAGTGCTTAAATTATCATTGATTTATTTTTTAAGCTATTCAAAAGTCCTGGGGCGACTAACGCTCTCCAGGTGGAACACCCTTAATACTTTTTCACTTATGGAAAAAAAATTCTTCTCAATTGTGATCAGATATAAGGAAATACCCTGAGTAGAATTTATTTGATGCAGATGATCTTATTTTCATGCATAAAGTAAAACTGAATAAATAAATAAATAAATAAATAGGGATGGACGCGAGACGACTTTTTTGCGAGACGAGACAGAGATTTACAGCTTTTTGTGCGAGACGAGACACACATTTTTAACATTACGATATAGGGATTTTTGCGAGACGAGACAAGCTTTTAGGCTATTTTGCGAGACGCGTATTTTTCGTCTCGCGTCCATCCCTAAATAAATAAATAAATAAGAAGAAAGAAGATTGAACAACTTTATGCACATTTTATCCGTTGAAAATTTTCGTCAGCTTTCTTTTTACCTTCCGTAAGTTATTTAGAGGCACTACATAATACTATCACAACGTTCTTTATCCATCATATGTATAGGGCGCTTCCATCCCATTGTCATAATGATGGTATCACTAATATAATAGTAGTGTTGTTGATCATTTATGATCAACGTAATGATGATGAGTGCTCATTTTATGATCACGATAATCTTTTCTAAAGATAATTTTACAGCAGCAGCTTTAGGATGGAAGGCAGCTCATTTGTCTTTAAAATGATTAATCAATGCCTTAAAACTGAATAATAAATGAGTTTTGTAATAATGGTAACCCGAATTGTAAAAATATTGATGCCATTATAACAGATAAAGTAATTAGAAATAAAAAAATCGAGGCAGGTGATACTAAAATTTGAAGATGAAAATTTCTTAATTACAAGTGATATTTGGTACTTGAAAGTTTTGCGTTTCTGTGAAAATCATGCATCTGCAAATACGAACTTGAGCAAAAAATAAATAAATTGTTATCTACTTTGCATTTATATTTTTAAAAGAAAAATATGTATTGTTCATTTCGTAATTTATGTCTGATAAAAACTTAGAAATTGAAAACGAAATGTTCAGGAGGAATGCCTTAATATGTACTTCAAACTTTACTGCATCACAATTTGTTGCACATATTTCGCACATATTTAGTTTTTCCTTAATATTCAATTTACTTGAATCATTTGTACATAACGCGTTATACAAGAATACTCCTACAAAGCGTTTTCCTATAACGCGGAACGAATCTACCGTGTTATAAGGGGGATTACTGTACTATTACAATGTTTTATTAAACCTGCTCAAAATTAATATAGTTCTAATTGTAAATATCGTAATCAATCAATACATAATTTAATCCTTTGTAGGTGATTAACACCAGGCGCGTAGCCAGGAAAATTTTTCGGGTGGGGGGGATATGAACTTATATGTGTATAAATAGACGGAATTTCATCACTAACCGAAAATTTTGGGGGGGGATATATCCCGATATCTCCCCCCTGGCTACGCCCCTGATTAACACAACGACTGTTTTTTAAAGGAAAAAAAAACACCCATTTAAAATTCCAGTTAATCATTACATTCAGTGGCACTGTAATTTGCCTTTGCAATCAATATGATTTTTCGATATTTGGTTTTAAAAATAGAAAATTCCTCTCGTATGCTGAGTGTTCTAATTTATTTTATGACAAGGGTATATGTTCGACTACTGGCATCAACAAGATATTTCCAAATACATAACCTCTGTAAACAGTTGATGAATATTGAAAATATAAGATATTAAACTAGTTCTCATTTTTTCAAACGCCGTCTAAAAACAGGGCTTCGAACAGTAACTTTATTCGTTCCGGTTCAACTAAAAGAAAATATATCAGTTCAGTTCCTGTTTTCGTTCCGCCAAAAATAACGGTTTTCGGTTTAGTTCCGAATCAATAATTTTATTTTATGTATATTCCTATTTGTACTAAAAATATAATTCTAGTAGTTTCATGCGAAACAGAAAAGTAGTAGTGAACATGAAAACAGAAAATCGAGAAGCAATGTACCGCCCGTTTTGCTAAAGTAGAGCGACTGCAATCAAAACGATTCTACACGGAAACGGGGTAATAGGTTGAGATTATTTTAAAGCTCTATTATGGCTAGCTGTCTTTTTTATGATGCTTTCCATTTTGTTTTATTTCAGTGGGGAATTTCAGAAACTATTCTACTTATTGCTAGTTCAAGTGTAAACAGAGTTTTAAACATAAAATAGCTTTGCAAAACTTCCATTCGACCCTATTTTGATGAAATCGAATCAGACCTGATGCATGCGTAAATGGGTGGAAGCCTCTGAAACACGAAAACACTGTACTTGTAATGGGAATAATTCTATGGTTGACGTTAAATTAGAAAATATTGGTAAGTTGGTTACAGTAACAAAATGATTGAAGACACACCGAAATAAAGCGATATTTTTTTCCAGTTCAGTTCCGGTTTTCGCTTCAACCAAAATAACGGTTTTTTCCGGTTCGAGTAACTGTCTAAAAAGGCCCACGTTTCGTACTCTGCCGGTAACATATTAAGCTTTGCATACGTATACAATAATAATTATTATACGGGATATCTCACAATGAATAATAATAATAATAAACTTAGTTTTTGACTAACCATGGTCGGAATATTCACTTTATTCCAACATTTCTTTCAAAGCGATTATAACAGCTAATGTGAAGACGACGTTTCTGAGCTCACATTCCTATGTGAATTTGAATCCTAATTATGTGTCCTACCCCTCCAAAGTTTGCCCCAATCATTATGAGGCACTCTGCATAGTTAAGAAAACAAAGGGACAGCTATTCAAGCACTATTCGTGTTTTTTGCATTGATTATGCTTCCGTTTCATAATGTCTTTTTATGTGCCCGATTAATTGAATATCGTATAAAACTAATAAAACTCAGTTTTTGTTTCAGCCGTTTATTTGCATGTTTCTTGCATTGCATTTCGATTACTCTGATTTAGAATACTTCTAGCATATACGCCTCACACCGCATAAATATAGTTTATCAAATATAATCAGGACTCAAAAATCGGGGCGATTCGCTGGCCCGAGACCACTGAAATATACAGCGGACCAGTAGAATACAAAATTTGTTTTCAGTCGGACCAGTAGCGTTCTATTTACTTTTTCTCTTGAAAATAAATCCATAATACATGTCATCTAATTTTACCAATCCATGTGATATAATTTGACCTATTTAATATTTTTAGAATTGGTATTTACATTTTTAAATTCATCTCTTCACGGAAATCAATATATATTGCTCATATCATTTCTTTTGTTTTGCAATCTTTTTTCAATCATGTATACGGACCAGGGAAGTCATGGAGTCACTGGTCCCTTGGACCACTGACTAAATATTCTAATCTCTACCCCCGAATATAACTTAAAAATACCCAATTTAATTCACAACTCTTTTTCCACTCAGTATTAACTTTGATTTTATTTATCAGAAAAGAATAATGTCAATTGTTTTCTCTTTTTCAGAAACTTCTTCAGCTGACTTCTGTGTGAAGGAGCAACATAAAAAAATAAAAAATAAAATAAAGAAGAACGATATTTCCTGTAATTAATAGCTGATGTACCTTGTGTGTTTTAGCAAGTAGAAAGTGAGTAAAGACTTTTTTTAATTTGTATAGTACACAAGTCACCTTTTGAGTGACAATTTGTAAAACCAGGGTAGGGTTGGAAATATCTGTTTGCCCGTGGCATGTAAAACTGGCGATCGGACGAGTGTTTTTTTGCACTGCATGCCCGACCGGGCATATAAAAAATCGTTGCACATTTATCTAATTAAGAACACTGAAAACAGGCAAGAGTAAACTGTAGATCTCTACGTAAAAGTTTATACATTTTGAAGGAACGATGATTTAAGTTTTTTTTTTTTTTTTTTTTATATCACACACAAAAATTGTATTATGTTTCGTAATGCAAACATGATTTGTAATATTTTTTTATCGGTTAAGAAAAAATGAATGTTAAATTTAACATCGCCATAAAAGATATATGAATTGTATACATGCATGTTGGCAATTTCTTCTATGTCGGTCTTTGTTAGATTTCCTAAAGTTATTTCTATTATTCATTGATTAGAGTATTTGTTCTTTCCTGTATTCATACCTAAGCCGTTTTTTTCTTTCAAGCATGTAATTTTTTTGTCCAGTCATGTATTTTTATTTATTTACTTATTTATCTCCGACCGGGTTTGTCGAAAATTTCAGATTTTTCTAACCCTGTATTGAACAATGCTTCAACAATAAAAAAATATAGAAAATTGTTCAAAATTTAAAAATTAAGAAAATTATTCTTGACATTACTGTTTTATATACATTTTTTAATAAAAATCCTATTAATTTTGCGTAATTAAATAAAACATAAATTAGTTCTCAATACAGTGTGAAAGAACAAACTTTTGTCGTTTTTTTTCACATAAAATTCAAACAATGACTTTCCGAAAACTTTTTAATAACAAGCAATCTGTGCCTATATAGGGTTCATATTTGTTGGATTTTGAAACAAGAATTTTATAGCTTTTTTTTTTGTTGTTGTTGTTGAAGAAAGATGACCACTTTCCACTATTTTACTGGTCTATCTACTTTGAAGGAGATATTCAAAATATCCTGAAATTGATTTTTAGGCATTCGTAAATGCTGTAGTAATTTTATAGATATCTCTTTTCTCTCTCTCTCTCTCTCTCTTTGAGATCACGTGGGATAACGTGAAAAGAACGTGAAAGAATGTTTTGACTCTATAACTCCATAGGTTACAAATTTTGGGAAATGTTGCACAATCTAGCATCTATGTTAAAAAACTCTCCAAACAAGCCAAATTAAATATTACTAGTTTGAGTGACTATTCGAAAAATTGACACTCGAAAAAACGACATTACTTTCTATTCTCCCTAATAGTATAATTGTTTCAACTGTATTCTTTCTTTTTCATCCCAAATGCAAATAATTTTATTGGAAGGGAAAAAAAGAAGAAAAATCTGAAATACTTTCATATTTTAACTACGCGCTAACGTGCTACTATTAAAAGTGTACCAACATCCAACCGTCGTCCCTATTTTTCTTCCTTAATCCATTAAGTTGGAAAGTATATCATTATTCATGAGTAAGCCGCATATTTTTTTTACCCTGTTCCATAAAACACTTCTTTGGAATTGAAATCTATATTATTAAAATCGCATACTAAAACTGTTTTGCAATCTTCGGTTGGCATATTCTAACTGTACTTCTTGTAATAAAATGTAGATTTTGCCAGTTTCTTGTCAAATGTGAAAGATATCGCCAAGCTAAGGTCAGTTTTGGTGCCAATTTGGGCAATAAATCTTTAAAAATAGCAAACCTTGGCGAGTTTCAATAGTTTATATTCCCACCCCAACGCTGTCTGGCAACCCCATTGAAAAAATGCTTGGAAAACGTGTCTACAAAAATATATCGACGGAAAAACCCTAAATGAACAGAAAATAGCACGCTAGTGCTAAAAAAAAAAACTCTTACTGAAATGAAAATTAAAGCATAAGTTCTTATTTGTTAGCAAGCTCTTTGGGGATGTTGCAAGCACCGACGGGTATGCTTTTAAATGAAATTAACATGCCCAGTTGTATTTTCAAAATACAATAAATACCAACAAAAAAATTTAAACGAAAGTGCCTGTTTTTGCCGTCCAAACTAATCCCTTGAACTTCTGTATTTTTAATGAGAATTCATTGATTGATAAAACTTAAAACTTTTTGGTTAACTGGTATGTTGACGTCAACAGTCAAATTTTCTATAAGATTGTGCTATTTAGAATTTTTTAGTTGGGTCGTCGTTAACATGCAATGACTTGCTTAATATTTTATTAGCACGCGAACAGCGCTATTAAAAATTTGTCGGAGAGTTTCCTTTAATTCTAATTTCAGTCATGGTATGGAAGTATTGAACACACTCACGGATAACAACGACGATATGCTGTGTCTATAAAGTCTGCTTGGGGCTTATACACTTCTTTGCCATACACTCCATCTGTTGGTTTTCATTAATGCTCCACAGGGAGGTGTACCCGTAAGCCCCGTAACCCCCTTCAATGTGCGAGGAGGAGGGCCTGAAAAGTTCACAGTTACATTTTTAAAAATAAAATTTAGGTATTTTCTTTTCTTGTTAGAAATATTATTTTCATAATTTTTTAATGTTCTTGAAAAAGAACCCTAAAAAATTATGAGCCCCAAGTACTTAGTCCCCGAATTTCAACTTTAGTTTAGTAAAGGCAAAGGTACGCGAAGACTATATGCTGAAGGGGGGGGGGGCGTACATAGGGCGAAGGAGTTTTATTAATCCCTAAGACACACAAATTTAAGATCCCGCGATAATTGAATACTTAGTATATACAAAGTGGCACATCAAAGGAGTTTGGGGGGTTTAAACCCCTCCTTGAGATTAAGAGTGATGAAGAAAATTAGGCTATCCTTTACAATTTTTTTTTTTCACATGTTGGGAAAAAAATGTGCATAACAAATAGAACTCTTGTAACAGTGGTCCGTCTTTGTGAGTCCACGAAGACACGTGCCCTTTTTAACCCCCCTCTCTGGATCCGCCAATGCACCAGTTGAAAATAGTTTTGTTTAGAAAAATAATTTGTTATGGAAAGCGTGAACTTTGTTTGGACCACACTGACTTTCGTGCATATTATATATGTGTGTGTGTGTGTTTATATATAAGTAATCGGACAAACGAAGCCCCCTTGCCACTGTTACGCCACTGTATATACATATCTTATCCGAGGGGAGTTGGAACAATTTTGAGATTTTGCTTAGTGAGCGAAATTCTATAAATGTAAATTGTATGAATGTATGCCAATTGATAGCTCACTTCTTAGGCTTTCAGATGATTGTTCCAAAGAAAGTGTAAAGTTTTCGACTTGAACGTAACTCTCCTCATACAGAGGCAAGTTGAAACAAGACTCAAGGTGAACTGAAACAGTTTGAGTAGAATTAAAGGTTTATAAGTGAAAAGGATGATATATTGTAAAGGTATTTAATAAAATAAAATATTCGGAGAAAAACTTAACACTTTTTGTATAATATCCATTAAAGCAATAAACTGAGATATAAAATTCACAGTTTTAGATATGTAAATCTTAGAGACGTAATTATATTATCAAATTTCAGTTGCTCATACTCGTAACTACTAAAAGCATGCTTATTTTTCTATATAAATTTAAATTTTTAAGAATAATCTCACAAATAATATTTTTCATATAACAAATGCCAGCCTGTTAATTATGAAATCATTAGGCTCCTTCACATTATCTCTCAACAATACAGTTACAATTACATAGAGCACAGCAATGTCCAGCATTACAGGTGAATTGACAATATTAAAACGTAAAAAAAAAAAAGAACTCCAGCTCATTTGATAATTCCATCCAATTATCCTATTTAAAGTTCCATTTGTTTTTGACATTTTTAACATTTCTTTTAGAGTTCTTCCTAGATTGAAATTTTATTCCTTGTGATAATGACAAAATGGCCAGAACCAGGGGTCGTATAAGATATTTCTACTGTCATTTTCAGCAATATCCCAAGAAATAAGGGTTAAATTTGGGCTGACAAATGCTACACGAAAACAAGACAGATGAATCATAAATCATATCATTATAAGAAACTTTCCAACACAACAATATTTTTGCACGGAATTTGGAGAGATATTGTGGGCAAATTTAGCGAGATTTGAAATATATTATGGGCAAATTTGACGAGATTTTTGATATAACCTCCAAAAAAAGCTGCACATCATTTTAATGTAACTTTTGAGAGACCCTATTTAAAAAAAATTTTTTTTTTCCATTCCTAAAATAAAGAATAAGCTCTCCCAGACGCCTGTTGTGTTGTGCTTGAAATAGATGAGCATCGCTAAACTACCATAGACGGCAGTGTATTGGAGTTCTTTTCAATGTATGAGTGCTTCTGTAGGAGAACTATAAATTTAACCAAGATTATTTTTAATGGAGAACAGTATTTCTGAATCCTTAATCACGTATGTCATTTTTGCTGTGTTTGAGATAGTCAAATATCCCTAAAATACGCTTTAAAGAATGACTGACCATTGAGCGTAATTCTTTTGTGTGCTCATCTAAAAGAACTGTAAATGCTACATACACCATTTTCAATGAGATACATGGTACAGTACGTAGAAATAACATATATAAATTTTGTAGTAATCTATGCATTTTTACGGTAGTTATAGCAATCATTTAATCAAATCAGCCATAGAAAACTTAAGCGAGGTGAGTTAAAACAGTCCGTTGTAACTCCCTTCACTCTCCTAATCCAAATCTTTATGAAATTAAAAGCAAAACTCAAAGATATGAGCTGTACCAGTTCTTGTAGTATTTGAATCGTTAGTTGATTATCTTTCAAAATATTTTTTAAAAAAGTAGTACAAAAGCATTATAAAAATACAGGTACTTTCGGAAAATGCTCAAAGTTCACCTTTCGGTATTTTTTCGACGTAGGTGCCCGAACGATACATCTGCGCTCCTTGAGTCAAGAACGCAAACTGATAAGCCTGAGAATGGTGGGAAGCAGCTAAATTGCGTTGTTTTAAAATCACCGCTGTTTCAACCATAGAGATATGAATACAAGGAGACTGCATTAGCTATCTTATAGCGAAGCCAAAACTGCAACCGTTCCGTCATGTTGCTTAGACCACATTCATATGACTGTGTTATTCTATGGTGGCAGTTCCAATTTTAAAGAATATTTTTAAATATAATAATATATTAAAAAATATTATTAATTATGACCAGTGGCTGAGACGTTCTGCCCTCGAAACAAGAAGGCGGGATGTGTCAGGTTCAAAACCCTCTCGACCTAGCCGTTCGGAGTTTTCCGTGGTTTTCTCCGAAACCTCGAGTAAAAACCGGCTAGGATTCCTTAGAAAGTCCCCAACAGAGGGCATTCTCCCTATAGGCCTAGGAACCTAGTGCAGTCAATCCGCTTAATCCACAAACCAAACCAAACTTTTTAATTATGATTTTAATTTAGAATCTCTTTCTTTCTCTCTCTCTCTCTTTCTTTCACCCGTCCCCCCCCCTTCCTTGCAGTAGCGGATCTAGGGGAGGGGCTAGGGGGCTTCAGCCCCCCCGAAAAGAGATTGCTAAGGGGTAACATTTTGCTTTATTATACATTTTAAGTAGATAAAATGATCTTTTTTTATAACTTAGCCCCTCCCAAAATGTTTTACATTACTTTAGACTAAAATTTTGTTTTATTGAACATTTTGTTTGGGTGAAATAAGTTTTTTTTTCAAAATTTAGCCCCTCCCCAAAAAAATTTCTGGATCCGCAACTGCTTACTTGGTAACTGCGCAAAAGCCTTTTTGCAGTACATTAAAATCACCCCAATTTATTGCTTTTTTAAAATTAGCTATACAACTTTCCTGAACTTGTGCAATGTTTCATATGTCCATCTGCCAATACATTTTAATTCAAATGACTGATTGTCATCTGGAATAGTCTCTCCTCTTCCACTTATATAAATTTAGCCACCAAATACCTGTGTTTGTTTAAGATATCAGTTGCTAAGCAAAAATTACACCAATCTGTACATAATGCAAATAACTATCCTAAACAAGGATAAAAACATTTCGAGCATCTGCGTATTCTGTACTACAGTGGGACATATGTATACATGCATATGTACAAAAGAAGGGGGCATGAGTTTTTGCAGTGCGCCACTGGCTCCACATGTTGCTTTATGAACTGTAGTCATGTCCCGAGAGTAGATCGGGACCGACGCCAATTCGGGTTACCGAAAACTCGGATTACACGGAGTACGTAATAAAATAGAAGAGAAAAATTCAGTTATGCATGTACAGAGAGATCAGATAGCGAAAAAATAACAAGCACATATATTTGCTAATATAAAAATGTGTTTTAAGTATCATCAACAGTGGCGTATCCAAGGGGGAGGGGGTTACCCCCCCCTTGACACTTAGTGTGATGAGGAAAATGAAGATGTTCATTACACTTTGTCTCACATATTGGGGGGGGGGGGGCATAACAAACAGAATCTTTTCTCTAAGAAGCTGTTTAAAATTACAACTAAATTTTTTTTCATTACTCTATCATGATAAAAACTCTTGAAAATAATTTTGCCTCTAGGAGACTCATTTAGCGCATAAACTGCTTTTCCGGGTAAGCAAACTTGTGGAAGAGTAAATGTGGTCCTCTTTGAATGCACCCAAACACTCACCCTACCAGAGTACCCCTACACGACCCACCTACACCCACTCCCCCTACCACATTATCCCGTACACCCCCTGCAAGGGGGTTTAGGGGGTACAGAGACGGTTGAGAATCACATAGAAATGCGGGGTCGGAAACGTCCTCTTCATGTACCTGTTAATAATCACTAGACCGCGTATTATATGCACTTAAAAAGTGACAAAATATGGATTAAAAAATCTAAAAATATGCACTAAAAATGTAAAAATAATCACCAAATAGCTGAAAATATATTCACATATTAACAGAAAATAAAAACATATTTACTTGTAAAAGTATTTTCTATCAGTTACCTCGCAATTATGACACATTTTTTTCTCTTTGAAACTTCAAAACATCATGAAAGACAATGAGAAATTTTTATTCACCCTCTTAGTGATGTGAAATATGAATTAAAACTGCTTTCAGTAATTTTTGTTGCAATACACAACTAAGTGTTTTTCTAAATTTTCAATAGTAAGGCTTTGTCGTTTATCATCTAAAAACATTTTATATGCTGAAAATGCTCTTTCAACATCAACGAATGTCACTCGCAGTACTTATAATATTTCGATTTGGATGGTTCTACTTTTTCCGGTAATTCACTCCCCTCACTATTAATAAAATTATTTATTTTATTCACTGCCAAAAATCCTGAAGTTTTATTTAAAATAAAATTCAGTTTCTCGCTGATTTCTTCTTCTAATGACTTTGGAATCTTACAAACGCATTCCTGTACTTTTACAACTTGACTCATTACATCACTCAGAAGCAGATTTTGATATTCTAATTTTGTGATGTCTGATGTCAAGAAGGAAAACTGTGTTTCTATTATCCATAGACCTTTTCGGATGGACATATCGCTAAGCATTTCTTCCGGAATGAAAAAAGAAGAATAATCGATGCTGTCCAAAGCATCAACTGCATCTTTTATGGAGTTAGGTCTTGTCCATATTCCGAAATCCACGTCTTCATCAGGGTTGGCATGCTTGCTTTCATTCTAGCCATTTCTGAACTTTTAATATATAGGCTGACTTAATTTAAATTGTTGCAAATACACACGAAAAAAAAAAATTGAAAGCGTATATGCTATTTTGCTAGAAACCTGAGGTTGTATAAATTTTTCAAAGCGTTGGGGAAAAAAATACTGAAAGGAAGGTAAAAAAAAAGTTACAAATTCAAAGCTAAAGAGATTGAAATATGCATCCAACAGTGAAAATGCGTCATTTTATGCAAAATCACCAAAAACACCTGAAATATGCAATTGCATATGCAAATAGGCGTTGCATATAATCCGCGGTCTGATAATCACTTTAGAAGAAGTTTTCATGTGATAATAAACTTTCCAACCCTGGTTTTTCAAAAACTAATCCCTCTTTCACCGATATTGTACTTGATAAAAATGGCTATTTCGGAATTGTTTCTTTCATTTCATTTACGAAATTGTCTGAGGAGAGCTCATTACTTATGAAACTTGGTTAAGAAATTCGAAGCACACTTCAACACTTCTTCTAAAGCAGGGGTTCCCAAACTTTTTTTACCCGCGGTACCCTTGTCAGGCTAAAAACATTTCGCGGCACTCTTTTCAGGCTAAATACTTTCGCGGCAGATTTCCTTTAAAGCTATATGAATATGAAGGTTAGAATGAAGCAGTTTGGATGCATTTTACATTATTTTTTGTTTGTTTGTTTATAGGGCTAACTATCAAGAAAGTACTCTCTTGGGAAAGGGATATAGAATTTTGACAATACCCCCATTTCAGGGAGTTCCTATAACAGAGAGGCTACAGGGCAGTCTTGAACTTGACTGAAATATTTTTGTTTGTGCCCACTTAGTGATCGGCTTGGCTCAATTTCTTGGGGATACCGGTTCAGAGGAAATTATTTGATGATACTCCACCAAAACACTTTTCTTGATAATCTCCATACAGCACCACTGACATACGCTTGTGGCATCCAGGGTGCCGCAGCACCCAGTTTGGGAACCTCTGTTCCAAAGTGATTATTAGTAGGTACATGAAGACGACTTTTCCGACCGTGCATTGCAATGTGATTCTGAAACGTCTCTGTACCCTTTGCATATATATATATATATATATATATATATATATATATATATATATATATATACATACCCCATTACTTATGAAAAAACACCCCCCCCATACATGTAAATATATATCCCGATTACTTATATACAAACACACACACACGCATATATGTGTGTGTGCGTTTGTACATAAGTAATCGGGAAATGAAACCCCTCTTGAAAAAATTCTGGCTACGCCACGAATCATCTAACTTACTTAAAGGTGTTCTTTTTGAAAAGCGATAGGCGTCACAGGACTTTTAAACAGCTTTACAAGCAAACTGATGATGTTAAAATGCTCAAAAAAATTAGTAATTAGTTCTTCACTAGCTGCACCGTAAACTAATATTAGCAATCAACGTATATGTCTCATGCAGTTTTCAGAAAAAAATCGTAAGCAGAAAAATCGCCTTCAAAAATGAGACAAAGTGTTATACCTGTTCAGGGAAATACCGTGAAATTCCGTTTGTTTAGCCTTTTTTTTCTGAGTGTTTCGTAATTTCTATAGGATCACTATACTCGGATTAGCAGGACTCCATACTGTGCTTTCAAAATATTGTAAGAGGATCAGTTCGTGTGCGATCGTGTAAAATTTGTTGAATTTGCGAATTATCTCTGTTTTTCAGCTTATGATTCTGGAGCTATACCGGGTGATCCAAAAAGGTGGTAACACATTTTAATTCTTTATCTACTATTACAGATAAATGGGCAATGTAAACTGAAAAAATTGTTCAAAATAAGGTAGGAGAAAAAAAAAAAAAAGAACTACGCTAAGAAAAGATTTCTCATTCATTTTCAAAAAGTGACACTTTTTTAACTTGTATACGACCTCTGAATGAAAAAAAAAAGAACTACGCTAATAAGAACTATGCTAAAAAGAACTACGCTTGTATACGACCCTCCCCCCCTATACAAAAAAAAAAATCTCAAATATTAGAGTTGACGTATAAAACTTCAGTCTTTCATCATGAAACGTCTCAGGGATATCATTAAACGAAGATGATTGGGGCTATATATGAATGCAAACGTTTGCTGCTGGAGTGGAAAAGATTTTCTTTCGCAGTTTCTCCCCGACCCCCGAGACTACAAGAGACTAGAGATGAGACGGGCCCGGGCCCTGTAATTCAGAATTGCGTTCGGGCTCGGGCTCGGGAAAAATGTCTCCTTTATTGAACATACTCCTTGAAACGGATTTTAAAAAGCGATTCATCGAAAAAATAAACGTACTGATGTGATGCTAGGACTTGCAACAAAATAATTGGTGGGTAAAATGCTAGCTTTTTCACATAATTTACTAAATGGTGTGTTGTGCTATTTCATTTGCTTATGTGTGTTAAAATGCTGTTAATTCAAAATTTTGGCCTCATTATTTACTGGTCTATCTTAGTTAAATGTCTATATTCACATCGTATCATAAAATATTTTTAAAAGTAATTTTGTTCCTAACAACTAAATTCTTATGCAATAATATATTCTTATGCAATCCTATGCAAAATCTCTTTTCTGGACGTGTTTTAAATATAACATTTTTTAATGTCACTATACTTGATTTATAACTTGTATTTTTCTGTATATAATATATCTAAGTACATACGAATGTTTAACACTAATGTGAGTACTCAACGGAAATTTTAATAAAAATTAAAGCATTGTTGTTATTATTTGATAAACATGGATATAAAGAATTAGAAAGTGCATTAAGAGTTTGCAACTATATTTGTCTTTAATTTGCACAAACGGCAAAATGTATCGTATTGTATCAATGAATGTTATTTATCTGTAATAAGACTGAGTAACTGAATTTTATTTATCTTCAGCTGAAATTTCAGGCTCGGGCGGGCTCGGATTAAAAGTCCTCGGGCTCGGGCTTCAAAAAATGAGCCCGAACTCATCTCTAAGAGAGACTGCCTGAGCGTTGCTTGTTAAGTGGTATAAATGAAATACTTTATCATTACGAAACAGTGGAATTTGTTCGCAACTTAAGATAAAAAATGTATACAAAGGGGAATAAAATGAGAAACGTGTATGAATTGCGAACGAATTCAGTGCATGTAACACCAGAAATACATTTTGAAGTCTTGATGTGAGTGCACATGGGCAGTTACAGAATTTGAATGTTTCTCATAAGTATATAAAATCTGGAAAACTTTACTAATTTATTTTCCTTGGATGAATTTTATAAGAGCACATTACGAATGTTAAGTGTAAATAAATAAATTCTGGAAACGTGTCTGCTTCATATAAAATCAGGCAAAAAATTACGAATATATATAAATTATTTGTCAAAAGTTATCAATTTTAAATATTATAATAATTTTAATTTTTTAATTTTTGTATTTTTAATTCGTGCGTTCCTCCTTTTTTAATTTTTTAATTTTTGTGCTTCTTTCCTTTCCTTTTTATTCCTTAATTTTTTCCCTCTCCGTGGTTTTGTTCGACTTTTCTTTGCCCTTTCTGGCAACTTGCTTGCTTGTTTATCTCTTTTCAGTTCCCTGTGTTCCTTGCGACGAAGGGCTTGGACTGATGAAGGTCAAAACAATTTTTGACCGAAACGTGCGTATCTTCTTACCTATAACTTCTTATGTGTGTTTTTTACAAAGTTTTTTATTTACCTTAAGCGTTCGCAATTTTGATTAATTTGCCATTTATTTTATTTTATTTTTTTTTTTACATCACCCCCTCCCGGTACGCCTGCCCCACTCCCAATAGAAAAATATCATGAGATTAAATCTCTTGCAATTTCTATAGATGTTATTTGTTGAACATTAAAAAAATATGACTTATTAAGTTTTTGACAAAAGCATTCCAAGAAAATTTATCTATATAAGAACGATATCTTCATGTACACAACACTAACAACAAACTGGAATATTCATGGAAAGTTATTTTAAATCTGTACCTCTACTGCCTGAAGAATACCTCTCCTGAAGAAGAAATTTTTCACTATGATTTTTTATAAATTTTAATTTTTATTGTCGTCGAACACATTAGAGGAAAATGACATTATTCAAATAGTCTGCTCATTGGAGCAACTTAAATGAGGATTTATAGGATAATCCCAATCTTCCTTTTCATTTTAAAATTTAACTTCCTAAAAATCTGGTCCGGTGAGTAAATTCACGTTTTAAGGTGCTCTAACACGATGGGAACTTTATACAGTTATAGCTGCAATAACTGATAAAACAACTAAATACTATTATGTTAATATTGATTCAATAGTTAATTAAAATAAAATATTCTAAAGTTATTTGTAAATAAACTACTTTTTTTTTCAATAAAATAATTTACTGCTCTTCATTTCAATATAAACTTTAGTTAAAACCGTTTATTTTATAAACATTTATTTTTTCATTACTAAAATAACATTTTTTTTTCATGTATTAATATTTCAAAACTGCTTTCCTTTATTTATTTCATTTTTTTATTTATTTTTTTTTTTGTCGTTGTCGTTGAAATTGTGTGAATGCGCATTCTAAAGATTTTCTGAATATTTTAAAATTTAAAATTTGAGCTTTATTTATTACATTATTTATTACATTTTCTTTTTATAATGAATTGTTAAAAGAAATTCAGAAATTATTCAAGTGAAAGACTAAACTTTATAAGCTAGCATTTAAGCTTTAAAATCTGTTTTAAGGTGAATAAGGTTTCCTATTTGTTGAAGAAATCCTTTTCAGGAATAATTAATTAGTCTTCCGAAATACGCAAAGGTTTAAAGAGAAGCGGAACAATAGAATCATGAACGAAGAATATGTACTTTAATTGTGTATCCAATTCTTATAACAATATTCTAAAATACGATGCGTGCCAATTGTGTGATATTATTGTAGTTATTAACATAATTAAATATTTTCTCTGCTGAAGTTACATTTAATACGGCAACTTTTCTTTGTGTATATAATAATGATTGTGTAATATTTTAAATGAGATATCAAATAATAAGATCAGTCATCACTAATTGGTTTTGGGGCATGAACAAATGTTTAAAAATTAATCATTCACTTTTTAAAAATACGTCGCCCCCACCCCTTCCCAATAAATAAATAGCTACTAGAAGTTGTGGATAAGATTTTGTATCACTAGTGCTTAATTTTGAGCACAAACAATGTTAACAAACAATAAATACTTTTTTTCTTCAAAAATTTGTCAAATGTGGATGTGGGACTTTTCTCATTACCATCACTTCTAAAGCTTATAAAAAAATTTAATTTTTTTATTTTTTAAGCGTAAAACTAAAGACTTTTCTAACCTACCAGCGTTAAAAGTTTTATACTTCAGCTTGATTCGCTTTTATCTTGAATATTGCAATGTTATTTGGGATCCCTATTATAAAAATAAAATCAAAATTCTTGAGCAGGTCAGACTCTGTTTGCACTTTATTTATATTACAAAAGTAATCCTATTTATAATCAGGATATTTCTTCATCTTACTTGAGAAATATTTTTAATCTTCCTTAGCTTAGATTCTCGTAGTTATCTATTTTGTTTATTATTTTTTTTAATTAAAGTTGTTAATAATATGGTGGAGTGAAGTGGTATTCTTCAGAGTATTTGTGTAAATGTGCCTAACAGGCCTCTTCGAAATAATCATTTATTTGTAGATTCATTTATTAAATGCAATTAGATTAGCAAATTTTCATTATATAAATTTTACAAATTTTTTAACAAGTTTTCTGTGGATTTAGATATTTTTAACGTCCTTTACTGTTTTTAACGTTAAGTGTGCGTTGAACTTTTACAATCATAATATGTTATTTATTTTATCTCTGTGTTTTACCTTTTGTGTTTTTTCTTTTATGTTCTTTTCTTCATGTAACACTGCAACTGGATTTTTTTCTGTAGTCTGGATTTCTTTTATAAATAAACAAATAAATAAAGTTTGGCCTTTGTGTATAATTAGCTGAAAAAAGTATTAATGTTATTGCTCCTCATTTAAATCTTTCATAAAAGCATGTAAAAAGTTCTTAGGGCTTATTTGAATAAGGAGTATCTTATTTAAATTTAAATCGATATTAATGTCTTTAGTTTCTTCAATTACGAATATAGTATTTTTGTCTCAAAGGGAAAAACATTATAAATGAAATTAATTACTATTCCTCTTTTATGACTGAAATAAAATAAATTAGCCAAATTCAGTAGTACACACTAAAGTGCATGACAAGTTTAAAACGTTTTTACATCAGTTTGTTTGGATTCTAAATAAATTTTTAGTGATAGTTAAACAAATTGCATCTAGATTTTACAGAAAATTATAAATACATTTTATTTCCTGTAATTCTAATTTAATACACTTGCTTATGAAACTTTTAATTTTAATTTTTTATATATTTTTTCAATAAAGGGCAATTAAAATAGTTTGTTTTTTAATTATAAATATTTATCCCCAGACTGTCCTTTTTAATTTTAAAAATATTACCTAAGCTTTAGTAATTTTTAAAGTGAGTCAATAGTAATTAGACTACTGTAATTAATACCAAGCTCAGAAAACCCCTGAGCTTAAGCTTAACAACCCCGCAGAATAATCGATATACCATCACAGAACTACAACCTCTTTGAAAAATCTTCAAATTTTACCTGTTCAGCCGCCGCCATCTTAGGAGCAGCAAAATTTAATCGCAGTTTAAAAAATCAGATGGCGCTGTCGTCGGCCAGCCGGAGAAAGAAAGAGAGAGCTCAAGAATCTCTTTTGGCAAAAGGGGAGAAAACGCAACGCCGGCGTCCTATCCATAATAGACTCTTTAATGCCGTTCAGGCTCGCACAAACCAATTTTCAGGTTGCGTTTATGGCTGGAACGGAGCGGTTTTGGGGCATGGGGAATGGACGCGCGCAGTAGTTTCAGCGGCTGCGTAATGTTAACGACTGAGCGTTTATTTTAACCAGATGAACGTGAGTTCTGAAGGGGGGGGGGGGTTAGCACTCACGCTGGAAGCATGGATTGGTCAAGAGGAGGAATGACGTCTGTGCGATTATAATAGCAACGTCTATGAGAATGTGTTGTTATAATAACCGAATGCCAGACATTGTATGTATAGCTTGCTTCTGGACGGTTTTGCATAGACGGGCCTTGAAAACAGAGTTTCTGCAGTCGTGCGTTCAGTTCGCTAGTCGAGGCTCTTTTTTCAGCACTCGTTCTTATTGAAGAATTCAACACGTGCTCTTGAACACATTTCTCAGTGCAGCACTTACTTGAAATTACAGACTAATTGCACAAATATGAAAAATATGAAATTAATTCGCAATATAAGCATTTAAGCATGTTTAAATTTGTTCAGAAAAGAATAAAAAATTAAAGGTTTTATAGTTCTACGCTTCTTTCTTTTTAATTAAGCATCCCCCCCCCTCTCTCCCCAATGAAACTGGACTTAGTCAGAGGCGGATAGATTTTTTTTTTTTTTTTCGAGAGTTTATTTCCGGAAAAGAAAAAGAAGACTATAGTATTTGACCTAAACAAAATGCTCAGTAAAGCAAAATCTTACTCTAAAAGAATGTAAAACTTTTTGGAAGGGGCTAATTTATATTAAAAAAAAAAAAAAAAAGCGTATTTTACCTTATCAAAGTGCCCGATGATAGACGACCTTCGACCTTCACACTTCGCATCGACCTAACTGTTCGGAGTTTTCCGTGGTTTTCTCCGAAACTTAGCGTAGATATGGGTTAGGACCCCTTAGAAAGACCCTGCGAAGGACATCGCCCCTTGTGTTGTCCTACTGACGGGGATTTATAAGCGGGCATCGGGCCAAGCACACAAATCCCCGTCGTGTTTACAATAACAACAACATACGTGTTTACAATAACAACAACAACAAGTGTACGATGAAGCAAAACATTACCATTAGCAATGTCTTTTTATTTATTTATTTATCTATTTTGGGAGGGGGGTGGAGATTGCCGTTAGCCTTTCCCCTGCATCGAGCACTGGACTACTTATCTCCAGAGAGATGTTCCTGGAAGAGGAGGAGGCCGCCAGATCTTTTTTTTTTTTTTTTTTTTTTCCCTTCCGTATTTATAGCTACATCTATGTAACAATACTAAATGTTTAAAGTTTTGGCTACACCAGCTGCTATATATGTTAGCCTCACTTCCAGGATTATCAGATGAGTGGCAACACTTTTAGCCAAAGCTTTGATTAAAATTTAGCCAAATATTGTTACAGTTGAAAAGGCAGTAAAAGGCTATGCTAAAAATACATCTTTGGTGCTAGTTAATCATATAAAAATGGTATTTATGGAAATTTCTGAAACTAGCGCAAATGGCTAAAATTAGTCTCGTTTGGCAACTCTGTAGACCTGTTCCCCTTCCTTCCTTACTGACAGCTACCTCCCTGGAAAGGTTCCCATGGACATCTATAAAAATGTTATCATGTATTAGAAACATCGTACCCAGGCCCCTGCTTTAGAAGAGAATCCTACTCAAAAGGGTGCTGTGCTTCTTCTTGTTGCTTTCAAAATTTAACTGATTTTATAGATCCCCCGTCAAATGACTGACGCATAGCGACTGTAAATTTACATTACGCATTCTTTGCAATACGTATATTGATCTAGCATTTGAACATGATGCAGTTCAGTGCAATACTATAGCCGTTAAACTATAATTATTCTTTTAACGCATTTCTGTTTTAAAATATTGGTGACTGCTTTCCACTAACTACTGTTTTCTATACAAAATAATACGAAAAACCAAAATACCTTTAAGCGTCAAAACAGAGATTTCTGTTTTAAGTATGTTGTAAATGCCTAAACAGACTATTTTGACGTTATAAGACACGACTTGAATAATAAAGTTCAACTGTACGCTCATTAAACTAACTATGCTCAAAATTAATATTATTTGTTTGTACATTACGTGGAAACGGTGAAAGTAAGAAAATGAAATTTCGTTTCATAATATGTAATTATTCTGATTAAAATATAGGATTTGAATGTTTTAAAAAATTTTAAGTTTTTGAGACTTTATAAAATTGAGACTTTATGAATCATGTGAAAACGCTGAAGCAAACATGGAGAAATTTTGTCATAGATCAGAAAATGTAGGTAGAAAATAGGCTTTAAGTCATAAGTAAACGTCTAAACAGTTTGTTTCTGTTTTAATCAGAACTCAAAATTCAGTTCTCTTTTTTCTTTTTTCCCTTCTTTTTAAGGGTGGTGGTAGTGGTGGGTAGTGGGTATGCGCACGTACATTCGCATGCATACGTTTATGATCTGCCGCACAGGAAAAAAAAATTAACTAGGGATAGCTCATAATAATGCTTAAATTATAATATTTTTTCTAGTGAAAGTATCAGTAACTCTGACTGACAAAATTGTGCCATTGCAGTTGATCAAAACGTTAAATTAAAAAAAATATATCTATCTCTAATATATAAAATTCTCCTGTCCCAGTGTTAGTCACCTAACTCCTCCGAAACCACTCGACCAATTTTAATGAAATTTTCTATGTATATTCGTTAGGTCATAGAATAGGTTTTTAACTATGTCTCATACCCCTAAGTTATAAGGGCGGTCCACCCCAAAATGTTTAGCCCCCGAGTGCTATTCATTTCAATCAAGATTTCTGTGTAGACATTAGCGTGTCGAATCACTTTTCAAATGTGTTTGCCAGATAATGTGGAGAGGGGGGGGGCAGTTAATAAAATGTTGAAAGTCGCACAAGGTTTGCAATTTTTGATAATTGATCGCTAAATGTGGTGCCAAAACGCGACAATTTATTATAAATATATTTCGCGTATAGTTAGAAAACGCCTGGCGTATATTGTAAAAGAGTTTTATTAGGCGATTTTAATATAGATTTCTATTCCGAAGAAGTTCTCTGTGGAACAAGAAAGGAAAACACTGTACACTCATGGATTATGATTCCCATTTCATGTCTTTGCGGCATAGTATGAATATGCCTATAGGACGAATATGCCTGGCGAAGATTGTAAAACAGTTTCAGTAGGCGATTTTAAGATAGATTTCGATTCCAAAGATGCGTTTTATGGTACAAGAAAGAGTTGATTCCTATTTTAACATCCCCACTCTCGCCAACCTAAAAAATCCCCGTACTTTGGCGAGCTTTGCAGTCATGGGTCTCTGGGAGTTATGCACAAGTTTTAACGGTACTTACGTATTATCCCGGCGGTCCGGCAAGACAAGCAATTTTTAACCAAGATAAATGCCGGGCACATGAAATTGTTGATGGTTTGGAATACGATTGTACGATACGGTAAGTACCGTTTCAACGCTCCCAAAAGAACCAGATGAAAACTAAAGTAAACAAACTAGCGATAAACGCACCAGTTAAGGAATCTGAAGACACTTAATTATTAAAACTACATTAATTGGCAATTCAAAATAAATAAAAATGTAACGGCATGCTTTACTTACATGTTGTTCCAAATCGCCATTTTATTTCTAAATTACGATTGCCACATTAATGCAAAAAATCGTCATGGTAACTGCATATGTTTAATGATCGCCACCTTGGCGAGAGTCGAGGCGTTAAAGTAGGAATCAACCCAAGAAAGACAAACCGGTACATTCATGGATTATGATGCACATTCGAAACAATATATAAAACGATGAAGTATATTTGTAATATACTTGGCGAAGATTGTAAAATAGTATTAGTAGGCGATTTTAAGATAGATTTCGATTCCAAAGATGGGTTTTACGAAACAAGCAAGAAAAATACAGCACAGTCATAAATAATGATACACTTTTGAAACTTAATGGAATAAGTAAGAAAAATAGGGACAACGTATAACTAATGATACGATTTTAATATATAGCACTATAGTGTGTATTTAAAACCTGAAAGTGTTTCAGATTTTCATCCTTTTTTCTTTCCGAACATGTACCCTGTAAGGAAAGTATTGTAATCATGAAAAAAATTCGACTTCGAGATTTTGATGTATTAACACGTTTTGAGGTCTTCTGAATTGATTTATGCTATTTTTACGAGATGTATGTTTGTATGTGTGTGTGTGTGTGTGTGTGTGTGTGTGTGTGTGTGTTTGTATGTATGCGAGTGAACACGATAGCTCCTAAACGGGGCATTCGATTGAGCTCAAATTGGGTATATATGTTATAAACCACCATCGTAAGACCGACATTGATTTTGATGTGTATAGAACTTATAGTTTTTCTACTGGGCTACTACAAAGATTTCTTTTACATTATGGCTTATGGGGGGGAAATTCTTGAAAGTGCTCTAGCGTTTAAACGGTACATTCGATGGAACTCATATTGGGTATATCTAATAAATAAAATTCTCATGTCACAGTGTTAGTTACCATACTCCTCCAAAACGGCTCGACCGATTTTAAAGAAATTTTATATGTATATTCGTTAGGTCTGCGAATATGATTTTGTCTCATACCCCTAAGTCACAAGGGCGGTCCACCTCAAAATTTTTAGCACCAGAGTGCTAATAAGTTCAATCTGGATTTTTGTCTAGGCATTAGCGCATCGAGTCCCTTTCCAAATGTGTTTGCCAGATAACGTGGAGAGGGGGGGGGGCGTTAATAAAATGTTGAAAGTCGCACAAGGATTTGCAATTTTTGATAATGGATCGCTAAATGGGGAGCCAAAACGTGACAATTTATTATAAATATATTTCGAGTATAGTTAGAAAACGCCTGGCGTATATTGTAACACAGTTTTATTAGGCGATTTTAATATTGATTTCTATTCTGAAGAAGTGCTTTGTGGAACAAGAAAGGAAAACACTGTACACTCATGGATTATGATTCCCATTTCATGTCTTTGCGGCATAGTATGAATATGCCTATAGGACGAATATGCCTGGCAAAGATTGTAAAACAGTTTCAGTAGGCGATTTTAAGATTGATTTCGATTCCAAAGATGTGTTTTATGGTACAAGAAAGAGTTGATTCCTATTTTAACGCCCCCCACTCTCGCCAACCTAAAAAATCCCCGTACTTTGGCGAGCTTTGCAGTCATGGGTCTCTGGGAGTAATTCACAAGTTTCAACGGTACTTACGTATTATCCCGGCGGTCCTCCAAGACAAGCAATTTTCACCAAGATAAATGCCGGGCACATGAAATTGTTGATGGTTTGGAATACGACTGGCCAGCAAATTGATAGTTTGCCAGCAAATTTGACGAAAAAGTAGTTTAGCGGAAGTGACCGCCGGCATAATACGTACGTACCGTTTCGGCGCTCCCAAAAGAACCAGATGAGTGGCAACACTTTTAGCCAAAGCTTTGATTAAAATTTAGCCAAATATTGTTACAGTTGAAAAAGCAGTAAAAGGCTATGCTAAAAATACATCTTTGGTGCTAGTTAATCATATAAAAATGGTATTTATGGAAATTTCTGAAACTAGCGCAAATGGCTAAAATTAGTCTCGTTTGGCAACTCTGTAGACCTGTTCCCCTTCCTTCCTTACTGACAGCTACCTCCCTGGAAAGGTTCCCATGGACATCTATAAAAATGTTATCATGTATTAGAAACATCGTACCCAGGCCCCTGCTTTAGAAGAGAATCCTACTCAAAAGGGTGCTGTGCTTCTTCTTGTTGCTTTCAAAATTTAACTGATTTTATAGATCCCCCGTCAAATGACTGACGCATAGCGACTGTAAATTTACATTACGCATTCTTTGCAATACGTATATTGATCTAGCATTTGAACATGATGCAGTTCAGTGCAATACTATAGCCGTTAAACTATAATTATTCTTTTAACGCATTTCTGTTTTAAAATATTGGTGACTGCTTTCCACTAACTACTGTTTTCTATACAAAATAATACGAAAAACCAAAATACCTTTAAGCGTCAAAACAGAGATTTCTGTTTTAAGTATGTTGTAAATGCCTAAACAGACTATTTTGACGTTATAAGACACGACTTGAATAATAAAGTTCAACTGTACGCTCATTAAACTAACTATGCTCAAAATTAATATTATTTGTTTGTACATTACGTGCAAACGGTGAAAGTAAGAAAATGAAATTTCGTTTCATAATATGTAATTATTCTGATTAAAATATAGGATTTGAATGTTTTAAAAAATTTTAAGTTTTTGAGACTTTATAAAATTGCGATAATTTTTGTTTGTGAATCATGTGAAAACGCTGAAGCAAACATGGAGAAATTTTGTCATAGATCAGAAAATGTAGGTAGAAAATAGGCTTTAAGTCATAAGTAAACGTCTAAACAGTTTGTTTCTGTTTTAATCAGAACTCAAAATTCAGTTCTCTTTTTTCTTTTTTCCCTTCTTTTTAAGGGTGGTGGTAGTGGTGGGTAGTGGGTATGCGCACGTACATTCGCATGCATACGTTTATGATCTGCCGCACAGGAAAAAAAAATTAACTAGGGATAGCTCATAATAATGCTTAAATTATAATATTTTTTCTAGTGAAAGTATCAGTAACTCTGACTGACAAAATTGTGCCATTACAGTTGATCAAAACGTTAAATTAAAAAAATATATATATAAAATAAAATAAGCATTATTAAAACGTTTTTCAAAATGTAGCTTGTTAGGTGATTCAATACGATTATTTAAATATAATTATTTTATTCTTTATCAATACAAAAATTAAATGAAAGATATAATTTATTTAAAAAAAATAAAGTACTTTCAATAGTACTTTTCAATAGAATACAGCTCTGAAATTCGTAATATATATAAAAAAAAAGTTGCAGCAAATAAATAGTTTTTTTTTTTTTATGCCAAGCAAACTTTAGAGCATCTTAGCTTTAATTATTTTTCTTTTACTTATTACTATCATTTATAAAGCAATTGATAAATACTGCTTTTCCTTTATTTTATTAAAATGTGAAATGACATCATTTTTTTGAAATTTCTCTATTTATAAACTCTAAACATACCTAATTTAAATCACAATGACTATATATTGTATTTAAAAAATAAAAATAAAAGTTAAATACTAATAGTTTTAGTATCACTAACTTAAATAATTATGTTTGTAACAATAATTAATAATAATAGTAATAATAATAGTAATAATAATAGTAATAAAAATAAATATTATTAGTAAACACAATGAAACCTGATTTAATCGGACCATTTATTAACATTTCATTGTCCCGTGTATATATAACTAATGAGGTAGTACAATTTTGTACATCGGCCGGCCATCTGACTTTAGCCTGAATACTAGCCTGAATATGTTTACTGGGCAAGTTTTGCGATGATAGATTCTCAATGTAAAAATTTTTTAATGTAATACATGTTGACATTTAAAATCTTTGTCAATAAATTTATCAATAATAATAAACAGAAATCTAAATCCACGAAAGAAGCCTTTTTATTCTTTTCTATGAAGTAGGTAAGCAAAATTTATTAAATTGCAATAATGCGTGAAATAATATATTTTAGAACTTAATATTGAATCTAAATAAACTATCGTGTTCTTCATATGTAAATTTTAACTAAAATTGATAAGAATGTTACACTTATTACTAAAAAATCTCAATACAAAAATCAGGTTTAAGATATTTTTATCATTATTTCAGGTAAAATAAATAGCATATTGTAGCTCCTATAGAATTTTAAAAATTGAATTAGGATAAGTAACATTACTTTTTTAAATCTGAGAGTTACAAATAAATAAATTTGCTATTAAAGTAGGATATTTAAAAACAAATTTAAACAAAATAAAAATGAAGTTTATCTTTATTTTTAATTTGATAGTACAATTGAACATGTCTAATGTGACCACCTTTGGAAGTGACAATTGGACATCTTATAAATGTGATCAAAGGTTTTATGCCGAAAGTTTTTATTTGTGCTTAAAATTTTTGTAAGCACTTGTACAAACACACTACAAATTATTTTCAACTAGACCTCGAAATAAATAGAAGCATTACTTTAAAAAATTAAATAAATAAATAAAAATTGGAGCACAAATTTTGATGTGCACAATATTGATTTCCATGTACTTATGTTTAAATATAGATATAATTGAAGACTTATTATAAATTCACTATAGAAATTTTGAATTAATGTATTTTAATACATCTTGAACAATACTGAAGGGTTTTAAAGAATAAAATTGTAAACTATCATTTCATATTCTTATAAAAATAATTACTTTAAATGGTTTGTTGTTATTGGTGTTTGCAAAAATATATTTCAGGATGCGATTTATTATGGATTTAAAAAAAATCTTATCTTTTAAGAATAAAATTTCTCTTCTTATATAAAATTAAAGTTTTTTTTTATTTTTTAAAGAAATTAACACCTTCGTATAGTTTGCTAATGAACACAGCTGTTTTTTTTTGTCTAATTAGTAAAATTTCAGTTCAAGAGAAAGGATACGATTCTAAATTTCAGGAAGAGATGTATCTTTTCACTCAGTTTCCTAGATTTTTCAGCAGATTCTTTGTCAGTTTTAAAGAAAATAATCTATTGTGTTCCGGATTAATGATATAAATGTGAAAAATGGCAGGTTAAAAAACATCAATTTGGACAGTTAAGTTGGTCCCTTTACATTTTACACTGATCATCACTTTTCTGCATATTCTTTTTATGTAAAATTTTACAAAATTTTGTTCACTATAGACAGGTAGTGACTTTACCGATTCGGTTACTTTACCAGATTTCACTGTAATATTAGTATACTACATTTGCTATAATTTATTATTATTCCTGATAAGTACTGTTAATTTTTCCAAACTTTATAATTGGACAAATAAACTAACTTAGGAATTGATAAAAACGCATAAAGAAGGGGAAATAAAAAGCAAGGTTCTCTTTCGTAGTTACTGCGCTTTTCTGCAATTTCTGTGAGTAAACAATTTGGACGCGTTTTATTTTTTCTTGCATACTTTCAAATGTAAAGTTTTGTAAATTTCGGCTGAGTGTTGTTTAGGTTTTTTTTTTTTTTTTTTTTTTTTTTTTTTTTTTTACCTTTCTTTGTAAGAGTTAAATGAAAACGTAAAAAATTTGTATTCATTTTTTTGAAAGTCTGATGTTTTGTTTGTGACGAACTTCATGTTCCTCGGAGATAATCTAATTAGAAAAAAAAATAACAACACTTACTTTGTTTTAGTTGTATCCATTTCCGACTTGATTAGGAGTAAAAACTAAACTGGAATTCCTAGAAAAACGTAATTCTCTGGCAACTTGGGTGAAATAAAGTAAAATATGAACTAACACGAACTGTCATTGACGTGTTTACTGTCCAGTGTACAGCCATCGAAGGATGTCGATGTTATGTATATAAACAAGCTCATGTGCAACAACTGCGTTATGCATAACACAGCAACCTGCGACGAAATTGGGCTAAAAATGAAAGTTCGTACAGAAAAGAAAATTCGACACATCCTATTGGTGTCAGCCCAACTTTCCTTTCCCTCTGATATACTAACCGCGTTCCTTTCCCACGCGGAAGTATGAAAAATTCTCTAAAGAATATAAGCAAAAACTATCTAACCCCCCCTCCATTCTTCATTTCTTTACTCTTTGCTCCCCAGGTATGTGACCTTAAGGAATGGGGAAGCGAAACCGTATACACCCAAAAGAATAAAAAATAAAAAATGAAGCAATCAGAAAAAATAAAAATAAAAAAAATCTCCTCTAAGAGCTTGAAAGGAAAAGCATGTAAGACACGTCACCTGATTTTACTTCCGGGTAGATCCCCCCCCCCCTTTTTAAGTCCCCCTAGAAAATAGTGAAAAAAATATATATATCGGAAATAAGGATTCTTTTATGCGAGGTACTACAATATCCCCTTCAAGATAGATTCCCCTCTAAGAAAACCCCCCCTCAAGAAAGCTTAGTGACCTCATTTCATCCGAAAAGGAAGAGGTTTGGGGGTTGGAGAGGGGATCCCGAGCCTCCCCTCCTCTTTTCTTCCATGCTTTTTCCTCAGCATGCGAGTTCAGGGTGACGCAAACCCCTTTAAGCACTAATATCGGTCACAAGAGTATCAGGTTTGCATGTGAAATGGCAAATTAGGAGCTTGGCTCCCACGGTGGTTTTTTTCTCCTCGGAGATATGGGTACTTGTTCTTCACCTGTTAAAGCTCGCGATGTAACGGAATTTGGAAGGAATGACTCATATCTGGGACAGTCATTTTTAAATTTTAGTGAAAGGGGTATTCGTTTTTCGTTTTTCTTTTTTATAAAATTTGTTTTCTGATTTTCCATTGTTGTAGTACGTTGTGCATGTGAAAATAGTGTGCAAAGTACAACGTAACACTTTCTTTGAGATCATTTGCGTTTTTTTTTATAAAGGAACGTGAGAAAATGGACATTCAGTTGTTCAGTATGTATATGAAACGCGTCTCAATATCATACATTTCTTTTCGGAAAGCTTTTGTTATTGTACTTGGAAGTTTTCACTGTTTACTTAGATTATTCAGACCTTTTTCAAGATCCTCGTGCTTTCTCCGATCGGGAACATGCTTGCTGTGGCTTATTAAGCATTAGTTAAATACTTACTAATGCACAGTAGTTGCATTTTTATAAAAATTGTAAATGTAAGTTATTTAGTATTAGAAAAAAAGGAGCAGTGTCTAGATCCTTAAATTCTGTTTTTTTTTTTTTTTTTTAAATCTACGTGAAGAGAATATAACTATGCACAAATTTCCAGGTTAAAAACAACCTCAACCTTATAGGTACATAACAAAATTAATTTTCTATGTCTCCCGGTCTTTTTAAAATAATAAAACATTTCATTATTTTATGCATGCTTAGTGGTTCGTTCATTTTTTTTAAAAACATCCTGCTTTAAAATTTTAAAGTACTGCTTTGACAAGTACTCCTTCGCTTTAAAACCCAGTTATTTTTATTGATACGAATTGTGCTATTACTTAATTACTTATTTAATTTCTTTTCTTTTTAGACAAATGTTATTTTATTCATTATAATGATATATCTACATTTTGTTGCTTTCATTAAACAGAGCAATTGTATCGTTTATTTTCCTTATTTTTTTTAAAAAATTAGACTTGTATTCATGAATTAATTGTTTTTTACATTTTATGTATCATTTTTCAAACACTTTTTTCCATGCATACTAAAGCGCTCACTAAAAAGCAAAAGTTATTTTTTGTTTGAATACAATGCATGATATTATGACTTTTTTTTTTCTTTTTCTTTTTGATAATGCGATATAAATATTATCAATTTGGTGGAGTAATATGATTTTATTATGTATATGATCCTGTTATATCACGTACTATCTAAGTCAGTAGTTTTCAAACGGTGGGGCAGGGAGCGTTTGCGGGGGGGGCAGCCAAAGAACATGTTTTAATGCGTGTTTTACAAGTTTTACTTTTATTCCAAAACATAATCAAAACATTCCAAGTTATTCCTTGTTGTATGTTTGTAATGTTGGTGTGTGTGTGTGTGTGTGGAGGGGGGGGGGAGAGTAAAATGTTTAAAAATTTAGAAACCGCTGATCTAAGTCCCATTTTTATTCTGAATAATATCATTGTATACAACACATAAAAAGTTATTTTGATTAAACGATGTATAGTAATAAAATTGCTTACATGCACTATTTAAATTTTCATTTGCTTTTTAAATCACAACTATGTGATAAAAGTTAAGGATATTTATTAAAAATGTTAAGGAACCACCCTAAAAATCCGCATTCTAAAAATTGAGTATTGTTGCATGTGCTCCAATAGCTTAAGTGTATACAAGTTTTTAAACGCTTGCGTAGCTGTTTAAAGTATTTTTTAATTAATTAGTTAATTTGGGTAGGAGGTAGTTTTTTAATATTAGTTATAAACAACTTTGGTTTGGAATATTGTCATACATACTCTGAATGACTTACTGCAATCTCTTTAGACTCAAACGTTATCTTAAATTAATGAATAAATTTAAAAATTTGACCTCAGATCTTATAATATTTATTTACTTAAGATATGGGTTAATCATTTATATTGTTTGAATATAAATTTTATTTCAAAACAGCCAATGAATCTGCATTCGACGTAAATGAGCAATAGCAATTTTTCAAAATCATCCTTCAAACTCATTAACTGTTTTGTAAAATTATCTTAATGCTTGGTAAAATATGAGTCATTCTCCACTCTCAAAGCTAAAGTTCTGAGTTTGTGTATTTCAACTTTGTATGAAGTACATTTTTTTAAAATATAAAAAGTCGATTAATTTTCATTTAAATTTTGTGAAAAGCATTTTAATTTTGACATGGTAGATCCTAATTTAGTAAATTTAGGTGTTTAATTAGAGAAATAAAATAAAAAATGCGTTGAAGACATTGTAAAATAAGGTGCAGTTTCAGTCCAGTGGCGTGATTGCTGAGTTGCAGATTTTCCAAGCACTGCTTTTGTGCAATATTTATAAAAACATATCCCCTAAAAAAAACATAAGATAAGCGCACCAAAAATCAAAACTCTGAAAATTTAGTCCAACACCTGCCTTCTCATTTCAATGATTTAAAAAAAAAAAAAAAAAAAAAATAGCGAAAGTTAAAAAGTACGTGTTGTGTGTAATTCAGTGCTCTAAATCAAACATGTTCCGTTACGGAGCAGTTTCAGATTTATCACGTGGGTATTCTTTGCAAGAATTCCGTTTACGTGGGTGAGGGTGGACTTAAAAAAAAAAGTTGGGGAGAAAAAATATCGAAGACCCCTGCTCTAGATTAAAGGCGGGAAAACTTTTTTTTCCACCGTTTTAGAGTCAACTCACCTAAAAACGTTAGCAGATGGTGTGGGTGGAAGCGTTTCGATAAAAAAAAGCTTTCAAAAAATTGAAAAAGGTGTACACGTTCTATGATGCGTGGGCAGGGAAGAACTATGTCACTGATATTCTTTTGTGATAGAATTCAGGCGGAAAGCATAATCATTAAATGTATTAAAATCTTCAAAGGGATTTTGGGAGTTATACCTTTTGCTTGGATTTGTCTGATGAGTTCTGAAAATTTTTAGTCACTTTCTGAGTAGTAGAAGAGTATCATTGGGGAACACATAATAAACTTTTTAAATTTTAAATTTAAGCAAAAATTTAAATGCATAGCATGGACTAGACAAACATCCAAATATTAAATGAGCGTCTTCGAGTTGATTCATACCAAGTAGTAAACTATCCAGTTTAGCAGTTTCAATGAAATTTATTGTTTGTAAGAAAGTACAGTTTATTCTTAAAATGCTGCACACAATTAGCTTCGATGAATGAAGCCAATGTCACCAAAGATGAAATAAAATAAAATTGTGTTTAATGAAATGCTATAACCAAATAATATCTCTGTCGTGCCTCCTACTACTGGAAGGTAAGTAATATATAATACAAATAGCATAATTTACCTATTTTTCGATTGAAATATTGATTTAAAAAGAAATTGCTGCGAAATATATTTTATAAAAGGAGTTACGTTACTTCATTCAGAATATCCCATAAAAATATATAAAAAGAGAAGAATTTGTAGATGGTTAGCTTTATTTTTCTAAATCAAAACAAAACACCTTACGTACAGTAAATTTCACGAACAAAAATTTATTTTCTAATCGTTCAATATTATCACTCACGAAAAGCATGGTTGTACGATTAGCAGTCTGTTTCAGGCTTTTCATATTATTCAGGTTGAAAACATTTTAAAGAATACAGACCAAGTTTTCTATTTAAAAAGTGAAAATACAGGGAGTGGTGCATAACTTCTTATTTAAAAACCTGCAAATGAAAATATAGAACAAATTAAAATTTCAATTACATTGAAAAAAAGAACCTCCCACTACAGAACGTGTTTACTATAGTATGCAACAAAACCCGTGTGGTCCCGATTTTTTGTAATAATAATAATAATAATAATAATAATACGTAGAACACCCCAAGTTGGACACTGCCATAACTTTATATATCTTTAAGTTGGACACTTTTTTAAGGGAACCGTGTGTGTCCAACTTACGGAGGTTTCACTTATAATAACAATAAACATACTCTTTAATTGTAGAAGCATATATTTCCTTCAAGAGAAAGTGCGAAAGTTTTACTTTGCTGTTATTGCTTCCATTGTGAACAGAATTCAGATGATGTGAGATGAGCCGAGACGAGTCAGAAATTTGCAGTTGTTGTGCAAGAGGAGACAGGCCTAATTCCCATTACTGCAAAGGAATTGTGCGAGACGAGGCAAAGCTTTGTTGTTTCTACGGGAAACGAGACAACCTTTTTTTCTCGTACCGCAGCCATCCCTTAAAAAAAAAACTTGTGGGCGGTAATATAGCAAAATATACGGTGGTGCTTTGAGATATACTCGAATATATTTTGAAGCGTTGTAAGTAAAATTTCTTATGTCGGGTATTTCATATTTAAAATACTGTTCTCCGTAAATCATGTGATAAACATTAATAGCTTTTCATATTTCTTTCTAATGTTGTGTTTCTTCAAACACTAATGAATTGACAAAACTGAAATAGGAAAATTGGCTCTTACTCGAATTCGAATATTTTTTGAGTGGATGTTCGTTTTAAAATTGGGGCAATGTAGTCAAAAAGATTAAAGGCAAAATATTTCAGACGATTTAAATTGTAAAAGCTGGTCGCAAGATAGTCCAGGTGTTTATTAATAAAAGCAAAACACTGCACCATGTTTATTATTTGACTATTGAAAGCCTTCTATTTTAAATTTCTTAAAACCAGTCCTTTCCTGAAATGTGAAGTAATGTAAATTTACTGATGTCCATCGAAAATGTATGAGTAGATTCTAGATGAACTAATATAAATATTTTGAATTACTTTTATAAAATTATTATAAATTATGAATTACGTAAGAGAAATTTCACAGTGAAGAATTTCACAACACTCCTCTGAAAGTAATAATTTGACAGAACACTTGCATCATTCCACAGGTAAAATAAAAGACGAGTAAGTTTTCTTTAATAATATTCAGTTCCACGAGTGCCTGGCCTAACGATCATGCTAATTCTTCAAACATATAAACAGACATGCAATTTAAAATTCTACGGAACAGAGTAGGTCACACGCGAAACGCCTTATCTCTGTTTAAATCAATAGAAGTAGTTAATTTTCGAGACACTTTTCACACAATATGTGAAAATATATTCTAATTTCATACAGACGCTTTCCTGAAACATTGTGTTTGTGTGGACAATAAAGAATAAGAAACTATGTTATTTCATTTGCATGTAACATTGAAAGATGTTGTTTTTAATTTTTTGAATTACATCTTCAACAGAACATATGCCAGTCAGAGAATGACACAAACTGTGAATTCTTAGGAACCATAGTAAATATTCTTAAGAGCCACATGTATGTCTCCAATGTATGTGCTTTTAGATTCTAAATTGTGCCAGATACTGAATATGTTTTACAGTTACAATTATAACCATCAGGAAATTTTAATGAAACATTTTCCTAAAATTTTATAGATCGTTCAGTAGTTAAGACTAATAATAATCTTAAATACCTTTCAATTTCAACCCTTATAGTTTTGCAATATTTTAAGGTACTATTATTACATTGATTTGCTTCCGTAGAATTATGGCGAAGTTCATTTTAATGCATAAAGTAAAACTGATTGACTGTAATACAATCTGAATCTGTATGAGTGTCTGAGCAAGTATATAAGTGATTTCGCGATAAGTCGAATTACCGCAGACCGACGAAAAACCTCGACTTATTGCAAGGTCGACTAATCGAATAATCTTAAATTCGTTTTGGATAAGACCGAGGCTGCGTTAAAACCTCGACACAGCTCAGCTGGATATTCGACTTATCACGAGTAATCAAAAAAACTGTATGTCCTAATCAGAATATTGGTTGGTGAGGATGGGGTTGGTTGTTGGTTCTTTCTATATTTAAAAAAAAATCATAAAATATATATCTATATATTTTATTTAAAAAAAAATCTATAATTAAGAATAGTTGATTACTGGTACTTTTTCCTTTTTTATGTGAGTCTGTAACCAATGAAGCCATACAGAGTACTGTTCTACCTAAATATTTTACAATTATATTAGCATAAATAGCAATTAATAAATGTGTATAATTATTATCAATATCATTACTGTTAAAATTATTTCTACAGTTTTTCTCCTTTTCCACAACCTCAACTAAGTACTTCTTAGCTACTGCAGCTAGTACTACGTAAAACATAGGCTAGCTATACTAGTGTTATATTTATTTTATTATTTATTCATTTAATTATTACCATTTTTATTCTTTTTATTTATTCATTTAATTATTACTTTTTATTTATTCCTTTCCTTTCCATACTTCCAAAGTATTATTAATATATCATTTTTTTTTCACACTCCATGGCATTACTTGTCTATTGATTGCATTAAGCCTTCTCTGTTGGCAACATGCACTAATTCTGCCTCCATTACTGAGCTTTGATCTTCTTGTCGGTCCACTTCCTCGTTGTTTATTTCTAATAGCTACGGTCGCGCCCCCAAGTTACAAAAGGACCCTAATTTTGGTCAGGTAACTTGCAGAAACCTAGCTATTATTGTTTTTTTCGATTAAATTGAAATGTGTGTGCGGTGGCGCCTGATGATAGAGCACACCATTTCAATATTAATTCCATTTTCCGTCTATTTGTGGTTACATGTGATTAGGCTTAAAAAGCCCACCAGTTCTAATTTGGCGCTTTATATCCAATTTATCCACTCTTTCATTGCCTTAAAAGGCTATATTTAAACACTTATCCAGTATAAGCTCGTTAATTGGCACCATGTGCTATCTACTTTTTTATTTTTTTATTTTTTTATATTTTTTTCACTTTATGAATGGATTATCTTGGGATTTCACTTTACGTAAGTAAGCTATTATATATTATATATATATATATATATATATATATATATATATATATATACCACTTCACCAGTATGCCACCAGTATTTATCTTTATTGGAATCGCAAAGTTACATTTTTTTTTATTATACAAAAAACTTAATAGGCATCTTTTGAGAAATATTAGGGGTGATTTTTGTAACAAAGAAACGTTTGAGAATTTTTTAGATTGAATAGCTTTTTTAATTCAAAGGGGAAAAAATGTCTTGTGTTATGCATTCTTCTATTTTAAATATACAGGGTGTCCGCAAAAGGTGGCAACATGCTTTAATTCTTTATCTGTTTAGAAATAAGTGGGCAATGCAAATTGCCCACCAATTGCTTCCAACTACAAGAAGAAATGTTCCAAATGATGTAGGGGAAAAAACTAAAGAAAGAATTCGTTTAATTTTTTAAAAGTTACACTTTTCAAACTTGTAGACGACCACTATACAAAAAAATTACCAATTAGTGAAATGTGCCACATACGCTAATGAGGTGATGTTAAAAATTTCAGCCTTTCATTATAAAACGTCTGAAATATATGTTTAAAGAAACATGGTCAGGGGCAATACAGGAATTTGAATGTAAACGTTAATTGCTAGAGTGCAAAAAATTATTTTTTTTTCGTAATTTCTGTGCGACCTCTGAAACCAGTGGCGGATCCAGAAAATTTTTTGGGAGGGGCTAAATTTTTTGAAAATTTTATTTCACCCAATTAAAATGTACTATAAATCAAAAATTTAGTCTAAACCAATGTATTATGCTTTTGGGAGGGGCTAAGTAATAAAATATGATCATTTTAGCTACTTAAAGTGTATAATAAAGCAGAATGTTACACTTGAGCAATCTCTTTTGGGGGGGCTGAAGCCCCCTAGCCCCTCCCCTGGATCCGCTACTGTCTGAAACGCGATCATCCGACTTGATTTTTTCCCTTTGAGAACGAGTGATTTTAGTCAACGTATATTAATCTTCATATATATCTCTGACACTTGTTAAGAGTAATATAATGCTCAATTTTCGTACATTTCCTCATTAGTGTGTGCGGCACATTTTACTATCAGAGACTTTTTTTTGTTTTTGTACGGGGGGTCGTATACAAATTTTAAAAGTGAAATTTTTTGAAAATTAACGAGAGTTATTTTTTCTTAAAATAATGTTTTTCTTACCTTATTTCGAAAATTTTTTTTTCAATTTACATTGCCCAATTATCTCTAACAGATAAAATATCAAAACGTGTTGCAATCCTTTAGTGACCCCCTGTATATACTTGTAAAGCCAAATAAAATATTTACACACACACAAAGAAACAAGGGAATAAAAACTATTGGTATTTTTTCAGTCATTTGAAGAGCTTACGTGGCAGTAATTATCCAAACTTACAAATAATAACTCTTGTGCAATTAGAATTTCTTATGATAAATGGATTGCGTATAAAATAATTGTTTAGTTTTGGCATGATAATTTCCTCAAATAATAGGAGGGATTTTATTTATTCATATGATATTTCCTTTTACTTCGTTTATACCATCCAACGACATAACAAACAGCAAAACCCTTATATGAAACGTGTTCTTATCTTTCGGAGAACCTGAAGCTGTTTTACACTGATGACGATGCAGCCTGTAAGACTTTCTTTGTGAGTAAAACTTCATCAAATCATCATGGGAATAAGTAGAAAATATCAATTGGAACACATTCGATTACAATATGCATCGTAAATGATAGAATATTGCCACATATAAATGCTTTTGTCAGTTTAACTATAACACAAACATTAACTACAGGTAATTGTATATTTTTCATAATAGACAAAAGAAAACTGTCGAATAGCTGGGGTACATTGATTTTTATTTCTGTATCTCACAGTCTTTTATAAATCACGAACTTAAGCCAGCAGATTGCCTAAAGACTTTGGCATAAATCAAAGTCTGTTTTTATGCTGGAATTTTTGTTCGCAAATTTCATGGTTTGACTGGTGTATACATGAAACATCAGATAAGTATGTAAAAAATTTGTGGCAGCTTAGAAACTTTTTAGGTAAGCTTTATAACCTATCTGTATGCGAATAACTTTTTGATTGTTTTCAACATATTTTCAAAATACAAACTGAAAAAGGTATATTTTCAAGGAACCGATTAAGAGTGAACAGTTTATTTATTTATTTGTAACTAGCTGCGTGCCCGTTCTTCGCACGGTAGGAAACGAAAATTTTCCTTACATGTGTAATTCGAATTTCTTCGTGATGTGGAATTTAAAGAAAAAGAGCAAAATTATTTGACTCTTGATGTAAAGTTTGCGTCACGAGTATTAACCTGGCATCATTGCAGTATAATGACTCAAAAACTACGTCAGTGTCATTCACTATCAAAAAAGTGGAATGCTTAATGGTTTGCAGAGAACTCCTGGCTTTCAAAATGTCTTATTGCTACATCATACTGTTTTTTAGGCTCAAGTTGTAGCATTAAATACCTAAGACACTACATGGAATGGACAACCATTTATTTCTTTCCGAACATGTACCATATAAGGAAAGTATTGTAATCATGAAAAATTCGACTTCGAGATTTTGGTGTATTTACGCGTTTTGAGGTCTTCTGAATTCATTTATGCTATTTTCAAGAGATGTTTTTAAGATAACTGCGTACCCGCTCTTCATAAGAGAATAAGCGAATATTTTACTACTAAAATCATATCTGCATGTGACAAAACAGAATTTCATTTTTAAAAACGTTCAAGTAATCTCCTCTGTTGAAATTACTACGGAGAGTAAATTTTAATCAAAATATCGTCTCCCTGTGTTGAAAATAGAGCTGGAATAAATGGGTTATAATTATGGCGTAATTTTTACGTATCTTAAAGCATTTGACGTCATAGATCCTCACTTGCGAATTGAAATTCCGATATCCCATTTAAAAACTCGATTGGTTGAGAAAGCCCTTTTTTCTAATCCTTTCTGTGGCAACAACCGAAGATAAATTCTCGTGCCGTGATCGCAATGTAATGAATGACGTAAGATCGCGTTGATGCTATTAAATTCTAAACATTAGGCTGCATTAAAATTCATAAAAAATCATCTAATTTACATAATATTTCGTTTTTATTTTTAAAGAGGGAGAAAAGAATGTTTCACGATTTGTCAAAATATCAAAAAGTTATGACGGATAGAATTCAAGATGCGACAATTTTAAAATTATTTTACGAAACAATTCGCCGACGTAATCCAATGTTAAAATAAAACTATACTCGCAACATGCATATGTTAGGAAACATATGCCTGCGACATAATTAAATGCGAAAAATAAAAAAGTAAATAGAACATTTTTAATATATCCCGCTTTAAAATGAATTTTGTAGCTTTTAAAATGAAGAACATTTTCAGCCGCGTTAAAATGTTTCAATTTTTAAGTAAGCAAAGGATTAAAATACCACTTATAATAATAATAATAATCATGAATTCTCAGTTTATTTCTAAAGTAAGTTTTAATCAAAATATCGCCTTCTTGTGTTAAAAAAAGAGCAGGGATAAATGCGTTAAAATTGTGGCTTAAGTTTTATGTATTTTAAAGCATTAGACGTCATAGATCCTCACTTGCGAATTGAAATTCCGATATCCCATTTAAAAACTCGATTGGTTGAAAAAAACCTTCTTTCTAATCCTTTTTTTGGCAATGCAACAATATTATCACGTGCCATGATCAATTAATGTAACCTCGTAAGCTCTCCGCGTCGGTGCTATTAAATTCTAAACATCACGTTGCATTAAAATTCGTAAAAAATCACCTAATTTACATAATATTTCCGTTTTTATTTTAAAAGAGGGAGAAAGGAATGTTTCACGATCTGTCAAAATATCAAAAAGTTCTGACGGATAGAATTCAAGATGCGAAAGTTTAAAATTATTTTACGAAAAAATTTGTCGAATCAGCTACTTAATATAAAAATTCCTAAAAATCAGTAAATTATGTTACGTATTCAGAACAAACTGTTTTTAAAAGAAAATTTTCTCCTCTATCCGATGATACAAATGCCATTTTGCTGCGAGCGTAATTTCCGCCGTTATTACGAATTAGGTGAGAAAAAATGCCAAAAATCACATAAAACATAAAATTAAAAAAAATCTAGGTCGAATTTTGAAAAAATCGCTTCGAGGTGCACAGCTTCATGTTTAGATCTTCCCGAATACCAAATTTGCTGTTTCTAGGTGTAGCCGTTTGTCCGTAACGCCACCGACACACAGACCCACAGACCCACACACAGAACCACACACAGACATCTTCTTTTATAATAAGTAGAGATAGAGAAGAAGAGAAGATCACAACAAGGAAAAGGGATATACCGATAAACTGATAACATTGGCTCCGATACCTCATTTTATTCGTGGTGTCGGTACTTTCGCATTTTCAAAGTGCCGCCCAGGTGATGTGGTGACTACTCTAACGAGCCATTCTATTACATCCGTACGGGTCCGGGTTCGATCCCCGGCTTGCGCTTGAACTTTAACTTGTCCATTCCTTAATTGTGGCCACCGTGTAGGCACCTTTATTATAAAACGGCCAATGCTTCCGGCTGCTGTTGTGGAGAATGCCTGATCAGCAAGTAACCCGCCATTGAAGAAAAGGGGGGGAAAAACTATTTGTTCCCAATACATCCATGCATTTTTACTGATACTTAAATTTTAACTCTATAAAAAAAACTGTGCAGACACTACACTAGATTAGAATTTTTATTATGCTATATGCATTACTTCATTCAAATATTTTTCGTTGACTGTTCTTTTCGAAATGGTTGATATCTTTCAATCAATGTTTAGCTCCAAATTTCTGAAGTTTTTGTGTGCATGAGTTATTCATTCATTTATTTATTTTGATAAATGCTACTTTTAAAGAAATATAAATAGCGTTAAAACTAAATACTTAAAAAGTAGCGTTAAAGATAAATGCTTCTTTTTAGGAAACAAGCTTGAGCTCAATCTAAAAATTTGGTGTTTTAATTATGGCTGGTACGTCTTCAAAAACACGATGTACGTACTGCTATTTCTAGAGATAGTTTTACAAAAGGAACAGGAATGTTCTTGAAATATAATATATTGAATTATCATGCAAAATTCAATTATCTGGCATTCTGGCAAACAAAGGCTGCCAGTATGAACTGAGCTGTAGCTTGTGATGCCACTACGACTAGGATGTCTAAAGCATCGGTATCGGCAGACTTTAAAACTTTAAAGTATCGCTATCGGTTATTTTTAAAAATGAAATTATCATAAAAGTATCATACTGGGTATCGGTCAATCCCTAAGAAGAAATAGACTTAAAAACATTTCTTTGCATCAGTTGTTTATAACAACTAATTCTTAAAAAAACTGATCTGTGTCAAAAGTCACCAAGCTTGGCGAACTTTGGCGCAATTTTTGAGGGTAGCACACGACCATCGCCGGACCATTAGCTGACTACCGTGTTTACTTGCGCAGTAGTCGCACTTTTTTTTTTCCAATTATTCATGGTGAAAGTGTAGGTGCGAGTATTATACGGGGAAAATTTACTACATAATATTGAAACTCTAAAGCTATTTTTTCTGTTTCAAAACGGCGGTGCGACTATTATGCGAGTAAGAATGGTATATGGTAGGATATTACTCTTAAAATGGATGATTATCTCTTAAAGTGCCATTGACCGTAATGTATTGGAACTCCTTTGAGTTCTCCTGTAGGAGAACTATACGTGATAAAAACACTAATTTCAATGGAGAGTGTCATTTTGTAATCGTTAATAACATTTATCAATTTTGTTTCGTTTGAAAGAGCCGGATACCCCTAAAATGTGCTTTAAATAATTTCTGCCCGTAGAGCGTAGTGTATTGAAATTCTTTCATGCGGCCCTGCAAATAAACTATATGCAGTAGATTGAAACTAAAAAAAGGAGATCTCAAAAATCTGCTTGTCGTGGAATGTTGAAATTTTTTACTTAGGATTGTTGTAACATGTAGTTGTGTATCTCCACAACTGCATGTTACAACAATCCTAAGTAGTAAAGTTAGGTAAAGTATAAAATTTCAACGTTCTACGACAGGCAGGTTTTTGAGTTATGCCAGTTACGTACCTACAGATGTAAGGAAAGAAACTAATCAAAATGGACTTGGAGTTAGTCGAAACGGATTGTAACATGCATGTATACGAACATACATACATTCCTATGTTGAGACGTCAAAAACTAATAGTAATTTCAAGTAAATTTAGAGCTATAGTCAAAATCGATTTCTTCTTCAAAATCTGCATACCGAACTTTTTTAGGATCACATATACTTCATAAAAGGAAGTAATATTCAGGAGGCTGGAAAGTAATGTCGTTTTATCGTATAACATTATTACGCCTAGTCGAAACTATTGAGGCTAATAATACAAGATGCATGTGGAGTTTCTAAAGTAATGCTCGATAAGATAGAATTCTCCAAAACTCATAACCTAAGGAGACTTGTGGAGTTCCAAAAACTATATTGTCACCCATAGCTGTTAATCCCAAAGAAAGAAAAAAACGCGATATCGATAAAGTTCTTCTTGTAAAATGTAACATACGAATACCAAAAAATCAGTTTCAGAACATTCTGAAATTCGCCCTCCAGAGAGGTGGGCGGCCACCATCTTTTTTTTTTTTTTTTTTTTTTTTTTTAATTTATTTACACATCTTTCGTGAAAGAAAAGCAGTTATCTATGAAATTAGTTCATTAAAATATAATAATTCTCATTAAAATATGATAAATACGAATCGATTGCCTGGTCACAACGGCTTTGTCATCATAAAAAAATTCTTAAACATTCATTGTTTAAATATGACGTAAAAGAAACGACATTACTTCCCTTTACACTTAATACTTTTTGCTAGAATAAGAAGTAATATTTATAGCTGCATTCTGGATTCGTGCAAAGGCGTGCGTTAGGCAGATTCACGCACTGGTCGTGTTTTCTGTCGCAGAAACTGATTTTTATAAATAACATAGATTAGTTCCTGGGGACAACAATTATCTTGTGATGTGGCCATAAGGCTTAATTAGGCATTATGACAGACAAGGCACCGAATGCTAAGTTCCAGCATAATACGAAGATTTTTTTCCTCTAAAAAGCAATAGTAAGAATTATGCTGCTTAACCCTTTGACGCCCAGTGTCCTCGCCGTGAGGACACAAAACTCTGACGTTTAGACTGTTGCCAGTCACGAAGAATAACTTGGATTTCTATAAAATTCCGTGAGGGGACATAGTTACACGAGAATCCTTTATATTTTAGCACATCATATCCCGTAAAAAGTGATTATTTATAAAATTCTCAGGATTATTTTTTAACAGCCCCGGCATCTGCTGAGAACTGGAAGAATACGGTGGAAATACATGGATATAGAAGAAAAACTGGATAGACTGCTGAAAAAAAAAGGGGGGCAGCCGCTGCCATCGCTCGATTTAACTACCAGCAAAATAGTGGTCGATAGAATCGATGTGGCAAAAAGTGGTCTCTAGATCTGTGGCACGCGATGAACGATTCGATCGACCGCCATTTTGCTGATAGTTAAATCGAGCGATGGCAGCGGCTGGACTTTTTTTTTCAACATTGGAAAATGGTTGTGATTCAGAGGGTTAAATAAAATGAATTTTTAGTGTGACCTACCACACAACCATTAGAAATTGCATCGAGCGAGATTTATGTATGTTTGAGAATTACAGGGATGCATGCGAAACGAGACGCGACAGACATTTACAGCTTTCACACGAAAGGTGACACATGTTTTTATCAGTAGTGCTATACAATACATACAGGCAGTGGCGGATCCAGAAATTTTTTTTGAGGAGGGGCTAAATTAAAAAAAAAAGAATATTTCGCCCAATTAAAATGCACTATAAATCAAAATTTTAGTCTAAACCAATGTGCATGCTTTTGGGAGGGGCTAAGTTATAAAATATGAACATTTTAGCTATTTAAAGTGTATAATAAAGCAGAATGTTACCCTTTAGCAATCTCTTTTTTTTTGGGGGGGTGAAGCCCCCTAGCCCCTCCCCTGTATCTGCTACTGCTTACAGGGTGTCCCAAAAGCGTGGTAATACTCTTTAATTTTTTACCTATTAGAGTCCAGTGGATAATGTAAATTGAAAATAAAATGTTCAAAATAAGGTAGGAAAAAAGGCTCCGTTAACCCTTAACATCCCAGCTTACGTCACCAACACTCCTAAAGAAAGCAATACTTATATCTCTGTGGTCCTCCAACAACCCCCTTTTGTATTTTAAGGGTTAAGAAAAAAAAATCCCATCGTTAATTTTAAAAAAGTGACGCATTTTAAATTTTTATACTACCCTCCGTATAGGGGAAATTTCCAATTAAAAAACTGTGTCCCATACACTAATGAGGTGATGCACAAATTTTCAGCTCTTCATCATAAAACGTTTCAAAGATATCTTATAACAAAGATGGTCAGGGGCTACACATTAATTGGATTTTCTGTGGTATTACGTCCGATTATCTACTCGAGGGATCTAGGCCTAAGGGGGCGGGTGCCCTCCGTGGGGGGGGGTCTTTCTAATGGGTTCTCTAACCTTTACTTATTCTAGGTTTTGGAGAAAACCACGGAAAACTCCGAACGGCTGAATCGATAGAGGCTACCTGGATAGATGATAGTTGATAGACGCAACGGGTATGAAGCAGCCACTTTCCGTCTCCCAGTTGAGAGCGCTTTGCGCTCTGCCACTGCTCGGGCATCCATGAATTTATATGTTAATCATTTATTGCTAGAGAGAAAAAAAATATATTTCATCATTTCTGTACGACCACTGAAATGCGATAATCCAACGCGGTTTTTTTCCTTAAAAAGCCGTTTAAGTCAGCATATATAACCGGGTGACCAAAAAGTCCGAAAAAACTTTAAAAATTCATTAAAAAAGAACAAATAATGATAGAAAATTGCCGTTCACACAAATAGGTTTAGAGGATGATGGGATATTTTTTAATGACAAGAAAGTTTGTAGGTCTAAAGTTTATCGATAAGTCACGCTGACATGCACAATGGGAACAAAGTTTCCAATAAATAAATAATAAAAAAAACCTCGAAATCGCTGTTATCTTTCCTATGCAAACTGCATTTTTTTAAACCATGATTTATTCTTTTTTAAGTCTTCACTAGCTCTTGATGCATCCTGGATGCATCAAAATGTAAAAATTCATTAAAAAAGAACAAATAACGATACAAAATTGCAGTTTGCATGGATAAGATTAGACTGATTTCGGATGTTTTTAAAATTCCCATTGTGCATGTCGGCCCCCTAAGATTCCCATTGTGCATGTCGGCGCCACCTATCGGTAACATTTGGAACTAAACTTTCTTGTCATTAAAGAAAAATTCCATCATCCGCTAAACCTGTTTGTGCAAACTGCAACTTTCTATCATTATTTGTTCTTTTTTAATAGATTTTTAAAGTTTTTACTGACTTTTTGGTTACCCGGTATTATCTTCATAGCTCTGACACTTTTTAGGATATAACTGTCAAACTTTATATGGTATCAGGTTGTAACGAAAGTTTTCCGCCATATCTGCCTAAAAAACTAACTTCTAACTCCTTAGATAACTGTTTTTGAACTTTCGGTACCAAACCTGCACAGTGTCACATGATACAACAATAGTACTTAAAGCTGCACTCATAATTCGTTGATATTATGTAGCTGACTTTTTGCAACACAACTGAAAGTAAATGATGGTTCTAATCCTCTAGAGTGATAGTTCCATTTGAGACACCTTATACTTAATGATAACTATATTTTTTACAGATTTCACAACACAGTGTTATAAAGTAAACCTCTTTCTTTCAAATGCCAAAAATCGTTTGACAAAATATGAGCAAATACGCTTTCGAGAACTGTGTGCTGACGATGTTTGCGGTGGCGGGGAACTTTCGTTACAACCTAATACTTCATTAATGTATGAAGCACATTTTATTAACTGAGAATTTTTTTGTACGGCGATCGTATACAAATTTAAAGACTGTAACTGTTTGAATATTAAGGAAAGGAAATTTTTCTTAGCGTAGTCTTTTTCTTCTATCTTATTTTGAACATTATTTTAATTGAACATTGTACATTGTTCTTTAATAGATAAAGAATTAAAGCGTGCTACCACTTTTTTGGGACATCCTGTATAGGAGCTTTGCGAGACGAGGCAAAGCTTTGCAGCTGTTTTGCGAGGCAAGACAGGGCTCTTTTTTTCCTATTCGGAACATGACTTCATTCGTAAAGAGATATGTATGTGTATTCTGCCATGACAAGTATCACCCGAATTTCATACATTGGGATTTCACTGCATGTCCCAATGGCGTATTTATGTTATACATGGTTCATGAAGATAATTATTTTGCAACGGATATTTGAAAATCGTTTTCAGCTCGATTTGAAAAGAGAAAGGAAAGTTATTTCCTCAATTTAAAAGTGGCCTTGAATCTGAAAATTACATTTCAAATCAATCGTAATATTCGTATAAATACAAAAGGTTAAAAAAAGAAAATTTTCTCTTAGGCAGTGTACACCTTAAAAGAAACGTTATTATTGTTTACTCTTTTTTCTCATTACATTTCATAAAAATTTCCTGTTTATTGTATTGTACTGACGTAAATTATTTTTTTAGGATGACATATTCAGAAATTAATCGTCTATTCACAGTTTGAAATATAGCTTATAGCTGGAAAATTTTCCTCTAGGATGATCTTTAGTTTAAATAAATAATTAAAAACTGGATTTTTTTTTTCTTCAAAATTTAGCTAATTGAATGCATAACAGTTTTCATGCATAGAGAAAGGGATAAAAGAGGGCTGAATTGTTCTTGTTTAAAATGATCTAAAATTTGCAAACATCATACAATTTTCTGGTATGTTGTTACATGTTGTTTTGTTACATATGGCTTTATTCAGGAAAAGCCATGTGTTAAAATGAGAGAATAAGTTAGAGAGTAAAACAGCAGAAAAAGTTCAATTTTTCTGCAAGAGATTATATGAATAATAATACCACTATTATTTTATTTAGTAGTCTACTTTGTTATACAGTAGTACCTCCCAATAAGGGACACCCACGGGACCAGACATTTTGTCCCTTAAATAGAGGTGCACCTTATTCAGAAGCTATATATTAAAAAAAAAGTCATTCAGTTATAAATCTAGGTTGTACTTTAAATAAGTTTTGCATAAATAAGTAGCATAGCCATATTAATTTTAATGAAGTTAGGTTTGACACTAAATTTAAAGTTAATGAAAAATAAAATTCATAATTTAAGAAAATAATTATTGTTAAAACTATAGTTTTTGTACTTACAGATATTCATTTAAAATAATGTGATACATGCGTCTGTTTGAAATCTATTTTTAAGTCTAGTTTTATAACTTTGAAGTACTATTTAAGAAAGTCTATAATTACAAGCGTTTTTTCCTTACTGATAATTTGTAACCCTTCACTGTACTGTCACCAACAATTATCTTGAATTTTTTTTCAATTGGGAAGTATTGTGTATTTTAAGGCATTTCTAAACCATAATTTTTTTTTATTTCTTATTTTTGCTTTAGTACATAACTTGTTTTTTGTTTAAATCAATTTCTGATCTAAGTCTTGCAAGCTAAGTTTTAAATTTCTACTGAATATATTATATCAACTTTTTCTTTTAATGTTGATGCCATGCCAGATAGTAGATGTGTATGTACAACTATGACCCAAGCACAAAACTATACAGTCCTCATACTCTCCAATCTTAGCAAGATTTTACACTAAAGTGATTTAAATGTTCCCTTATCTGGTCTTGGATCACCCTGCAACTTGCTAACAGTTTTCTTCCCACTACTGTAAACTTTCTTTTTCCTTTCTTTAACTTCTTAGTCTACTCGAGGTACAGGTTGATGAAATAATCAAGTCTTCTTGCTATCGAAAAATCCCATTTCCAATGTAAATACTTATAACTTTGCAATGGTATAATGACTTGCTGCAATCCAGAAATATCATTGATTTTTTTATGAGTTTTTGTGATTTTGAGTCTTTTTTTTTCTTGGCTTCGTTTTGTGTTAACATTATTAAATACATGAATATAACTCATCTGCGATTGCATAAAATACATAAATCGGATGCAAAAAGCATCAGTGGTAAATGTATCAATGTTCTTTATAAGAGAATAAAAAAAAAAGAAACTCTCAAAAAGAGGAGATAAATAAAATTCTGTAAGATAACACACAAAAAACGGTGCTCATCAATATGGATGCACGTTTCTGCCGAAAAATTTTCAGCCTCCTTCAGCAGAAGTCAACACACAGTGCCTAACTTGTGTGGCTGACTTCTACTGAAGGAAGAAAGTTTCTCGGTTGAAACATGCGTCCAGATAAATACCTTTTGTGTGTGTTATTTTACAAAGCTTTATTTATATCATCTTATAGAGAATGTTTGAAACTCGGAAGGTAGAGATAAGTATATCTTTAATGTGAATTGACTTAGAAAACGTTTCCCTCTAAGAATTATAGATTTTCTTTTCTTCGCAGAATAAAAGAAAAACTCCCTACATAAAAAAAAAAACTTAAGAATTTCACAAAAAATGTTAAATACAAAACGAAAGCTCAATCTCCACATTTTCTTTTTGCATTTATCAAAAGATGCGAAAATAGAAAACAGAGTTCTACTGTTTCGAATATTTTACACCAACTTTTAAACCTTTTCTCTTTCTACATTGATTTTACTTCTAGTCATGGATATTTTTTAGTTTCCTTTAGATGCGCTCCGGCGTTTCCAGAAAACCTTTAAGTGACACATTACTTTTTGGTTCCATTTTTTCCCTCCGGCATAAATAGATTATTTTGGGGAAGGAAAAAGGTGTTCGATTGGAATGCAGGACATTTAAAGGTATTAATATATTTTAGATGTAACGCGAGAGAATAACCTGTACAGAAATTTCAATATTTACATTAATCGTGTAGAAGAACAACAAAATATTTTCATTAAAAAATATTTGGTTGAAAAAAAAATTGACTTTAGCATAACTATTGGGTTGCTTCAAACAAATTATTTAGCTAACATTAACTAACACATACACACACATATATACGCTGTCTACCAATAAGTATTTGGACACATGTGATAGAAAAGGTTGGACTTAGTGATCAAAGGCCTTTGGGCAGCAACAGGACCATGAAAACCAAGCAGATGTGCTTCCTTATGGATGGTATTCATCGAAACAATACTCCCGGATGCCTGTTGAAACTCCTCGCGGGTGAGGGCCATCGGCTGGGTGCGGTTCTTCTGAATTTCTCTGGACAGCACTCGTTGGTCTCTATCTCCCAGTTTCGTTGGTCTGCCGACTCGGGGCATATTCCGACAATCACCGCTCACCTTCCACTTCTTAATCACTTAGGCCACTGTCGATTTTGGGTACTTCAGATCGCTAGATATGTCCCTTAAGGATCCGCCACATTTGTGATAACCGATAATTATACCTTTCTCGAAATCAGAGAGCTCCGAACTGCGCGGCTAATGCATGCGACTAATGCCGATGCTGTTTCCTACACGATATATACCGGTGGAGGCCGTGACGTACCTCAGGTCGGCAGATATCGTCATTTGCATAGGTGTCCAAATACTTATTGGTAGACAGTGTATATATATATAGTAAAATAGCTAAACTAACGAATCAAGGAATCAATCATTCTTCAATTCAGATAATAAGGAATGTATAAATCATATCCTAAATAGGGCAGTAGCAGATAGATATCCAATAAAATATAATAACTATGCAGAATGTATCAGAGCAAATTCTAGCAGATCAATCGGAACAATAGAACAATGAACTTGAATTGAAAGAAATAAACAAAGACAGTAAGCATTGGCTATGCTCATCTCGCCCCACAAACCGAATGCTGACTACCAAAATAAAAACAAAAGAACAGGATTTCGATGTAGTTACTTAGCACAAAGAAATCTAAATATGTAACTATGGGGAGCTATTCTATTATCGAAATCAAAAGTGGAGACGAAATGGCCGAAAGCTTGAAAACAAAGTGTAGACTATTCAAACGGTTGCCAATAAAAGATGAATAATTATCAGTTACGAGAGTTCAAAAGTTAAATAAGAGAGAGAAAAAAAATCTGATGTGTCCAACACATGACTTCCTTGCACGTCCATTAGATCAAAAATATTTTCGACGCACTTCCTCTAAATTTATTTGTTTGAAAGAGATAAAATATCAATAATAGTAAGGTTTAGCGATTTCTAGCCAAATATTTCGATATCGCCAAGCTGAGTCCAATTTGAAAGATTTCCTTCTCACACTTTATTTGGCGATATTTCACCAAAAGCCGACAAACTTGAGATAGTCAGCGAGATTTTGGGGATAGCCAAAGTAGTCATTGACCACAGACTTTCAATGAATTGAATGCATCTATTCACCTCAATGTATTCAAAGTCATTTGGCTCACCCTGTAAATAAATTCTCAGTCGATTGCTGTCAAAAAAGATATTGAAAACAGTTAGATATTTCAATAGTTCTAAATACAAAGTTAAAAAATCTACGGGTTAAAGCTTTAGAGTTATACAAAATAGGAAATAAATTTTGGCCCCAAATTTGGCGATATTTCGGCAAAACTCGTCAATGTCGACGACATTTGGCGAGATTTTAAGCATAAACCCAAACAATGACAGATTATCGCCAAATTTGGCGATATTTCGCCAAAACTCGCCAAGAATGATGACAAATGGCGATACTTTGGGCATGGACCAAATGACTGACTATCGCCAAATTTGGCGATATTTCGCCAAAACTCGCCAAGGTCGAGGACAGACAGCGAGATTTTGGGCATGTAGCAAACAATGACCGTCTACAGTTATATTATAATGAAGATGTCCATAGACATTAAGGTACTGAAATTCTTTTCGGTGGTCCTGTAAATAAACTCTCCAGTAGATTGGAACCAAAAATCGAGATGCACAACTAGATGTTACAACATTCTTATATATGAAATTTCATAATAGTTTTTGAGATTTGAGAGTTAAATATGCACACACGTACACCAAAAGTCGCCAAGCTTGGCGACTTTTGGCATAGTTCTTGAGGGAGGCACGTGACCGTGTTCGGACCATTACCTAACTTATGTGGTAGGACGGTATTATGCTTGAAATGGATGAATGCCCCTAAAATTGCTATTGACCGTAATGTATTGGAAATCTTTTGAGTGTTCCTGTAGCAGAACTATAAATGATAAAGACAGTTTTTTTAATGGAGAAATTCATTTTCTAACTCTTTACAGCATATATCACTTCTGAGTCGTTTGAAATAACCCAATACCTCTAAAAAACGCTTTGATGAATTTCGGCCCATAGAGCGTAATGTATTTCGAATCTTTTCGGCGGTCCTGTAGATAAACTATTCAGTCGAATGGAACCGAAAGGGGAGGTGCACAACTAGATGTTACAACAATCCTAAATATAAAGTTTCAACATTCAACGCCTAACAGTTTTTGAGATATGCGAGTTTAATGAATTTCGGCCCATTGAGTGTAATGTATTTTGAATGTTTTGGGCAGTCCTGTAGATAAACTATCCAGTCGAATGGAACCAAAAGGAGAGGTGCACAACTAGATGTTACAACTATCCAAAATATGAAGTTTCGACATTCTACGCCTAATAGCTTTTGAGTTAGGCGAGTTTAATGAATTTCGGCCCATAGAGCGTAATGTATTTCGAATCTTTTGGGCGGTCCTGTACATAAACTATCCATTCGATTGCCACCAAAAGGGGAGGTGCACAACTAGATCATAGAACAATCCTAAATATCAAATCTCAACATTCTACGACCAATAGTTTTTGAGATATGCGAGTTACATACATACGTACGTACGTACGTACGTACAGACGGCATGGAAAAACTGGCCACAGTAGACTCGCCACTGGTCAAAATGAGTTGCAGACGCGTTAATATGATCGTGCATGCTAACCTACGATGAGATGCATCGAAAAAATTTTTTAAATTAAATTTAGAGGTAGTCAAAATCGGTTTTTATGTCAAAATTTGGCCCCCAAAATTTTTCGGGATCACATTACTTCCTTATACTACGTACAAGGAAGTAAAAATAATAATTGCATGACATAAGAGGAATGTTATAATTAAATATATATACATCTAACTACGTCTAAATATCACCATTATTATTAAGTAACCAAGAGTTATGTCTGATAGAGACGGAAATGTGAGAATTTTAAAAAATACCAGTGGTAATCCTTTCAAAACAAGTTTTATTAAATACTTAGTTCAATGAGCCAACTTCGGAACAATCGAGACGACAGCCTCCTGGCTAAGGGTCTCAATCAACTAACCTCTTTCTCTCTCCCTCAAATGAGCCATTTTTACTTCCTTGTACGTAGTATAAGGAAGTAATGTGATCCCGAAAAATTTTGGGGGCCAAATTTCGACATAAAAACCGATTTTGACTACCTCTAAATTTAATTTAAAAACTTTTTTCGATGCATCTCATCGTAGGCTAGCATGCACGATCATATTAACGCGTCTGCAACTCATTTTGACCAGTGGCGAGTCTACTGTGGCCAGTTTTTCCATGCCGTCTGTACGTACGTACGTATGTATGTAACTCGCATATCTCAAAAACTACGGGTCGTAGAATGTTGAGATTTGATATTTAGGATTGTTCTATGATCTAGTTGTGCACCTCCCCTTTTGGTGGCAATCGAATGGATAGTTTATGTACAGGACCGCCCAAAAGATTCGAAATACATTACGCTCTATGTGCCGAAATTCATTAAACTCGCCTAACTCAAAAGCTATTAGGCGTAGAATGTCGAAACTTCATATTTTGGATAGTTGTAACATCTAGTTGTGCACCTCGCCTTTTGGTTCCATTCGACTGGATAGTTTATCTACAGGACTGCCCAAAACATTCAAAATACATTACACTCAATGGGCCGAAATTCATTAAACTCGCATATCTCAAAAACTGTTAGGCGTTGAATGTTGAAACTTTATATTTAGGATTGTTGTAACATCTAGTTGTGCACCTCCCCTTTCGGTTCCATTCGACTGAATAGTTTATTTACAGGACCGCCGAAAAGATTCGAAATACATTACGCTCTATGGGCCGAAATTCATCAAAGCGTTTTTTAGAGGTATTGGGTTATTTCAAACGACTCAGAAGTGATATATGCTGTAAAGAGTTAGAAAATGAATTTCTCCATTAAAAAAACTGTCTTTATCATTTATAGTTCTGCTACAGGAACACTCAAAAGATTTCCAATACATTACGGTCAATAGCAATTTAGGGGCATTCATCCATTTCAAGCATAATACCGTCCTACCACATAAGTTAGGTAATGGTCCGAACACGGTCACGTGCCTCCCTCAAGAACTATGCCAAAAGTCGCCAAGCTTGGCGACTTTTGGTGTACGTGTGTGCATATTTAACTCTCAAATCTCAAAAACTATTATGAAATTTCATATATAAGAATGTTGTAACATCTAGTTGTGCATCTCGATTTTTGGTTCCAATCTACTGGAGAGTTTATTTACAGGACCACCGAAAAGAATTTCAGTACCTTAATGTCTATGGACATCTTCATTATAATACATCTGTAGACAGTCATTGTTTGGTACATACCCAAAATCTCGCCGTCTGTCCTCGACCTTGGCGAGTTTTGGCGAAATATCGCCAAATTTGGCGATAGTCAGTCATTTGGTCCATGCCCAAAGTATCGCCATTTGTCATCGTTCTTGGCGAGTTTTGGCGAAATATCGCCAAATTTGGCGATAATCTGTCATTGTTTGGTTTATGCTTAAAAACTCGCCAAATGTCGTCGACATTGACGAGTTTCGCCGAAATAGCGCCAAATTTGGCGCCAAAAATGATTTCCTATTTTGTATAACTCTAAAACTTTAACCCGTAGATTTTTTAACTTTGTATTTAGAACTATTGTAATATCTAACTGTTTTCAATATCTTTTTTGACAGCAATCGACTTAGAATTTATTTACATGGTGAGCCAAATGACTTTAAATACATTGAGGTGTATAGATGCATTCAATTCATTGAAAGTCTGTGGTCAATGACTACTTTGGCTATCCCCAAAATCTCGCTGACTATCTCAAGTTTGTCGGCTTTTGGTGAAATATCGCCAAATAAAGTGTCAGAAGGAAATCTTTCAAATTGAACTCAGCTTGGCGATATCGAAATATTTGGCTAGAAATCGCTAAACCTTACTATTATTGATATTTTATCTCTTTCAAACAAATAAATTTAGAGGAAGTGCGTCGAAAATATTTTTGATCTAATGGACGTGCAAGGAAGTCATGTGTTGGACACATCAGATTTTTTTTTTATGTACGTGCGTTATTGTATTTATGACTTATTAAATAAAAGTACGTTTGAACTCGACTAGTGATAATCCTTTCAAAATGCAATGGGTAATTTTGATGAGTTGTTATTTTATGATGATCTAATATTTCATACTTCTAAATTTTTATTGATTGTTAGTAAATTAAGAAAAAAGTGTTCATTTAGTTAAATAAACTTAGAAAATTTGTTTAACAACATAACAAATGTCAACAAATAATTCAATGGTAACAAAAATATATTTTTAGTAAAAAATTTTGTGGTTTTTTTTTTTAACACAATAAATAATGATTAAGAACTGTATTTGGCAATTTTTAGAAAAATAGAAAAATAAAATTTGTATGACTTTTTATTTTATTTATTTTATTTTTTATTTTTTAGTAAAGTTACACTCGTTTATTAAAACTTCCCTTCAGAATATAAAACAAGTATGTATTCAAAATTCAATATTAAAATTTAATCTACTCTCACAAAATGAATAACCTCCCTTTTGATGGTGTACTAATTTTTGTGCAAAATCTTGCTGGGTGATAAAGAAAACTAAAAATCACTAAGAATACATTATTTGAAATGAAACTGTTTGTAACGAAACTAAGGCTAAATATCGGAGCTTGAAGCCAAAAAGAAAGCTGAAAAAACTTTTTTAAAAAAGGCTGGTTCTTTTTGTCTTTTCTTTTTTTTTTTTACACGATTTAGTTTAATACGAATATCTTATCAGGAATTGGTTCAAAATTAGGTGACCACTCATAAGGGGTGACGCTAGCCTCCCACTGGGTGCCCCCATAATGAAATAAGCCGTACTAGTTTAGGCCTTAGTAGTGGCAGGAATTGCTCGCTCATTGTAAAAAAAAAAAAAAAAAAAAAAAATCAAGTTTAATACTTCCAAAGTCAAGTTATAATAAGAAACATGGACAAGAAATGTAATAGTAAATTTCTTGTTTAAAAAAACCTCTCCATTATATATAACGTATTATTTCTTGTGGGAACAGTTAAAAAATTTAATAAAGCGAAAGATAAAAATGCCGTATTCGCGCCTATCACAAAAGCTTTTAAACTTAATGCTGCTGACTGCAGAATGTTTCAAGGATTATTACATCAACATCTTATACACCAAACAATATATGTTTAGATTCACGATACTTTTCTTTTTGAAAAAAAAAAAAAAAAAATCAAAAGGAGTTTATATTTACCCTTTCAGACCAGGTGTCCTCAACTGAGGACAGTTATTTTGAAGGAATGTCACAAAGAAAATACTAATAATTTTAAGTTCAAAACAGTTTTGTATATTTTGCTGGAACTTTGTAATTAGGATTTTTTTTTTAATATTTAAAGGACCATGAGCATTTTATATGGCCATGGAGGGCCATGAGCAAACATAAATGAAGGTCATTACATGATTAGGATTCTTCGTGAAAAACGAGAATATAAAAGAGCTATACTTGGAAAATCGGTCTCTTAGAGAGTAGACAGTTATAGCCATGGATGACCGTTATTTGTTTTTGTTTTTTTTTTGTGTGTGTGTGGGGGGGATATGCGCACTTTCACTAAAACATTTGCGTTCCGTCCACTAAGCATGAGAATATATTTTCTATTCTAGAAACAAGCTCAAAGGCAGAAACATCACGCTTAGTAATATTTAGAAAGGGATTTCAATATGTTGTTTATCAATTTCATTTGATATATTTAGAAAACAAAAAGTTACGAAACTTAACATTTTCAAGCTGACTTTTCGGTGGTATATAATTGTACCATAACTTTATAAAAAAAAACCCTGAGTTTCCAGGACAATGGTATAGAGCAACATGCACTATTTGATAAGGCCAACAATTTAGTATACATGTCATTTTTGCACGGCCCTTACATTCGATTACGGGTCCTACCCATAATCATCCGAGACAGGCCTTCATCCCCCCCTTTCTTTCCCCAGCTGTGCTCTGTATTCAAATTGTCTTCTTATTTTTTACCCATACTCTTTTTAGAATGCAATTTAAGCAGCAGGTATGAGGAATAATTATGTTAACTATTTTATAAGTCCAAATCAAATTTTATTTATAAAATTATGTTACTTAAAAATGACAAGAGTTAAGTACCATATGAATGTATTCAGTTTCATTTTAAAAGAGCTAAACTTTAGGATGACTAGGAATGATTACATATGACTGATCTTGTTTAAGATAAACCTTATACATGATAAAATTTTTATCCAGTTACTCCCCTCCCCTAAAGCCCAGGGATAATTGCCCCTCCTGTCCATCTCTTTTGACGGGCCTGACAGAAAGGAAGGCTGGAGATAATACGGACAAGTTCACACAGTCACAACTCACACAATGACAATTTTACTAAATTTTATGATAAACGGTTTATTATAAATGTATTATTTAAAATTTTAAGCTACAATTAATTGTAGCCTTCTAAAATTTCGTTGGATAAAAAATGTATTCAAAATATTTTTTCTAGTTTATACTAGTTATAGTAATTAAAAATTTAAACTGTGTAGGGCTGGTCTCACCCCCCCCCCCTTCGGACCGGCCCTGGACCCAGGGATCCACCTAGCCCCACCCTTGTGGAGTCCATGCATCTCTGTTCACTCATGGCGCAAAATGTCGATCCTCCTTTAACCTCCATAAAAATATATTCACATATATCTATTGAAGAGAAATTATTTAATTGGGTCTGAAACAGTTAAAAAGGAGGATTTAAGAGTCTTTATTTTACCGACATATTATACAAATGGGCGAAATATTATCTGGCGAGTACAATTTTATGTTTTAATGATGAAGACTCATTAGATTCCTGAAACAAGTGTAAACGCTTTCCTTTTTTCTTAGTCTGTATGGTTATATTGTTATGCACTGTAGTCAGTGGCGGCTCGTCATTAAGGGCCAGAGGGGCCTGACCCCACCGACTAAGCACCGTCTAAATAAAAGTATCTTCCTATTATGTATGGCAGTTCTTTCAATAATTTACCTTCATTAAAAAAATACACGCGTTTTACTCTATTTTAATACTATCCATTAAAAAACGCGCTTAAAAAAGCGATAGTTATATGATTTTCCCCCTATCTAAACCATGCATGGGCCATGGGCTGGCTTGCCCTGAATTGGGCGTCTCTTCTCCGTTCACCGGGTTGACATATTTGGCATTGAGCACAAAAGCCATATTGACGCAGAATTAACTTGGCATCCAAAAGGCTTATTTTTCGCTGCCTTCTGGGCCCAGATCTTCGGGCCCTCGCACGGTGATCTACACGACCGTAGGGGAAATTTCGGCAATCGGTAGCTATCGGCGAAATTTTCCGCTTAGGAGGAAATCATTTTTTATTTGCGTGATCGTATTTTTGCAGTGCAGTCAGATATTTTTCTGTTTTGTTTTCTTGATTTACGAAAAGCGATGTATAAATCAATTTTTTATATATGTTGATATTTATTTTAAAATGAATAAATCATCTAAAAAATTATGAACAGGCTTATGAACTATAAAGAACATAAATATTAAATATTTAAATGTGGCTTTTTGTTTAATAATAAAGTAAACTTTTCAATTTAACATAACTAGGTAAAAAATAGCAAAAGTTGTATAGTAAATTCGATAATTATTTGTCATTTAAGAAATTTTAAATACTTACGCTGAGTGCACGTGGGGATAGGTTGTTCTATATGTATATATATTTTCGCGATTTTAATTGGCACTATTTTTTTTTCGGGCCCCACCACTGAAACGGGTCACAAGCCGCCACTGATTGTAGTCATAGCTGCCAACAATTCCGGAATATAACCAACTACTTTTTGTAAAAAAAAATTTCTATTAGAATATAGAAAATTTCAGAGTTCGCCATAGGGTGTGGTTACTATTTTGAAAAAAAAAAAAAAAAAAAAAAAAAACTTTAAAAGTATGCTGATTTCAAAAAGTAGTTGCTTATATTCCAGAATTGTTGGTAGCTATGTGCATTGCAAGTTCTATTTTTTGGCAGAAAAAATTGGTATCGTTTAAATAAAATGCCGTGTTTACTCGCGTAATAGTCACCCTCGCACAATAGTCCCCCCCCCCTTCGTTTTGAAGCAGAAAAAATCTTCAAAATATTTTCCCTGCATAAAAGTGGGAGGCAATATTTGGCATTCATGTATGACTATAAAATAGTAATATAAAAATAAAAATACCTGTTTTTGTAGTGCAACTGACGAAAAGATTAATTAATATACGGCAGATAGTCTGGAAACATTTAGTGAGTTAGTAATTTTATTAAATAATACACCAGCAATGTTTCAGCTTTAGAATATATTATGTAGTAGATTTCCCAACATAATAGTCGCACCATTTTTACCAATTTTTCACGGTGAAAGTCTAGGTTCGCGAGTAAACACGGCAGTTAAAACTTTGTATAAAAGTACACATAAAAGGTACTTTACATAGTACTTTAGATGTACAGTGCGCACCGGTTATAACGGACCTGGGATATAACATACTATCGGTTATGCCGTACCTAGAAGCTAGGTTCCGATTGAAGTCCTATATTTATTATGTTATTTAACTTCGGGTAAAACGTACTTAACAAAAGAACGTACTTCGGCTATAACGTACATTTTATACCAAAGCCAAGAATAAAATTCTGCTTTTCTTAAGCATTTTATCTCCTTTTTCGCGTGAATTTCAGTACGTTCAAAAATACTCGTTGCCATTTTTCAGATTCTCGAAGATTCTTGGCGAGATGGATTGAGCATGAATGAAGGGAGCGATCTTTTATCTTTTCCCCCTGCTAGGCAGGGCTAAGAATAAGACCCTTTTCTTTGGCATCCATCAAAGGAAATGCCTTCTGTAAAGCCCTATCTATAATGATTCTGATGATAGTGAAGAAGAAACAGAGAGCCTATACTAAGCATACCCGACGCAAAAACAGCATCACGATTTTTTGAATGCCGCAGTGATGATACAGAGACTCTACAGAAGTCCATTATGGATATCCAAAACGGTATTTTTGAAGTAGCATCTGCTCATTTAAAACAAAAGAAAATTACAGATTGTTTAACTCAACTAAAATTATAAGTGATAAAGAATTTTCGTTTTTTTATTTAAACTAAATTTTAAAAAATCAGACCTGTTTAAAACACATATTACAGTGAAATTATGAGCCCACTTTCTTTTTTTTTAAAGTATTTCGGCTATAACGTACTACTTTTTTCGGTCCCGTGAGAGTACGTTATAACCGGTGTCTACTGTATATCTAGTACACACACACGTGTGAGTACTAAACACACACATGTACACACGTTATGAGTGTATTTAGCATAAAGATATTTTAGGTGTGTTTCTTTTTTACAAAGTTTTAATTACTTTATCTTTTAAACACCAGTTCCTTTTGAGTGTTTTTCTGTTAAATGTCCTTTAGTTTAACGCTTTAGTCAGGGAGCAAAAGTGAGGCATAATCTTCTCTAACAAACGGTCATTATACCAGCATTAATATTTGTACTCCATTAAAAATGTTCGCGCTGCAGAGTGCACTAAGAATAATCCTCACTGGGAAAGGAAAAATTCTTGAGAATCGCCCGCCCGCATATAGTAGAAAAGGACTGTCCTTGTGATCCTCCACAGCATGGTGTAGAATCTGCATAAAAGAGCGCAGCGTTCATTAACGTGCAGCATCTTTTGTTTTCCTTTGCTCCACCAGACCAGCCTCCTACTTACTGGAAGTCTCGGCTCGAAAACGAAGCAATTCTCGTTGCGAATTTTAAGGATCTGCATTTGAGACGGAGGGGGGGGGGGGGAGGAGAGGCAGAGGGAGAGAGAAAAGATCGCTTTCTTTTCTTCGCGGTAATCAATTTAGTTGCGCTAATGTCGTCGCTGTCGCGTAGCTTTTCCACGCCATAAAATAGCCTTCCATTTTCAAATGCCTGGCGCTCCTCGATGTATCAGCTCGCACAAAATATATTTGTTGGAAAAGAAGGGGGTGGGGAGGGGAGAGGGAAAGAGAGCGCGGGTAGGGATTAAGAGAGGTAGAATCAAGGCAGGGTATCCTGCACTGTTTCTGGCTAATTGCTCTAAATTTGGAAAAGCATCTTGGAGACGGCTGGAACAGTCTCGTTTTAAAAATCAGGGGTATTCGGAGAATGCGGTGCTGCTTTTGGCTTCGTCTGGACAGAAAATCGGGAAGTAAGCAGATGGCGCCACGGAGTGACGGTGTTTGGGAAAGAAACAATTCGAAAATGCAACAGTTTTCTACATTTGGTGGTAGGATTTCGAAAGTTCAAAGGGAGTTAGAATCAAAGCAGGATAGCCTGCAATGTCTCTTACTAATTTGCTCTGAATTTGGAAAAGCCTATTGGAGAGGACAGAAATAAGTATCGTTTTAAAAACCAAGATATTCGAGGAATGCGGGGCTCTTGGCTTCGTTTCAACAGAAATTGCGATGAAGGCAGATGGCGCCACGGAGTGATTGTGTTTGGGAAAGAAATAATTCCAAAATGCAACAGTTTTCTACATTTGGTGATAAGATTTCATAAAGTTCAAAGGGAGGTAGAATCAAAGCAGGATAGCCTGCATTGTTTCTGACTAAATTGCTCTGAATCTGGAAGAGCATGAAATAAGAAAGGGCTGAAATAAGTTTCATTTTAAAAATTAAGATATTCGAGGAATGCGGGGGTCTTGGCTTCGTTTCAGCAAAAATTGGGATGAAGGCAGATGGCGCCACGGAGTGTAGGGGAAAAATAATAATAATAAATACATATTCGAAAGTTCAGCAGTTTTTTCCATTCATTGGTAGGATTTTGAAAGCTCAAAGGGAGGTAGATCAAGGCAGGATAGCCTGCATTGTTTCTGACTCATTTGCTCTGAATTTGGAGAGGGCTGAAATAAGTCTCGTTTTAAAAATCAAGATATTCGAGGAATGCGGGGCTCTTGGCTTCGTTTCAACAGAAATTTGGATGAAGGCAGATGGCGCCACGGAGTGACGGTGTTTCGGAAAGAAATAATTCGAAAATGCAACAGTTTTCTACATTTGGTGGTAGAATTTCGAAAGTTCAAAGGGAGGTAGAATCAAGGTAGGATAGCCTGGATTGTTTATGGCTTATTTGATCTGAACTTGGAAGAGCATCTTGGAGCGGGCTGAAATAAGTCTCGTTTTCAAAATCAAAATATTCGAAGAATGTGGGGCTCCGGCTTCGTTTTGAGAAAAATCGGGATGAAGGCAGATGGCGCCACGGAGTGTCGGTGTTAAGGTAAAAAGTAAAAATTCGAAAGTGCAACAGTTTTCTCTATTCATTGGTAGGGTTTCGAAAGTTCATTCAAAATGTGCAACACATCGTGAGGATAAGAAATATTTTGAAAAATAAAAAAACAAAGTATTTTATTACAGACTAGGGGCCAAGGCCCCCAGACTCGCTACGTTCGCTTTTCATGTGAGGCATTCGGCCCCTAATCGGGTTTATTCGTAAAAAAGACATAATTTCAACAGAGAAAACCCGAAGATTGGATCAGATAGAATGTTACTGAGCTAAGCTACACATTGCTTAGTTCTTGCATCTTCATTGGTACATAAAAATTTAAACTTCACACTACAGTAGAACCCCTACCCCTCATAACACGGAAGATATTTTGTTATGGGAATCCGTGTTGTACGGGTCCTGAGCTATACTCCACCTGGAGTGCGGACTTCGCTTATAATCGCTGGAAAAATTATTTGTACTCCCCAGAAACACAATGATATTTAATGTTGCCATTCAAAGGTTATACTAATTAGGAGCTAAAGCGTAATAAAATAAGAACATATGTTTCAGCTGTATTTTTAATAATGTAAAACCTATTGGACGCCTTGCGAATTTGCCACCCATGGCGATTTTTCATTATTTGGCGACTTGCGTACATGTAAAGTTAATAAAAGCTACGGAACAGATAGAATAGCCTGCCACCAATGGCGACTTTTCATTATTTGGCGATTTACACATACTCACAACCTATATTTACTGTTCATTTAAGGTTACCGGAAAACCGTTATCCATACTTTCATTTACATAATCGTTTGCAGATTGGCGTACTTAACACCACGAATTATACCATCTCGTCGCGCTAGCAAATATCCAAAGTGTACTATAACTGCTATAATGGCATAGTTAACGCCAAATATTTCTACTGGTAGCAAATAATCCAGCTGGACGAGAACCGGCTTTAAAATAATCTGCATTTTAATTATTTTTCATTTTCAAGATATTAGTTATCCTGTTTTGGAAAAACGAATAATCGCTAATTCTAAACTCCTGTTGTCTAAGCGAACTTACTATTTGAAAATTGTCAACTTTGTGTAACACATTTTGAGTTACTTATTTCATATAGTTTTTATTTTGGCGTAAAATGGGCGTAATTCTAACTCATGTTTGTAAATTTCACGCGATTCTAGATACTTGGAAACGCTTTGTTGCAAAGGAATGAATGATTTTATGCCAAATCTGGCAACCATTCTGTTTATTTTTTCAGTTTTTTATTAATATCTTCTAAAATAATTCGATTTTCGAAATTTAACTTAGCTCATCAGGTTCCTCGGAATTTTTCGAATCTGTGGGCACCTTAGTTGAAACTTAAATCCCCACGGTTTAGGAGGAAATAGGCCAACAAGCTTTGACAGCGGCCTTTACTTTTTGTTAGAATAGAAAGATACCCAAATTAAATTTCATGCTGTTCTGGAAACTCGCGGAATCTTTTCGCAATCGAAAGATTTCGTTTTGTGTACACAGCTATTCTCATGTCCATGCAAACGATTTATTTGTGAAAAAAAAATGATAATAAACTGTGTAATCTGGAAAATCTCTTTTAAACGAATTTGAATCCCAATTGTATGACGTCATATTCACTTGAAAAGGGTAATTTTGTCACGCAAATGATTTACTTTTTTTACTCTCGGAAATAAAATGGTGCTGAAAATAGCAAAAAATCGCTTAAAAAGGAGGGAACGGGTAGATTTTCAGATTTTTAAAGAAGCGCAGATTGTTTTCTATATTTTTATACATGATCATGAAAATTTTCAAGCGGATCGTGCAAACGGTGAAGAAGTTATTAGGCTTTTTGTGTTAATTTTGTAAATTCCACGCGATTCTAGATACTTGGAAACGCTTTGTTGCAAAGGAATGAATGATTTTATGCCAAATCTGGCAACCATTCTGTTTATTTTTTCAGTTTTTTATTAATATCTTCTAAAATAATTCGATTTTCGAAATTTAAATCAGCTTAGCAGGTTCCTCGGAATTTTTCGAATCTGTGGGTACCTTAGTCGAAACAAATCCCTACGGTTTAGGAGGAGATAGGTCCAGAAGCTTTGACAGCGCCAGCGGCCTTTACTTTTTTTTAGAATAGAGAGATACAACACCAATATTTATTTAGAAAAATTAAATATAAACGTATCCTAATAGTAAAGCAGGTAGAAGCAAGACAGGGTAACCTCCACTATTTGTGGCAAATTATTCTAAATTTGGGAAAACATTGGGTAGACTGCTGGGATAGACTTTAGAACTCAGGGATTCGGGGAATGCGGCCCGTTTTTGGCTTTGTCTCGGCAGAAACTGGGAAGAAAGAAGATGGCGCCACGAATTTTTAGTATTTAGGAAAGAAATAATCTTCAGTAATGATTATTTGTGACTGCACATGGGAAGATATTTTATACCGGGACGTCAATAGTGTTGTGATTATTATTATTTTCGAGGGCATCAATAACTGTTTTATTTGAAGGTTACAACTATTAAATGCTTCAGTATAATTCGAAATTGGAAAAATTGTAAAAAAATTGAATTAGAAAAAGCAAGAAATTACATTTTTTAAATTTAGTATTTCAAAATAGCGTTCGAAATAAAATATTTAAAAATTAAAATTTTGATTTTGACATGTCGTGAAATGGAATTTTTCAATTTAACAAATGGCTCGAAAGCATACTTTTTATTCAGAACATTCTAACAGATAACATGAAAATTACTCGAAATGATTGTGGCTATTTCTTGTATCCATTTTTAGAATGCTGAAAGTTTTTCAGAGTGGGTCGTTGAAAAAAATCTTACGCAACTAAAATAAAGAAAACACTTACCTTTTCAGTTTATTGCTACCAAACTTTCTTCATAGGGCAGCGTCGTGGTTTGTTTGCAAAATAGTTTTATCTGACGTTTTCTGTTACCCTTCTCGAACTGTATTTAATCGACATTTTCCGGCTAATTGAAAGTAAAATTTTCTATCTGCTGCTCCCCGAAAAAATAAATTAAACTCCCTAAAATGACTTGCATATTAATCTTATAAATAAAAATGAAATTCTGTTTGTTTGTTTGTTTGTTTGTTTGTTTATTTGTTTGTGGATTTGAGTTGTATACAAATCCACAAAAATGGACCTATCAGCCTGAAATTTTGCACAGATATGTGAAATAATATAGAATAAATGATAGTCCACTTTAAAACTTTGAAAGTCCACCCGTTCCCGGAATTTAAGAGATTTTTTATGTTCTCCACGCAAAAAGCTTTCCGTAATTGTAACCCCTGTAGTGAAAAAAGTGTGAAATAAGGATCGTGGTTGCCATGTGTGGCGATTTTGCCGAATAAGATGTTTTAAATTCTCAAAGTAAAAATAAAAGAATAATAATGATTTTTTTTGTTAGTTTATATTCGTAAGGTTATATTTTTTGTAATTATAATATCGTGTGCATGGGAAATCGGAGCAGGAATGAAATGTTTTATACGCAAAACAATAAGAATTGAAGATTTCCGAGGCTAATATGTTAAAATTTTTTAGTTTGGCGAAAAAATAAAATGGCTCAAATGCCGAGAAAGTGAGTTCTAGCGGTTTGCACAGTTTCCGGCTTGGCGAATTTCTGAGAGCTTAAGGAAACGGATTTTTGAAAACAAAGTACAAAGGTTTTATTAGAATACAGCGTTAAATTTTAATGATCCTTGCGAAAATAATGCAGTTATTAAGGGATTTCAAGCGATCTATCTTCAGCATTCTCGCGATTTTGAGGAGGATTCTAACGCTTGGCGCTATTTATCGTAATTTAATCGTCTGCTATTTGGGTTATGAATACACCTGCGTATAAGTTTTTGAAATTTTCATTCAGTTGGAATTGTGCATTTTTCTGAGCAGCTTTATTGCATCTAATGTATTACATCCAGAAAAAAGGATGTTAGAAATATCAATTTTAATTTTGTTTAATCACACTCATGAATAATGATACACTTTCCAACTTAATGAAAGAAGGAACGAAAATAGGGAAGACCCATGGATTATAACTCTTTTTATATATAGCACTTTAGTGCGTATTTAAAAATCTGAAAGTGTGTCAGATTTTCTATGATTCCAGCGCTTGGCGCAATTTAATGAGAGGGTATTTTTAAAAACAAGCGTAGGCTATCTTATAAATAAAAATGAAATTCTGTTTGTCAATTTGTTGATTTGGGTAGTATACAATTCCACAAAAATGGACCTGTCAGCCTGAAATTTTACACAGATATGTAAAATAATATAGAATAAATGATAGTCCACTTTAAAACTTTAAAACTCCACTTAAAAACGTTTTCCTCCTGAAGGGTTCCCTTAATTTCCGTTCCCGGAATTTAAGAGATTTTTTCTGTTCTCCACACAGAAAGCTTTACGTAATATTAACCCCTGTAGTGAAAATAGTGTGTGAAATAAGCATCTTGGTTGCCATGTGTGGCGATTTTGCCGAATAAAATGTTTTAAATTCTTAAAGTAAAAATAAAAGAATAATAATGATTTTTTTAGTTTATTTTTTTAGGTTATTTTTTTAAATTATAATATCGTGTGCGCATAAGAAATGAGAGCAGGAATGAAATGTTTTATACGCAAAACAATGAGGATCGAAGATATCCGAGACTAATATGTAATTTTTTTTAGTTTGGCGAAAAATAAAATGGCTGATAGGCCGATTTTTAGAGTGTGAGTTCTAGCGGTTTGCACAGTTTTAGGCTTTTTGGCTCAATTTACTGAGAGCTTAAGGGAATAGCATTTTTGAAAACAAGTGTATAGGTTTTCTTAGAATACAGCATTAAATTTTAACTATCCGTGCAGAAATAATGCAGTTATTAGGGCATTTCAAGCGATGTAGCTTCAGAATTCTCGCCAATTGAGTATATTGATTTAACTTGGGGGAAATCCGCCAAATTTCAGAAAATTGAAATCTTCGCATTTAGTACATCGAGGTAACGATGAATAAAACATGTTATAGTGGATAATTTAAAAAATGCGGCTGTATTAAGGGATTCCACTTTTCAAATAAATGCCTGGCGGTCGAACCATTTCCCATTTTGATTGCTGCTAAGTCAATGCTTCGAATGATTCCCTGAAAAAACTCTTGCAAAATGGCGTATGCTGGCACTTTGGCGAGGCTTAGATTTGAAACTGGATTTTACTTGAGACTGGTATATACGTATAATAAGACTGGTTATAGATAAAAATGAATGTTGGTATGTGTGTAGGAGGTTGAAAAACTCCAGCACCGTTTCACCGATCACCATGAAATTTGGTTCACCTAAGTCTTTTATCATGGAGAAGGTTTTTATGCTATCCGTTTTCCTCTAACTTTTCACTAGGTGGCGCAGCAGAACGTCGAATTCTATTCCGTTTAGCCGTTTGCTATGCGAATATCGTCCAACAAATTTCGATGAAATTTGGTACACGCGAATATTAGAACACGGAGAATATTTTTCACTATCCATTTGCTGTAACTTACCGCTAAATAGCGCTGCAACGCATCAACTTCTATACCGTTCGACTGATCGGCATAAAATTTTTTATACTTACACATTTGAGAACGAAGAATATATTCTAACTGCGTTACTTTTGATGTTACTCACCACTAGATGGCACTGCAATGCATTATTATTTTAACTCGCCACTAGATGACGCTGCAGCAGGCCAAATTTTTGACCATTCAAACGGTGGCTATGAAAATCAGTATACATAGCTATTTGAACAATGAGAATATTTTGGCGTTATCCATTTTGCTATAACTCGCCACATGACGGCGCTGTAGCAAATCATTACTTTAATTAACCACTAGATGGCCCTGCAGTGTATCACTTCTTGACTGTGCGAATAATCGCTATAAAAATAGGTATACATAGATATTTGAACACGGGGAAGAGTTTGGCACGATCCATTTTTCTATAACTTGACACTAGATGTCGCGTCAACACATGAACGTCAAGACTATTCAGCCGATCGTCATGAAAATTCGTATACATCGATATCTGAATGCGAAGAATATTTTTGCCGTATCCGTTTTGCTAAAACTCGCCACTAGATTGTGCTACGCCGCATCGCCTTCTGCACCGTAAAAACGATTGCCTTGAAATTCAGTATGCATGATTATTGAACACAATATAACGCGATATCCATTTTGCTATATCTCTTTATTACAATAAATAGTAATCACAACAAATATTAATATCAAAAAGTCCATTCATTCCCGTGCGAAGAACGGGTACTTCAGCTAGTTTTATTATATATTTTTCGTTACATCTCTCGAACTCTGTTTGACATTTTCCTGCACACTGAAAGTGAAATTTTCAGTCTGATTCTTTCCCCCACCCAAAAAATAAATAAAAAATAAAATTAATTCTACTAAAATTAATTACCTTTATGAATAAATCTTCTGCCCACCAAATGAATATCAGACATTCAATTGAATTTTCAAAATTCTATCTTTAAGCATATTTCTTTTATTCCGTGAAATTGTACGATTTCACGGAATAAAAGATACCTAACCAAGGCAATGATAATAGAACCATGGCGAAAAAAAAAAAATTTCCTTGTGCCTAATCTGGGACCGGCTTCTGCTACTACCGGTTTTGTCAAGATTACTGAATAGCCCAGGCAAATTCAAATTTTCTATCAAGGAAAAAAATGGTATTAGTGCATGAATTAGTGATTTGTTTTGCAGGGTATTTCATCATGACGCCACTTAAAGGAAAGGTGCCTGGGCATCTTTTCGTGCAGATTCTACCTCTTTTGAAACTGTCATCTTCAACTATTTCTCTGGTATTAAACAGAAAATCGACTATAAAAATACCGATTAAAAATATCTTAAATTATACTCACACACACACACACACATACACAAAAAGTGTGCTTCTATAAGATCAAAGTTAAACAGACACTTAAGGAATTCATTCCATTATAGAGTTCAACAGAAAAGAGGGGAGGGCGAATCTTCCATCCTTCATAGAGATTATAATATTACGTGAAAGTGGATGTGCTCGCTGGGCAGTTGCTTCGTTCAACGAAATGTGAATATGAACATCCAGGGAAAAGAGTGGACCCTTTCACAATATGTTTTGCATATTGTGAATGGGCCTTTTGCACATAATGAATTCATGAATTTGTCTAAAAAAAGAAACTGCTTTCACTGCTTTGGAAAAGATTTGGAATTGTTCTTTTGGAGTTTCATGAGTCCTGTCTTGTATAAAGTTCCTAGAAAGGTATAATTTATTCGATGGACTAAACGCTAAAAATTCTGATTTTGTTCTTTTAAGTTTGTTTTATAAAATGAAAGGATACTTTTTGTAAAATACTTCTAAAGTAATTCTATTTGGAATGTCATAGAATACACTTATTTTTGTTAATTAGTTCATTCAGTTTATCCACTCGTATTATTGGAGAATAATGTTGTTTATGTTTTCCCTTATAAAAGTATGATAAGTAATAGAGTTCAGGACCGTACCCAGAAAGAAAATTCGGGGGGGGGTCTTGATAGAGTTAGTAAAAACAATGAATTGAAAGTTATTATAAATTTGCTCTAAACTTAAAATTTACCCCATGCTACACTAATCGTTGCTTATTTAAAGAAAATTATCAATTTGATAATACCATGGGACGGTATGATCTCAGTGTTGGACTAGTGAGCGGAAGGTTGCGAATTCCATATCCAAGCAACCACTGATTATTGTTTTATTTTTTAAATGTATTTAATGCTTTAATTTTTTAACAGGAGTTGTGTTCGTAAACCTCCGCGACAAAGTACGTGAAGCGGTCACCAAGTGCCAAGCACATTTATACTGCTACTTGCAGAAATTTCTTACGATGCGGCACCCAGCTCGATCTGTTCATTCAGTTATGAAGTAGCTACGAAGCTAGTAGCACGTTATTCAATGTATTTCAATAAGCTTTTAATTAAAGGAATTTAATTGCACTTTTAGTTTCTTATGTTATTTCATCAACACACGGCCACAAGATCAGACATTACCTTTATCACATAGTAATATGCCTATGAAAACGAAAAATACAATTTTTGCCTTTCAATTTGAATTTTAGAAAACGTAACAGCCCATGTCTGTGTAGGGAATCGAGCTTAATTTTCCCGCTTTTTCCGTCCTTACCATATCGATCGACCCTGCCTAATCTGGTTTAAATCTTCCTCAGAACTCGGACTCTTTCATCATGCCTCCTTGGTTTAAAACAATGCCAAACGACACCGTTCATCACCATCCATCAAAACCAGGCTATCTTCTGTCATTAACGATGTCGATACCCCGGTCGATTCGAATCTCGCTCTTTTACACATCGATATTTACTCGCGCCTTTTGTCGATCAATACACCATAGGAACCGCTGCCACCGGAGACAACGAAATATATAAAACAAAGAGGAGAGAGAAAAAAAAATGTCCTGTGAGACCGAGACAAAAAAAAGAGAAAAAAAATCAAATTACTTTGCTAATGCTTCTACCACCCCTCTAATTAAGAATCGCTAATGGCATTTCTAATGATGGCTGCAGAAGCAGCCCGTCGGCGTCTTCAACTCTACTCATACTCAGGTAGCCGGCTCCTGCCCTCAAAAAATCGATATTCCATTCCTGACGGTGACGTCATCGAAATAGAAAAGGGTGGGAAGGTTTGGAGCCGCGAATTTTTCTTCTTTTAAAGGATCGGTAGAATCTTTTAGAAACATCTAAAGAGATTTCCGAGGGAAAGATGCAACACTGTGTTTTGGTTCGCTCACAACACATGGCGAGATTTGAAAAATCTTCTTGTAAGAGCGAACAATTTTATTAACATTCTCACTGCATAGTATTCATTTTCATTTATTTTCTTTTTCTTTGTACATCTATAAAAAAATATATTATCTTTATTTCAGGGTTGGATTTTTGATGTCGAAAACTGTTTTTTGAGAAGAGGTAAAAACTGTCAAAAGCCTACTTTTTCTTTATTGTATGGTACAGCGGACAATAAACTTTTATATGAAATCTCTTTTACTATTAAAACTGCCATTAATTGTAGTACTATGTACATATATAATTATTTTATTATGCTATTAAGTAAAAAAAAGCTAAAAATATAAAATATTTTTTTTTTCTAATGGGCAGGCACTGGCCACAAGCCTTTGCCATCAACGGCCCTAGTTACTGTCCATTTTATTATGGGGGCACCCAGTGGGCGGACAGCACTACCCCCTATAAAGGGACGGGCAAGTTAACATCCATGCCCAAGCCGGGATTCGAACCCGGACCCACGGCGTCATAGAATGGTTCTCTAGCCACTACACCACCTGGGCAGCAAATATAAAATATTAAAAGTTATTAAAATTTTTGATACACACTTTTAAGTCTTGATTTGCAATGAAATGCAAAATAAAAATTTTGCGCTTATAAAATATTACTTTTTATTTTTATTCTTTAAGTTAAGCACCATAAATATTATATTATGTTATTATTATCTTTTCAGTATCTTTATTATTTAAGATACATCTGTATAATCTTAAAATATTTATCCGAAATGTATAACTAGCCCACATATAAATTAAATGGAGAACCATCGCTACTTTAATGTATGCAAAAGATGCATGTAAATCAAAAATGTATGCAAAATGATGTATTTAGCAAACAGGATCACTGCTTCGAGGCATGTGGTAGAACGTTTCTCAAGTTTGTTTCTTTTATGTTCTTTCCTACAGCGGAGATTTTACGAAAGAATTCTAAGGTTGGATAATTTGTACTTTGTCTCCCCCCCCCTCCCCTTATGTTAAAATCATATTAGGAGAATTTTTAAGGGTGTAATGCATGAAATATTTCACGGTATTCAAATTTAGTAATGCAATATGTACAATTAACTAAAACCTATAAATGTGAAAAAATTCATAAATATCACATTTTATTTAAAATATATAAAATTCTGAAAAATAATTATATTGGAAAAATGTAAATTTAATAATTATATTTTTTATCATTAATAAAGTTATTTTTTGTCAAATATCTTTCATACCCTAGGTCTAAATATTGTTTTAAGGTACAATTTTTATTAAAATTGTAATTTGCTAAAATAAAATAGAAATGCAATGTTAACAAAGATCTGGTTTTTTTTTTAATTTTTTTAAAATTTTTTTTTTTGTTTTTGGTAAAGTTTTGATAAGGATCGGCAGAATTTGACCCTAATGTCAAATAAGTTTTTGACATGAGGATAAAAACCCGTTAAAAGCGTCATACGTCAAAATCTTGCCAGCCCTGCTTCATTTTTAACTGCAAGGAACCATGAATATGTATCTTGATTTGTTTATTTATTAATTCACTGATCGGGGCCTACAAAAATTATGGAATCGAATTTCGCTATCGAGTGTGATTTTAAATTGTAAAATGACGCTACACGTATATTTATTCAGTAATGCGCACTTTTATGTCATTGAAGAAGTGTATTACAAACAATTTACAGGCTTTGTTATCGATGTACAATCAACAACAAATTGATGATTTTCTTTTGGTATGGTTCCAAATCATATGAGCTGCAGCACCACCTACATCCTCGAAGAAATCCTCTAAGAGAAGATATATCTATATATACCCTCCTGAAACCCGACAAAAATATGACCTATTAAATTTTTTAAAAATCACATCAAAACATTTTTAAAAGTATGTTACACTTAAAATCGACTAGAAAAGTACCCATTTTCAAAAAAATGTTTCTAATTTTCCATCATCTTTAATATTATAAACGAAGGTTATCAAGAAACTTTTAGCAATAAAGGATGTTCTAGAGCTTCAGCTACGTGATTTTAGGAAAAACGAAAATTATTCGCAAATTCAACATAGAAAATACGACTGACATTCTTTACTTTTACTTTATTTTTATTTATTTTTGTTTCTGTGTACGTGTGTGTGTAAGTGTAAACAAAAATTAAATGGAGATCTAGGGAGGATAATGATAATTCTCGTATATGTCAGTAGAAAAAAAAAATTGAGCGGAATTTTATCTTTCACATGACTTTAAATTAATTATTTAAGGTATAAATAATTTACTAGTTTTGGAGAGAAAAATACTCAAAATTTAAGGCCCGGTAAATGTAAGTAATAATTATTGGAGAATAATAACCAATGACGAACTAGAGGCTCTTATCAAGCCTTAAGATATAGTAAAATTCATTAAGGCACAGAGACTTTCATGGCTTGGACACATTGAAAGATCAACTGACAACCGAGTGGCAAAAATCGTGCATTGGAGTCCCATGTGCAGTAGGCCAAGAGGTAGTCCAAAGAAAAGGTGGCTGGATGATGTTTTGATGGACCTAAAAATTTTAAAGATCTCCAACTGGAAGGTTAAGGTCAGGGACAGGCACAGAGTTATCTGGAGAGACACTGTGCGGCAGTCTGAGGCCCACCCTGGTCTGTAATGCCATAAAAGAAGAAGATGACTTTAAATTATTTCATAAAATTTTGAAAGCAAAATCATTAATTAATGAGATTACTTGTATCACACGTGATGCACGGGAAGTGGAGAGGTTATTTCCATTTCCAATGATACTTTACAGTAATATTGATGAGGCATTCATTTTACGCATCTTAAGGAATTTTTTTTTCAAATCGCCTAGCCCCTGGGACGGGACCTGCTTTTTAAAGGGATGGCAAATCTGATTTTGTTAAAGTGCCAAAATTAAATGCACATTATTTCGGGTGCCAGTGACTTATGTTTTATCAAATGAAAATAGCTGTAGAAGACCACATATACCAAATGAACAAATAAAAATCAATAGCCAAACTTAAAAAGCGTGCAACGTAATTGCTATCCCTGCAATATGGGTTATTTGAGAACCTACTTTTATGTCTAAGTTAAACTTGTAAGTGGATCCAATATTTTCTTATATTATTGTAAAAGGACCCATGAAATTCAGCAAGGGACACTAAATAGTTAATCTTACGAGCTGGGGCGCACACAGGATTTTTGGCTTTGGGGGGGGGGCAACTTTTAGGGATGTTCCAGATTGTCAAAAATCAGTGATGAAAGAGCTCGTTTTCATTAGATGGAATTCATCAAAACTCGTACCATCCAGTTCCCTAAGAATACACTACACAGTACAAAAGGAAGGAAAGTAATAGTTGTTCAGTTTTGAGAACAAGATGGTGTTTTATGTTCGCTTTCAGTTCGTTTTTGAAAGTTGAGGAAAACGAGAAAAAAAAAATAGTTTTTTATTTATTAGAACTGAAACTATTGCTACCTTGTTTGGAATTATTATTTACTATAGATATAGGATAATAATGAATCGGAAAAAAAAATCAAAGCCGATAGGGGGGGTAAGGACCCACCCCCTTGTGTGTGCCACTGCTTACGAGTTCTGGGACCCACAAATGTACGAAGCCAGGGAGATCTCTTGAATTACTTGCTGACTTTTCCAAACACAAATATTTTAGACACTTATAAACCAGGGTTGGCAAAGTGGACCCAGCCCAGAAAAACCCACACGGGTTTTTCTGGGTGGGTCCACCAACAAAAACCCGCCTGGGTTTTTGTTCAAACTGGGTTTTTGTTTAAAATCATTTCTGAGTCTGCAAATCCCACCTATAGTATTTAGAAATACACTTTACCTTTTAAGCCCGAAACCTAGGTGGTTTATCTTATCAAAATTACATAAAAATAAGTCATATTTATGTTAACCAGATGAAGTTTACCTCAAAATATTTATTTTCTATAGTTTCATTAACTGAAAATTTTGAAACTTCTAGACAGTATAACAACAGTGTTTTTGACAGAGGTAGTCATGATCCTTCACAGAAAGCAAGCTTTCTTTCTGCTTTGAAAGAATTAAAAAATATTATTAATCATATTTCAATTACTACTTGTATTCATTATTGATTAAGAAATATGTAATTATATATGTAATTTATATATATATTAGTTTATATATATATATATGTATATATATATATATATAACTAATAATATTTTCCCTTTAAGAAATATAAAGAAAAAACCCTGAAATTTTCAGTTTGAAAACACAGACTACTTTTTGCTACTATACTGTTTTTATTATTCTTTTGCTTATTTAATTTTTTTTATAGCAAATATGCAGTGATTATTATAAATAAGTTTTGATACCACATTATAATGAAAATAAACTGTTGATAATATTCTAGTAAAAAACTATGCAAAATATGACATGTGTGTTTAATGTCTAATAATAATCCCAATTAAAGTTAAATGAAAAACTAAAAATGTAGAATGAAAAATATATTTCAAATTAATTATAATTGATCTTTTTTACAGTTTACCAATCAAAATCACATTCACTTTGATTTTTGTGGTAATATTTGGAAATCTTTACTAATTTTTCACACTGCTCTGAGCCTAGTCTGTTCCGCAGCTTAGACCATATGAATCCAAATCTAGAGAAAATTCTCTCAATGGAAGCAGAGCTAGATGGAACAGAATGCAGAGACTGAAAAAGAAGTGTCTGAGATTCTTTCCATTGGTCAGCCTCAGTAATTGTCTGTGATTGGATGATTCAAGAAAATTTCAAAACGAAACAAACTACAAAATGATGTTGTCAATAAATATAACCACATGAAAAAATATTTTTATGGTAGAAATGACTGGCTAGAAGCAAAAAATATTGTTTATCAAATATCAAAGCAAAGTAATTTTATTAATAATGAAAGATGTAAACATAAACTCAAACCCAAAATAAAATATTTTTGAGTAGACTGATGCCATAGTAATAAGAAAAATTCATTATGGAATGGATTCATCTATTTGAATGGCATTAAGTAAATGTATGACCAAAAATAAATAACATAAAAGAATAATTTTTAGATTTGCAGTTTTGTTTGTCACATATTTGCATTATTGTTCTTAGTAATGATTTTTATATGAAAAAATTCAATTAATTAATGCTCATGCATATGCAAACAGATACATTGTATAAATATACAAACATACAAAAAATAACAAAAACCCAGAAAAGCCCACAAAAACCCAGAAAAACCCAGGTGGGTTGGGTTTTTGTACAAAAACCCGGGGTTTTGCCAACCCTGTTATAAACAACCTTCTAACTGTTTTATATTGCTCCTTAACAATATATTACTATTTCCAACATAAATTAACGAATGCTGGTGCTTCTTGCTGTTGGCGGAAAATCTCGCATTGTGGGTTAGGAGTCATATCCATTTGCGTAAGATAGATCGTGTTGTAGGGCGAGTCTACTGTAATTTATTTATTTCGCAGTTTAAGGATTAATAGTTACAGAATCGCTGGAGAAAGGGTACAATGAATATAGAGAATAGCAATACTGCATTTTAAAGAAAAAAGCTGGTCATCTGAAAAAGGGGATCTGATAAACGACGATCAAAACAATTCGGCCTCCTCTTAAAAATAAACAGTTGTAACAAGAAGACTTCCATGTTTAATGTTTAGAAAGAGCTATCTTTTTTGTCTTCTTTCTGGTGAAGGGAAAAATGCATAAAACAATTGATGCATGTCTAATCACTGAAGTAGAAAGTGTGGGAAAAAGGAAATCACGTGATGGCTTTCGCTATCCAATGGTTAGGTTGCCAAGTATAGTTAATTCTTAAAGTGGCGTGTAGGAAATATCCCCACCCTCTAATGCTACCACTGTGAAGGAAAGTTTCAGTACAGGTAGCTTGAGAACGGAGTGCGGGGTTGTGAAGAGGCAAATGTGACCAATAAAAAAGAAAAGGGAAACCCGCGCGTTTCGGTACTGTTGAAGAAAATTGAAAAAAGGTAAGAGTTAAAATTTTTTTTTTCAAAATCATATAAACTGTGCTGTCGTCCTAGTGGTATTTATAAGGCTTTTTTATTAGTAGTAATTAAATAATTATAAGCTTATACTGGTTATAGCATATTTCATAGTGTGAGAAGTTATTTCGTGCGAGTAAGTTAAAAAGATAGAATGCTTTACAGATACAAGATAAGATACCAACCGTACCCGAACAGTAAAAGATTGTTGTGGGCAGAACTTAAACCCCTTTGGTTAAATGTTTTAACCAAAGGGGTTTGTTTATGTTTCTTCAAATGTTTTAACCAAAGGGGTTTGCTTTATTTTCAAGTAGTATTAAATAACGTAGTTGAGAGAAAATAAAAATATAGAAAGTTTTTCTCTTTAAGGCGGAGAGATTTTGTATCTTGTGGAGTTTGTTGATTTAATAAACATAGGATATTTGAATATTCTTTGATAATTTTGAGTGTGCTGCTGTAGATTTACAATTAACTGTGCTTTGATTCTTACAAGCTTATTTAAGCCAACCAATGCCAGTATGCTGTTATATGATGCCAATATACTGTTCAGTAATAAAATTGTGAGGAATGTTATCGCAAGAACGCATCCTCATACTTTTTTCAGAACTACACGTTATTCTGGTTTCCAACAGAAATAGGCGGGTGAGATTTCCCTGGATACCCACTGTCTTCTCAATAGGCTGTAACTAGCAATCATTATGCTTTTTATTTATATATTTATTTCTGTAATACTGGGGAGTATTTAAATTACAAACAGAGAAATTTATCTCTTAAAATAATTTTTTAAAAATGATTTTATTTAAAATTATATAATTTAGCACGATTGCAGGATGTCCAGTTCATTCGTTTTATTATCACTCTTAAGACAACATAAATATTTTATGTACCTAATAAAAACTTATTGGATAAATAAATGACTAGCCTTTGGCTAACAAAGGAGCAAAAATAAGTTTCTTCTAATTAAGAGACTAACGAACACATTAAGTCATCCGCAGGAAAAAGAGAATAAAAAAAAAGAAAGAAAGAGACCATCATTAACCAATTACAACATGTTAAAAGAGGGTGGGGGGAAGACCTCAAAAATTTATCTACAGAGAAACCTTAACATATCACCTTTGCTACCGCAACCAAGAAATCGTGATAGTTTCTGTATAAAGTGGCATTTATTACCATTTACTTAAGAGAGTGGGGGGGCTTAAGGGCGCATATTTTATCGTTCATTGATTTTAAATAGCCCTCTTTAAAAGAACACCACACTTTCAATCTTGAGGGGGCCTCATATCGCTTCCAAATATAGGTTAAGAGCGTAAAGCCGCAGATTACAAGGTCTGTTGACAGTTAAAAGGGGGTAGGTCCCTCCCCTCTTGTTGCTCCTGTGGGCCCCGTGCCCTAAATGTGCCTCCGACACGTGCTGGCCCGCCGGTGGTGGGGATATCTGGAAAAAAAAAAAAGGCATTTTTTTCCCCACTTCTCTCTTTGGGGTGAGTGTATTTAAGTTTTTTTTCTTCCTTTCTTGTGCTTAAAAAGGTGTTGAAGATACTGCACTTTCCGGACATTGATGCGTGTTACGCTTGTTGACACAAAAAATTATGGTGTTACTAAGTTTTTTTTTATAACTTGTTCAGTTTTTTTCTTCTTTTTATTTTAGTCACCGTTCCTTCCTCCCAAGAACATTGACACCGCGTAGTAACCATCGATATTTTTTAGAAATTTACAAGAAGGAACCGTGGATTTTCAATATTAATATTTTGCAAAAATTCCTCTTTTTTTCGCGGGAGAGGGGGCATTTTGAAGTTCTTAAAGCGAATGAAAATGACATTTACTAACATGACCGTTGGTTCTCGACATAAAAAATAGGCAACAATTATTGTTTTAATTTTATTATTTTTAAAATTTTTATTATTTGAAAATTTTTATTATTTTTTAATTTCATAATTATTATATTTAAATTTTATTATAATTATTTCCATTAGTTTTATTATTCCTATTATTATTATTCTTAATTTTGGGAAAACTAACATTCTTCAAGCATCATGTTAACATATTTTGGTCAGGAGACTTTCATGAATTGGTACTTTCATACATTTTTAAGTAATAATTAGAAAATATATATTTTAATAATTTTTAAACTATAATATTAACATTGTTCTTATTCGAAATGAACAAACTATTTGAATATACTAATTAATATTTAATGATAAATTGGAAAAAGTATGTTTTATAAAGTAGAAAAAAATGCTCAAAATAAGAAAATATCCTTTTTAACATAAAATTCTACAAACTTGCCCAGTAACACTTAAAAGTATCCTGCAAATACCCCATAAATTATCGATTTATTTGTAAATAAAAATTATTTAGTAAACAAAATTTAAACCACAGATATATGGCTACTACTCAAAAAGTGACTTTACTTTAATAATTGCTTAAAATAATTTAATTCTATAGTTTTTATATACTTAATTCTGTATTTTGTAGCTCCACTTTTATGTATTATTTTGAAACTAGAAGATTTCTTAGATAATCCATATAGTCGGTACTTTTATATCTTGGAGTGTTAAAAGTTGACCCCGAGAGACTCAAAGTGTTAAAATACCGGCGCTTAAGCAAATAGAATTTAGTTATAAGTGTGGAGTTTTTTCAAGCAAGTTTTTTCAAATGACAATGTTAACAAGGTGTGTTTGTGTGAGAGAGAGAGACAGAGTTCGTATCACTCTCTGTTTTTTTTTTATTATCTTCAGAGCTGAAAAGTATCTTACCTTGATTAATTTGCCTTATCAGATCGTATAAATCACGTATTATGCACTAAGTTCAGCTCTCATAACAATGCAATTCTACTTATTCATAACATTTTATTATGTTTATAAAATTAGACAATATTTGTATTTTTCATATTGATAAGTAGTCATATCACCTTACAATGGCTTCAAGAGCTGAAGCCCGGTCACCGCCAGAAATATCCTCAAAATGGTAATAATTTAACCCCTTTCTGAAAACTTCTGACTTTCGTCTGCCGTAGAATTGTTTTTGGGTATGTGCTTGAGGGCCATTTTAACACCGATTTTTCGAATAATTAGTTAATCCTGCGATCCTGCTTGTTTTTTTCTTTTCATTCTGCTTTCACTTCGTACTACAAAATACAAATCTTCATTTACAGTAGTAAATTAAATAAGACTGGAAAATATTTAATGTAAAATTATATCTATTTTGGAAGTGTTGTTTTTACAATGAAATAATAATAACAATAATAATAATACACAGCATATAGGATAAGGTGGCGTAACAAGGTACTACTTTATTTCAAATTCCATCTTTGTGAATTTTGAACTCTTAATTATAGGAGAAAATATTGTTTTCATCATTAGAAGGGAAACTTTGACCTTTTAAAATCCCATGAAACCTTTATCCCTAGTAAAAATTTTGTTTCCTTAAAATTATCGGATTAAAATTTAAAGGGGTAGTCATAATTATCCCAACAAAAAAAAAAGAAAAAATTTGGGTGATTATGACCATAATTGGATTAATTATGACTACTCGATTTCTTTTCATATTTGCGAGTGCAATTTTTGTTGGAGAAATTATGACTACTATTCTTGCTTTTGTTAGAGTTATATCGGTGGGCAAATAATTGATACAAGTTCAGTAATAAGATCATAATTTCTATCTCTTATTCCATTATAAAATCAAAATAGCCTCTGGTAGAAGGACGTATTGAAAGTCACACTTAAATGGAAATGTGGGCTACGGCCAATTAATCTACGCTAGGGATCTAGGACGGGGGTGGGATTGCCCTCCGTGGGGGGCTTTCTAAAGGTTCCTAACGCGTATTTACGGGAAGTTTCGGAGAAAACCACGGAAAACTCCGAACTGTTAGGTCGGCGGACGCGACCTGGTTTCGAACCCGGCACCTTCCGTCTTCCAGTTCAAAGCGCTAGCGCTATGCCACTGGTGTGGGGTGAAAGTCACACTTAGAAAAAAAAGGTTACATATTATTGTTAGAATTGTTGTAAAGAATTGTGTTAAGTAGCTTTAACCTTTTAAGAATACAGTACCCTCTCGTTATATTGCGCCTCGATATATCGCGTATTCGGATATATCGCACTTTTTCTATATCTCCCAATTTTTTTTTTTCTGTACTCGTTTGCTTTGTTACTTTACATGAGAAGCATACTCAGTACATTTGAAAAATACAACTCGGATCACATAAAAGAAATAGAATTAATTAATTTTCTCTCACTGAACTTTGCTGAAAAACAAGTGATGAGAGAAAAATCAAATCAGAATGACTGGATAGTTTCTTCAGCAGGAAATGAAATATGTATTTCTAGACAAATTTAAAAAGGTAAATTAAACTTCTATTTTGTAAGTATGATTATCTTTTATTGCAGTACTTGTTAATCTTATTATAGTTCTAGTGCATGTGATCATAAATGTAAAATTTCATCATATCACGCGTCACGCTTCCCCTACCCCTCCGCCTGTTATATTGCGCACTTTTCTTGTCTACCGACAAGAGCGATATAACGAGGGGCTACTCTATAATGAAAATAAAGATCTGAAAGTAAGGCCAAAATAAATGCTAAAGACAGTTTAAAAACAAAAACCTATCCTGGTATGTTGTCTGTGAGGACACTTTTTTTTTTTTCTTTTTCAGTGATACGTTTTACAATAAAGCAAGTTAAAACACATGACTCCAGATGAACGCCAATGTTTTCGAGTGACATATGCCCACCAAGAATATGAATAAACCAATAGAAATTACATTTTCACATCAAGGTTGTCTTACAATGGGTTGTTACGTAATGTGATACCGTTTTTTCATTTATTATGAGAAAGTAACTATTTGTTTTGTCCATGGTCTAAATCACCCTTTGGTATTTATATGTCTCATTTATATTTATTATTACAAACCTCTCACCTCGTATACTTTTAATGTCTTGGAATGTACTTCTGACTTTTTTCACATGCCATAACTAAGTTTTAAGCATATATGAATTTTTTAAAATAAATCGTGGCAAATTTTTCATTCTATAATTCATATTTTCAAGTGAAATACAACCAATAATTAAAAATTCTAAATTATTTTTTATGTGATGTAAGACAAACATGTACTTTTTCAGGTCGGAATGAGTTTTTCTATGTTTACACACATGTTCATAATACACCCAGTTTTTAGAAAAATGTGAGGTAATTACGACCACAAATTTAAATATATTTAACTATATTATAGAAAAAGTAAAAACGTGTTAAAAAGCTCAAATACCCTACAAACATACTTTTTTTTATATGAATTAGCTTGTATAAAAAAATTTCCTTCTGCGCCTGAATAACTCTGAACAAAGAACTGTCAAAATAAAATCATTTACTGAAGACTTTGACATGACGTTTATCAAATGTTATTACCTTAAAAATACTTAATATTAATGATAAAAGATAGGGATGGACGCGAGACGACTTTTTTGCGAGACGAGACAGACATTTACAGCTTTTTTGCGAGACGAGACACATTTTTAACATTAGGATATAGGGATTTTTGCGAGACGAGACAAAGCTTTTAGGCTATTTTGCAAGATGCGAGACTCCTATTTTTCGTCCCGCGTCGATCCCTAATAAAAGATACCTATTATGAAAAACATTTTATAAGCTTTATGCCCAATTTTTTGCGAAACTTAGTCATTTATACATTTTTAAAAATTTTGCTAGCCATAATTACACCAGCTGACTCAACGTACTTTGTTTTTTACGCTTGTGATGATTAATTCTTAAAGGTATTAACTACTAAATTTTGTTTTTTAACAAATTTTTTATGTTAAGATAAAATAGTTCATACCGTAATACGCAATTTTTTCAGTTTTGTCGAATTAACAAAAATTTTGTTTATAATTTGTTAATTCAACGAAATATTTTATTCATTTAATGAAATTATTTGGCTAAAAGTACAAAAACATTGAATGAACAATTTTTACTTGTGCAATAACCAAAACTGTTTCCAAACATGCAAGTGCATATTAATGACACAAATGTACGAAATATTGAATTCCGTTTAGTATGAATTTTAATATAATGTGGGCAGCAAATTTGGCTTGAAAATGTTTTATATCATATTGTTTCTAGATACTGTTCAACTTATAGTAATACATATATATTCGGATGCATACATAAAAATTCAATCATTCTTCAATGCCAATTCGTAATATTTTTTAACCTCGAAGTTTTGTTTCCTAAGAAAAATTAAGATTTTTGTATCTTGGTCTCCTTTCAGCTGCAAATTTAAAAAATAAATGTTTTAATTCAGTTGAATTACGGAAAAATCCATTACGAGAGGAATGACTTGAAATAATTTCATAGATGTAAGTATATGCACGTACCAATATTAATCATAGTTTATGTACTCGATTCTAGTACATGGTAATACTTTTTAGTTCAATAAAAGTAATAAGAAAAATAAATAAATAAATAAACGATGTTTCTGAGATTTTTGTACTTCGTTGTCCCTCTTCAGCTACAAATTACAAAACTGATTTTTGATAATTTTTTTCTTGCTCTTTATAGTTAAAGTAACGTCTCATATTTTTATCTTAATTTTACTACATGTAATAAATGAAAAACGATAAAGATCAACATCAATATTATTTATTGAATATTTTTTAATCATGACTAAAACTAATAAAATTAAGAACCCAAAACATCTAGAGTTTGATATTTCCTTGAAATTTTTCAGTTGCACTTTTTTCCTTTACGAAACTTGAAATAAATTTATCTTTCAGCAGTACTATTGGAAAATTTTAGTTAAATAATTCCAGTAATGAGGATGGTAATGAGAAAGCTCAGTTTGCAGTTGTTTCTTCAGAATGAGTTTCCGAAAACCTATATGTTTATTCTGTATGTAATATACTCTTACATGTAAAAAAACATTTCTTTTATTTTCAAAAGTTTTCTAATACTAAATTTTAATTCTATCTTTTACGAATTTTCAAAGCAAGTAAAATGAATAAAGGAACTTATTCACAAATAAATTTTGAATGTTTTATATAGTAATTTTAAAATAAAACTTGTACATGTTTAAAAAAAAAAAACAGTAAACAATCGGGAAATTAAAAAATGATAAATATCTATTTGAATCAAGTGTCCTGTTTTTAAATAAGTAACTAATATTTTTTATTCTAATTCTACCTTCATATGTGGAAGTTCATGAGTGTTTGAAGGGGATGGGGGCACAAGTCGGGGGTCTTACTCCAGAAAGATAATATAGTTTAAGTTTTGAACCACTTCTCACGTTACACCAGTAGAGTGTAACGTGCGGTATTGTATATTCTTCTGCGGTAATGTATATTCTTCTTGGTAGCTGGTATGTGTGCTAAGGGTGCGTGGCCAAACCCTGACCATAGGTATGGGTGCCTATACCTTATATATGACCATACACAGTAGAAGTTCAAACTATTTCAATTATTTAAACTAGTATTTCATATAAAATAAAACTTCAGCATTTTGAGAATAGATTTATACCCCCCACTCAAAAAAAAAAAAAAAAAAAAAAAAAAATGATAAATGCTACATAAACTATTTTCAATGGAGAGCATTACCTTCTAATCCTTAATAACATATTTCAATTTTGCTTTGTTTCAAATAGCTGAATACCTCTAAAATATCCTTAAAATTTCTAATGGGGACAACACATGACCTTCCTTGCACGTCTATTAAATCAAAAATATTTTCGGTGCACTTTATCTAAACTTATTTTGTTTGAAATAGATAAAATACTGCAGTAATACTAAGGTTTAGCGATTTCTAGACAAACATTTCCGGTATCCAAGCTGGGTTCAATTTGTAAGATTTCCTTCCGACACTTAATTTGGCGATATTTCACCAAAAGCCGACAAGCTTGAGATAGTTTGCGAGATTTTGGGGATAGCCAAAGTAGTAATTGACCAGACTTTCAATGAATTCACTGTATCCACACATTAATGTATTTCAAGTCGTTTGGCTGACCCTGTAAATAAATTACCCAGTCGATTGCAATCCAAAAATAGATGCACAGTTAGATGTTACAATAGTTCTAAACACAAAATTTCATCATTCTACTGTTAAAAGAGTTATGCGAAATGCAAAATTATTTTTGGCGCCAAATTTGGCGCTGTTTCTGCAAAACTCGCCATTGTCGATGACAAATGGCGAGATTTTGGGCACGGACCAAGCTATGACTGACTACAGATGTAATATATTGAAGATGTCCATAGACATTAATGTATTGAAATTCTTTTGGGTAGTCCTGCAAATAAACTCTCCAGTAGATTGGAACCAAAAATCGAGATGCAAAACTAGATGCTATAACAATCTCATATATGAAATTTCAACATTCTACGACTAATAGTTTTTGAGATTTGAGAGTTAAATACATACACGCGTGCACTAAAATTCTCCAAGCTTTCAGACTTTTGGCGTAATTTTGGACTGAGGCACGTGACCATCGACGGGCCATTACCTATCTATATGATACGACGGTATTGTGCTTGAAATGGATGAATGTCCCTAAAATTGCCATTGACCGTAAAGTGTTGGAAATCTTTTGAGCGTTCCTGGAGAAGAACTATAAGTGATAAAGACACTTTTTTCGATGGAGAAATTCATTTTGTAACCCTTAACAGCATATATGACTTCTGAGTCGTTTGAAATAGTCTAATACCTCTAAAATACGCCTTAATGAATTTCTGCCCATAGAGCATAATTTAAAATTTTTGGGCAGCCCTTTAGATAAACTATCCAGTCGAATGGGGCCGAAAGGGTAAGTGCATAACTAGATGTTACAAAAATCCTAAATATAAAGTTTCGATATTCTACGACCCATAGTTTCTGAGGTATACGAGTTACATACGTTCGTGCGTACAGACGGCATGACTGGTCAAAATAGACTCGGGGTTGGTCAAAATAGGTTGCAGACGCATTTATATGAGTGTGCATGCCAGCGTACGATGGCAGGGAATTTCTATTTTAAAAACAAATTATTTTAGAGTTACATTAGAGCTCGTGTACAAATGTATTGCAAATATTTTAAATGTTTCCCTTATTTAAACCTAGCTAAGGAAATATATTGAATGAAATTTTAGTGAATTCTTAATGAAGTGTACTAAATTGTTTTAAGATTCATGAACACAGGATATTTAAAATGCGTTATTTCGTGATGTGGCTTATATCCAGGTAAAAATTTTAAAAAGAAAATTATTATTTTTTATTAAAAAATCTCTTAAATTTGCACTTCTGATAGAATTCTGCCGTCTGAAATAAATAATTCTCGACACATCCTCAAACTGCCGAGTTAAAGCATGTAAGCATGTTATTCTAGCTGCTATAAAAATTTTATCTTTCACCACTGAGAAAAATGCACATAAAGTTGATGAATTTAGCATGGAAGAGACAGAGCGTATTTGGTCCCTTAAGAGGGATGGGGATTTCACATAGAAAAACCTCAAAGTAATAAAAGGTCATAAACATGGTCCAGTTTATGATTAATCAAAATTAATTAACAATTAATCAACTGGCTTACATTTGGCGATCTACTATTCTTGTAAACGTTTAATTGTAGCATTTTAACTCATGTATGTTGTGTCCTCTTGTAGGGTCTTCAAATTTTAGCATGTTAGCTGTCAGTCTCGAAGATCCCATAAGCGTTATTCTATTTCCCACTTAATTTCATCAATAGTAAATTGATTTATACAAAATGCTTGGAGATGACATTTTTTTATGCATCTTTAAATATATATATATATATATATATATATATATTCTTTATAACATTGATCTCAGAATTTTTAGCAATAGTTACGCTGTAACAGTAATATAATTAGCTATAGAAAGTTGACTGCATTGGTAAATAAACGGCATGTCCTTGCAACGAATCTGACAGTTCAAATTATGTATCATACAATATAAAAATGATGTGTAGTTCTATACAAAATTTTGAACAGTTACAAAAGACTTTGGTAACCATAAAAATGTTAAAAATTGTCACAGAATACATATTTCTATATGTACAGTTAATGGTAAAAAAAGTGCTATTAAAAATTAAACATTTATGTCTTCAAGTTAAAAGAAAAAGTAACTAAAAAATACATTCAATTTTAAAACTGCTTTAATTTAACCAAATAAAATTTACAGTATTACTCTTTAGTATTTTTTTAAAAATTTTATTATAAAAAAGGTATTTTTTAAAAATGTCATTGCTTAGTATTATTACGACTAATCATGTTATTTTGAAAATTAATTTCTAAAGCCCTATTTAATTTAAAAAGAAACTTGTCAGCACAATTTCTCAACTAGTTCAAGCCAAAATATAGTATAATCTACGTACGTATGAATACGTTGGATTCTTCCCTTTTCTGTCGGCAAGTACCGGCAAAACTTCCGCATTGGTATAATCTTCCCTTCCCCCGATATAGTACTTCTCCCCAATATTTCAGGGTGCAGAGGCATACGCTATACCCACTAACCTAGATATTTAAAACGAGTACCTTCCGCTCAGAGAGGGGTAAAATAAATAAATAAAAAAGATCCCCCCCCCGTTAAAAAACTACGGAGAGGCCCTTTCAAGGTTACCCATTACGCGGAGAATGGCAGCTGGCACAGAAAAATGATGAATGGTAGATTTGGCAGTGAAAAAAAAAGAGACGCTATTTATTTGTTGCTTATTATTATATATACTTTTTATTTCCACCTATATGGCCAGTGGCGAAAAGGTAATTGAAAAAGGAACAATCTGTTCTCAGGATTAGAGAAAAAGCTGCAATTTACTCTAAGATGTTTATAAAAGTTTGCGCGGTGTATATCTTAATGTGCAACTCTTTACATGGAAGGAAGGGTATTAGATTGCAACTTGAATAACCTGTACGCGATATAGACTGCAAGTAATATAGATAAATGCTATGTCAGCTGTTATACAAGGATGTCCTTGTATAACAGCTGGGGTGTCCCAGAAAAGGTAGCAATACGATTTAATTCTTTATTCATGAGAGATAAATGAGCAATGTAAACTGGAAAAATGTTCAAAATAAGGTAGGGGGAAAAAAATCCTCTCCTTAATTTTTTCAAAAGTGACACACATTTATTTGGTACTTGCGTATATCCCGGCGGTCCGACAAAACGAGCGATTTTTTGCAAAAATAAATGCCGGACACATGAAATTATTGATGGTACAGAAGACGATTGGCAACAGTTTGGCAGCACATTTGGCGAAAATGACCGCCGGGATAATACGTAAATACCTTAAATTTTTATACTACTCCGTACAAAAAAAATCCCGATTAGCAAAATGTGCCCCCACACACTAATGAGGTGATGTACAGAATTTCAGCCTTTCATCATAAAACGTCTCAGATATACCTATAAACATGATCGGAGGCTATACATGAATTAGAACGTAAACATTTATTGCTGGAATGGAAAAAAAAAATTTTCTTTCGTAATTTCTGGACGAATCCTGAAATACGATCATCATACGAGATTTTTTCCCCTTTGAGAGCCGTTGAAACGTGGTTTAAGTCAGCATATGAATAATCTTCATACCTCAGCTCTTTTTAGGGTATACTACTCAAAGATGAAAAAAAAATGTACTTCATCTCATTAATGAATGAGGCACATTTTACTAACGGGCAATTTTTTGTACTGGGGTCATACACAAATTAAAATTGTGTAACTTTTTCAAAATTAACGCGGAGAACTTTTTCTTAAAGTAGTCTCTTTTTACCACCTTATTGAGTATTCTTTCAGTTTACATTGCCCCCTTTACTCTAACCATAGAGCATTAAAGCGTGTTACCTCCTTTTTGGGACATTTTTTATACTAGAATTCATGGAATCGTGCTTACATAAAAATTAAAAACTTTGATAAATTTTACTTAAAAAAAAAAAATGCATACAAAATTATTCTTTTTCAATCAAAATATGAGCACAATAGCAAGTCCAGGGCGAACAAATGGTGATTTACTCTAGCAAAAAAGCGGCAGCTCTATCCTACGGGAATTTCGAGTCACGTGTACTTTTCTGAAGTGTGTCTGTGTGTGTGTGTGTGGGGGGGGATTCTTTCGTTTGCTAGTAAAAGGATGTGGCTCCAATCGTTAAGTCTTGCGTTACTCGAGAGATGAAGCTGCCTGCCTCGTCAGTTTGTGTTGTATCCTTAACCCTTTCCCAATGCTGAAAAAAGGGCAGCCGTTGCCATCGCTCGACTTAACTACCAGCAAGATGGCGGACGATCGAAACGTTCGTCGCGTGCCACAGATCTAGAGACCCTTTTTTTACGACAGCTGGCTGTGCGTTTTCAGCATTGGGAAAGGGTTGCGCCTCAAAGGGTTAAACATTTTTACAGCTTTCTGCAAACTCGAGCTGCCCTCTTTTTGCAGCAAATTCTTCAATGTTTTGATCCGTTTGATAGTACGGCATTGTCAAGTAAATCGGACACGTTTTTCAAGAACTGCTAAAAGTTAACATGCTAACAAGTGAATGGGAATGAATTAAAACTTAAGAATTGGAAAGCTTAATTCTCCTAGCCTATATATTAATTCTATTCCAATTGTTCTTCCATTTTTGGAAATGATCGTGAGAACGAAAATGCAGGCTTTTAGATCAAGAAACACATCACTTTTGATAGGAAAATGTTAGGAACAAGGGGAAGTTTCTTGAAATATTAATTCTTTTCTCGAGCTCATAAAAACATTTTTCAGCGGCGTGCCAGACTCTTGTATAAACATGGCTGTATCGATAAGTGCGCAGCAAGCGATAACAAATGTGTTCCGTCTATGTTTTCTTCATTGCAAAATGCCTTAACATAATACGTGCAGCACAATCACTTCAGCCGATAATCGCAACTGATACATTCTAAGATTAACCTATAGAAGTCAGTAAAGAGCACTCATCCTGCAGATAAAACTATTTTTAGCTCATATTAAAAGGTCGTCAGAAGAGGGGGCAGTTTCGGTATCGATGATAAAAACCGATGCACGCGATTGGTTGGGCTTGCACCTCGTCTTATCCAGCGCCTCTTTGCAAGTGGTCCCTTGTTTATCGCCGAAATATTAATTTACTGTCTTCTGATAATTCTTTAGAAAATAAATCAGCACTGGATCTTTATTGTTTTACAGATACATTGCGCCTTTTCTCCTCTAGCTTCCATTTTCTACGATACGTGCACACGTAACCATGAAAAGTGGATGTAGCGGGTTATATAACGCGAATCCATAAACCAGGAAGCGATAAGAGAAAATTCGATCACACGAACAAGATTAATATTCAACACTGTATGGTTTGTGTTTGAATTTTCTGGCTTTCTGCAGCACATGTTAACTGTTAATTTTTATTCATCATATTTTTGCCGGTTTTTTTTTTCCATCAAAATTTTAGTGAATAAAGACAACATTTTCATTGTTACACTTGAAATCTTTATCACAGTTAGTAGCTGTGCAGTGAAGGTAAAGCATTCAAATGCATCCAGCGATTAGCCTACTGCTACATATTTCACAAATTCCTTCTAAAGTGTGGTGTTGCACGACCATACATAAAGCGATGGTCCATTACATTTCTGACGATGGCTTCTCCAAATATGTCTACTCCTGCTGCAAAAAGAGCGGTTTATCTCAAAACTCACCGCTAAAAAGGGTAGTCATTAATCATCACTAAAAAGGGTAAAAGGGCTTTATCTGTACTTAGAAAAAGTACTCGCTAAGGTTAAAATATACTATAATCTGCTCTGTACCCTCCTGATTTTACCTAAAAATTTTTACGCTATGTTTCCATGGTGTATCAAGTGCAGTAAGTCATTATCATCTAGCTAAATTTTCATAACCTTTTCCTCGAATATCTTCAACTTACTTCACTTCAGTACAGAAATCCTAAAACATTAAAGTATAACAATATCTACCTTTCATATGCATAACTATCGAAAAGTAGGCTCACCAATAAATATTTCGGGGTACGATAAACCCTCACTATAATTCTGGTCAGATGCAGTCAGATTTAAGTTGAAAATAACAGAATAAGTACATAGACAGTACAATCCAAGTTTTAAAATAAAATAGAAAGGTTAATGTTAGAAAGGAAATGCAGGAAGAAATAAATAAAGTATAGATTATATTTAAAAAGCTACTTACAGTGAGCTGTCTTCTGTCAGCCAGCAGGAAGGATTGTAGTTTTATTTGTCCTGTTACCCAAGGCCTGAGAGTCTAACTTGCGAGACATCTGCCATCGCAAGTTAGGGTCTCAGGGAGTGGGGAGCAGGCCCTTGGACAACGTCGGTGTCTTCCACCACTTTCTTCAGGTTGATTTCTTTTCACAGCACTAATATATGACAAAAATATAAGGAAAAGACACAGGATAGAACAGAATAGGAAGGAAAAATAAAGTGAGATAAAGAGATTCATTTTCATCAACTTTCTGACTGGTAAGACCTCGTACATAAGCTTTGCTAATCCTCAGTTTTCTTTCCAATGCAAGTGATTAAAAAAATTATGAGTGATATAGGTAAAACATAAAGATGTTAGAGTGATACAGGCAATCCATAAAATTGCGTTTTTGAAATGTTTATTAAAATAGCCATTTGTGGAGAAAAAAAGTTAGTAGACTGACATCAATTTCCACAATTTCGCCAATTTGCTGATAGATCAATACTTTAACAAAAAAAAAAAAAAAAAAAAAAAAAAAAAAAGGAGGATGGGAGATCAAAAGAACACAGTCCTGAAAAAGAAGTATACTATTTGTAATCTCCACGGAAGGCGGGGGGGGGGGGACACAAATACCACTATGAACCTATATACTTTAGAGACTCGTATACTTTAGAACCTATATACTATGAACTTTTATAGGAATATTCTGCCATACAGTTCCATATAAGTTCTTACATCAACAAAATAAGCCACTTCTCACGTTCACATTATACAGAAAGTTTATGAGTTGATTTTAATAAGAAAAAAAGCCTAAGTAAAAACACTTATGGCAGTAATAAAGTATTCGAAGCGTTTCTCTTTGTGATAAGGTTGATTTGTTTTCTTTATATAATCTCTAGTGGAAGGTTTTACCGATTTCAAAATTTATCCACTTTCAAAATAATTTGAATTACAGTACATAATTTATAGCTATTAATTATCATGTTTCATAAAATCTATTCAAATTAAATATAATTAAGTAAATTGTTGCTCTCATATTAACACAGATTATATTTTCAAGATCATATTTATGTGTGTTTCAAAATTTGCAGTCCCATGAAATGGATATTTATTAATAAAAAAATATCCGTTCCCAAATTAATGTATTCAAAAACAATTGCCAGTCAGTTAAATAATTTACGAAATGTCCTCCAATAAATTATCGAAGAAAATATTTTGTCCAAATATCATGCGTTTTAAAATTATTAAAAGCTATGGCAGAACTGAGTGACTATTATAATTTAAAAAATATATCTATAATTTTTTTGTTGTATCTAACATGGAGTGGAAAAGTTATTAATAGAATGTTAAAAAGCATTAAAATAGATTTTTTCACGTTTGCTAACGTTAGTTGTCCTGTGCACTGCATGTCTAATCTAATAATAATATCATTATATACTTTAATTGTATTCATGTGAACAGAATTTAAGTTTTTGAAATATTTTAATATGTGTATGTATTTTTCTCTCCATAGGTGAATTGATGGATTGAAATTTCAGCTTTTGAAGAAATTTCATTATATAAGAAGATAAGTTTGTATTACTGTAGTATTAAAGACATTTGAAAGCAAATTCTGTCTTTTTTATTGACTTAATAATTCAAACATATTTTTTATAAAATCAAAGTAAGTTGCCGAGAAAATTTTTCAAATGAAATAATTATATTCAGATAAATATCTTTTAGTTTTGCTTAAGATATTGAAAAAATCTCACATAATAATGGTATACTATTTACATTTTAAATAATAAGTTTTTTAGAGCATCTATGAGCTCTTTGCAAACATGGAATAACTTAATACCCAGAATGATATATTTCAACAGGGGTAATAAGTTATATTATACTGAATACCTATTATCTTAATTAACGTGATAGAAAAAAGAAGTTTAAAATTGATTTTAAAAAAGCACAAATCTGGTCATTGTAATTTAGCGCTCTTATAAAGACATCAATCAAATTTACAATGTGTCTTAATGAAAATATGAGAAAAATCATAATTTAAATGTGTAATATAATTATCAATTATGATTATTTTAAAGTTAAGTTTATGCAGAAACTTGTTTTTGATCATAAAAACATGTATTGAATACAGCGGTAGATTCAGATGAAGGGGCTAAGAGTATTATCATCTCAAATTGAAAGCAATTTAATTGTAAAAAATATTTTCAGAATTATTTTAAAAATAGTTTCATTAATATAGTCAGAAATTTTGATCAATTAAATGTTTACAAATTTTGTAGTTTCTCCCTCCCCCCCCCCCTTTTCAAGTCATTTTCGTGAAAATTTTTATCATTAAACACAATTACTTAAAAATAAACTGTATTTTGTAAAACTCTGACTAATTATATTAAAATTGACGAAATAATTTGAATCTTGTGTCCCGTCTTCCAGTATTTATTAAGACATCACAGATATCAATAAAATATAGACAAAAAAATTATACTTCAATTTACAACGTTATAATGGTTACATTTGAGGTGAAAGGGCTATATATACATTAATTTATTTTGTAATTTTAATATTTGTTTTAATAGAACATGCAAAATCTCATGTTATTTAATGCTATATAATAAAGCATTTACACAGAATAGTTTTACAGCCTATCCTCTTGCAAATCAAAATTACTAGACTTTAAAAAATAGTAATAAAAACCTTTTTATTTTACAACATATGTTTTTTTGTTTAATAAGTAAAATTCATAAATCATCAGGATTTCAAGATGGAGCTTTATACAATTTATTTTTATCGACGCACCAAGTTTTGCATCCTTTTACTGTCATGATTTTATTTTTCGTGAGCTTTAAATTGAGATAAGATTGTTCGTTAACAAATAAACAGTGTACAATATTTAATTATGATTGTTATTTGAAAATTTTATATACAGGGTATACCAAAATTACTTTTTAACAAAGTGAATTGCTTTTGAAATTTATTTACAAAATGAATTTAACCAGCTTTAGAAAATCATTATTAATAAATTTAAATATAAATACTTTAGTACTTCATAAAAATACTTTATTAATACTTCATAAAAATACTTATTGTTTTAAACGTTTTGTTTAAGCTACTGCTATTTACTCATGCTTAGTCGAAATCAATTAAAATACAAGTAAGAGAGAGCTGAAATTTACTATAAGAAAAAAGAAAAACTACTTGCAGGCATGAAAGTAGAAATCAGCAAAAAAGACTGAACTTTGTGATACAGAAATTAAATGACAACACCATTAATACATTACCAACTGTTACTGTTATTCACCATCTTGTCGTTTATTGCCTATTAGTGTTATTCATTATTTAACAAAGAATTTGTTCTAAGCCTTAAATGAAGATAAGTTAGTATTTGACTGTATATATGTAATTAACAATGCCTACAAATAATGAACAGCAGTATCTAATGCATATATGGTGCTAAAAAATTTAGTTTTATTATTTTTTAAAATCAATTTATTAACTGATTACTTCAATAAGAAACAACAACAACAAAAAAATATTTCTAGTTAATCTTCCCCTGCATTTTTGAATAGATATCGAAAACAGCCTGAATGATGTTAAAAAGACTGAATTCGGTCAAAAGACTGAAAACTTTCATGCCTGTATTTTAAATAAGAACTGTTACTGAACTTAAAATTTAAAATTTTATACAAAGGACATGGTTTATCTCTTGACCTTGAAGAAAATGACCCAGAAACATCCAAATAATTATTTTATATTTGATGAATAAACAAGATATTTTTAATACATTAATAAACCGAGCATCACCATTCAGAAGAACATAAGTATTCATTTATATTATGTATTCTTTTTTTTTTAAATATTCTTCCTTTGATCGCATGCATACATGGAAACCAATATTTACCCTTTAACGCGCAGTGTTCCCGCTCTGGGAACACCAAACTCTGACGTTTTAACTGTTGCCAGTCACGAAGAATAGATTTGATTTCTAAAAAAAATAGTTGCAGTTGACATAGCTCCACGGGAATCCTTCACTTTTTAGCACGTCATTTTCCGTAAAAAAATTGTCACGATTATTTTTAACAGCACTGACATCTGCTGAAAAATGGAAGAATGCTAGAACAGCTGGATAAATTGCCCAATGCTGAAAAAAGGGCAGCCTTTGCCATCGCTCGACTTAACTACCAGCAAGATGGCGGACGCTCGAAACTTTCATCGCCTGCCACAGATCTAGAGACCCTTTTTTGACGTAGCTGACTGTGCGACACAGCCAGCTGTCGTCAAAAAAAAGGTCTCTAGATCTGTGGCAGGCGATGGCATACTTCAACATGTGTACCTTTCGTAGCTCTAAGAATATCTAGACAATAATCAATTTCGTGACAGGTATTGCATAGCATGGCTGTTGTTACCGATGATATCGCATCCATTACTCTTTCCTTTAATGTGTCAATATTAAAGGAAGAAATCAATATTTTAAAAAAAAGAAAAAAAAAAAAAAAAAAGGTGTTGGGCAAGGACCAAACACTTTGGCTATGATATACCCCCCACAGGAAAAAAAAATCTAACGGAATTATGTCCGATGAACGAGGGAGAACCATGCCGTAGGACCGTCTCTTCCAAACGTACGGTCAGAGCATTTTATGAAATAAGGATCAAAAATAATAATAAATTTTCTAACTTGCAAGACTTTATAAACACCCTAAGCTCCACATGCACAATAATGTACTTAGCACATACATAATAAACACTAAGTCATCCTTATAAGTGAGTCTGTTCGGTCTGTAAGCAATAAATTGATTAAATTTGTTTAAAAGCGTAACTATGTTAAATTAAAATGGTTAAAGAGAAAATTGACACGTCTGCACTGAGAAAGTGGCAACATAATAAATCCTAATCAAGAAAATAAACTGAGATTCAGAAGTGAAGCAGGAAGAAACTTTTTTGTTGATGGTACGACTTTAGAATTTAAAATTTTATTACATTTGAACATCCCAATGTAAATTAATGCCAAAAGATACACATTAAAGGTATTTAAATTTTTTTTAAACAACATATTCGTCTTAATTTTAAAGATTCATTTCATAGTAAAGAAACATATATGCTCACTTGCAAAAGATATTTTTGTATTAAAATTATCGATATGTTATGTGCTGAAACTAATTTACAAACGTCAAAGTTATACTCTTATATTACTTACAAATGCTTCTTTTCATTTACGCATGGAAACATAAAGCCAAACTCGTGCCATAAAATGTCAAAATGTACTTAGGCTATTAAAAAAATAATAAATAAATAAAATAAAAAATAAAGTAGCAAAAATTTATGGTATGGCAGTTGTGATGATTGCTTCAGCAATCGTCACAACTATGATACCATATTAAAATAAATATATCATTAGCTCAGAATAAATCAATCTTGACTTATTCTGAGATAATTAAAACAAGAAATACAAAATATATAAACTTAGCCAACATTATTTCTTCCATTTAAATAATTGAACATATTAAATGCAGTAAATCACAAATTTAAGGTTCTAACGTTACACATTAGCATTGAAATTGTATGGTGAATTCCTCAAATGCATTTATGTAATTTATATAAATATTCTCATACTATAATTAAGAGCATACATATATGAACAAAAATTTGTGGTCAAAAAAAGGAAACATAACCAAATAAAAGAAGACACAGATATTCAGACAAAAAACTTTTATTGAAGCTTTTTCTCCAAGTACAGTCTAAATTAAAAAAATTTAAAATTAAAAAATAACACGAGACATGTATATTTCAAATTATAAAGAAGTGGAACAAAACTATCCTACTTTATTAAAATAAATAAATAATGAATGAAGATGATCGACCTTGAAAACGGAAAAGGCGATTTATTTTTATCTATAAAAAAAGGGGGGGGGTCGGAGGATGATTTTCAAAGCAGGTAATTCTAACAAATATGAGGGGACATTATAAAATTATAATGCAAAAAACACATGAAAAAAACTAATGTCATAATCTATTAAATTTATATAACTTTGAATAATATAATCAGAAGAATGGTGTCATTTAGACGTTTTCGAAGATTTTTTTTTTTTTTTTTTTTTTTTTTTTAGGAACAAAACAAACTAATATTCACCAATTCAATTTCTGATTTTCTGTGAATTAGTGAATATTGCTTGCCTGCCGAAAGGAAAACATTTGTTTCTAGTGAAATGTACATAATTTTGTACTTTTTGGGGGTTTAGAGGATTTTTTTTTAAATGCATTATTATACCAAATAATTATTTTCAAAGTCGATCGAGTAAATGATGTAGCTATCTAATTAACCATTCATTAAATAAACAAATAAAACACCTTGAAAACGCAGATGTTCAAATAAATAAGTTAAATTGAAAATCAAGCTATCTTTCTTCAAAAAAGTTTTTAAAAAATTTACAAAACACTGATTAAAAATGGAAAACTCATACTTTTAATAAAGGAAAAGGCTTTTTACAGACTTTTTAAAAGCTGTTCATAAAAAATGCCAATACTGAATAACATTCTTAAAATGCATTTTGTAATAATTATTCGATTAAATTAAGTGAACGCACAAAGCCTAAATTTATGTCTAAGTTCTGTTGGATTTGTTCTCCCGTAAAAAAGTGAATCGAATAAACTTAACTTCATAAATTGCATCGGAGTTAATACTGTTTTCTGCTTTCCTTCATTTTGCAAAACAACTTAGACTAAATAATAGGAAAGTATTACTTAAAATGCATATTTACATAAGGTTGTTCTAATTTGCTCGGGGAGGGGGGGGGGATGAAAATGAAAAATTGTCCCACATATTTTTCTTTCTTTTCTTTTTGTCCACTTGTGTTTTTTCTTTCTCGTTTTAAAATTTTTGGTATATGTTTGGATTAAAGCTTATAGTAAAATTTATTGTCATAGTATTGTGCAGAATAAAATTGGTTTTCAAATGAAGTTGAACTACAAGTTTTACGCTCGGATTTTTTAATTATTGTTCCAGTTTTTAATTTTGCTTCTGAATCAAGTTTGAAACAAATTTGTCTTAATATGCAGCATAAGATTGAATTTAAAACGAAAATACAATAAAAGGAATTTTCAACTTAAAAAATATTCTTTAAAGATATAATGAATTCTAAAAGTACAGTTTTGGAACTGTTTACTCTTTTCGCATAATTAGATTTCTATAGGGTTTACAAAAAATGGAAAGCGAAAGAAATGGTTTTTTTCTTTTATTTTTTAATCATTTATATACAATATTATAAAGTAATTGATACCGATCTGATTTGTTTTTCATTTTGTTAAATTTAATTTTCCCGCAAAGTATGGCATAGGATTAATTGCTTCACATGTAATTAATATTTCTTTTTTGGTTTTAACAGATTATGATTAATATAAGAAAAACAGAATTATTCTTGTTAATATATTCATTTTGATAAAATGTAGGAACATACTATCACATCATAGAAATAAGTTATGATTAAAAGGGTAGCATGGTATCATAATACCATGTGAAAAAGGCTTTTCTTTTATTTATTTTTAATAAATTCATTTTGATAAAATATAGTACAGGAAAGCAGTATCATCACATGGATGAAATACTTTTATATAAATTCAATGGATATTTTTTTTATCGTCATCCAGCGTCTGGATTTTTCAACCGAAAGTACATTATTAACACTGTATCAACGATGTGTAGCCATAATGTAAACATGAGTAAAGTTCTGATCAGCTTCTACTTTTAAAGTTAATTGTAAATTTGGATTTTCGACAGGAAAACTGCTTTAAAATTTTAAAAATAAGTAGTCGTTCACTTTGCAATCCAAAGGTTTCTGCAAAAGAATCAAAGAGCGTAATAACTTCTACAAAGAATAATGATAGTAGCAATAATAATATTTATACTAATAACACAAAAGCGATTTTTTAAAATCGGAATACAGCTAGTGTTAAAAAGCATATATTCAAACAAAAACAACCTAATCAACGAAGAAAAAAAACAAAGACTAAAATTTTGCCACAATATCTTATTAGAAATCAGCAGAGAAACGGAATTTAAGTATAAGCTTCATGGCACTTTTGAAAAAGCAAATCGAATAAACCTAACTTCATAAGTTCCATTGGAGTTAGTACCATTTTCTGCTCTCCTTCATTTTGTATAATATTAAACTGTGACTAACTAATAGGAATGCATTACATTTAAAACGCATACTTACATAGGGCTGCTCTAATTTACTCGGGTATGAAAGAAACACTTGGAAAATAGTCAAAAAAAATTTTTTTTAAGTTTTTGGTATACATTTTGATGAAAGCTTGTAGCAAAACTTATTGCCATTGTATTAAGTAGAATAAGATTATTTCACCTTGATTTGAAAACCACAATAAGTTTTCAGCACAGATTTTTTAATTATTGTTTCAGTTTTTTTTTTTTTTTTTTTGGTTCTGAATCAAGCTTGAAAGAAATTTGACTTAATATGTAGTATAAGATAGGTTTAAAAATGAAGATGCAGTAAAAGAAATTTTCAACTTAAACAATTTTCTTTAGAAATATAATAAATTCTAAAAGTATTTACTTAATTTACAAAGGAGTGTATATACAACATTTTAAGTGAAGTTATGACATTGAAAACAAATTTTTGCTACACTTGGATATTTCCTTCTTCTGTTAATTACCGTGTACCGCTACTTCATTACTAATATTTATGGATAGTATTAAAAATTAAATATGTAAAATGTAGTTTCTCCACTTTGGATACTTCATATGCCAAAGTAAAACGACTGTGTTTAAAAAATTAATGCCCCCCCCCCCCCTCAGTGTGAAGGATATCCGACAAAATGCATTTAAAAGAACTTTAGTTGTTTATTTTAGATGTTAAAACCTTTTTCAACCGATGACATTAGAACCTTTTTCAAGTCATATCGTCTATTGGAGATTGGGGGGGGGGGGGAAGAAAAAAAACTTGTTTTAACATTTATTATTAATGAATTTTTGAGCTAATTTTCGGTTCTGTAGGAGTGATTTCAATGTATATCGAGAGAATGAACATACATATAATTTTTTTTCAAGGAAAAAGAAGTCTAAATATTCTTTTAATGTCAAGGATACTTTAATTTTTACACTTATTTTTAATACCAAATCCTGAAATTACATCTTTAACACACCACCTAATTATTTCAAGACTGAATAATACATTAAAGAACATTTGAACAACATTTCTACAGACCTTTTGTTTTGAAAGAAGTTGCTTTCATATTCATGCCTATTAAATAATTAACATACCCATTTCCGACTCCACTAAAAGACGCTGAAAATCTAACACGCTTTTACCTCTGTATATAATCAAGAAGTATTTAATTAAACCCACCTAACGCTCGTAAGCAACTAAGACGCCCAGTTCTTATTTTCTTCCACCCCCCCCCCCTCCCAACACGGTTTGATCTAACGGGATAAAATAATTACTCACCCCCATTTAGAAAATTAACATTCCCAGAATTTTAACATTTTTATCTGCCTATTCACTGAGCAGCACGCGCTTCATAATAAGAATATTAGAAGACTGATAAATAACTTCAAAGCAAATGGTGGTTACACATGAAATTAGAATGTGGTAATTTTTCAAGGAAACTGTAATTATTAAGGGAGTGCCATTTTCTCAAAGACGTTTCGAGAGGAAAATAATTCTTAACCCAAAAGTAAAATAATAACATCAGAACGAAATGAATGTAACAATTAGAAGCCAGTTACCTTTTCTATAATTATTAAAAATGCATTTTATAACTGGCCTTTAAAAATCTTAGTTAAATCAGCCGCAGATCTTTATTAAACTCATAAATTTAACGAGCAATTTAATTTACAAAAATATAAATGATTTTAAAAATCATGAAACCATTATAAGCATAAAAAAGGCACATTCACCAAGAAATAGCAATCTTACTGCCATTGTGCTGTTATTTATAGTACTTTAATTAGTTCAAGAATTAAAAAAAAACCTGTTAGCTTTTCTGTAATTATTAAAAATGTATTTTATGATTGCCCTTTTAAAATCTTAATTCAGCTGAAATCGGTTATTTATTAAACTGATATAAATTTAACTAGTATTTTAATTTACAAAATGTAAACGATTTTAAGAACCATATGTTACTATTATAAGCATAAAAGGGCGCATTCAGTAAGAAATACTACTTTTACTGTGCCATCGTGCAGTTATTTATAGTGCTTTAATTCCATAATTTAATAGTCAAATCTGAAAATTAGGATACATTAACTACGAACTTATCCTAAGTTAATGATCCACATAACCTAATCTTAAAACTAATTTAAAATATGCTCTCAGTGCTTATGTAATTCAGACACATACAGGAAACGTTTAACACCAGACAAATTTACAGTAAAAATAACACCTCACTATAATTGTAATATTTTATTACGTTGCTAAAGCTCAGTATAGAATATATACTTCATATTACACAGAAAAAAAGAAAGCTTAAAATTTTAATATTATTTTGAAATCTATTTTCGTGTTCCATCTCATACATATCATCAATGTTTTAAAGTTAGATGTCACCAATATTAAAAATTTCAAGCATATAATACTCCACAATACTTTTCATGTACGAAATTTTATTTGAGAAATATTATGTTCTTGTGTATATTATTAAATCAGGTATTATTAGTTCAATACTTAATTTGGCAATATCTATCGGGTTTCCAATTAGGAACAAAATATTTTAAACTCATTATGGTCGTAGTTCAGAACAGTACATATTCAGTTTTTAGACATACCAAAAGCTAATTATTAAAGATTTTTTAATATAATTAACATAAAACTTTAACATTAGGCGTATAAGTTTGGTTAATAAGCTAGACATTGTCACCTGGGATAAAACGTAACTTTAAAATTATTTCGTTTAGTTTTATGAGAATATCCACTGGTTAATTTTTCAGAAGTATTTTTGCATTTTAAACAATAATTATTATGCAAATTTGTTTACAGATACACATTTAAAAAATTGAAAATATTTCCAATATTGTTTTAAAAAAGGGGGGATAAACCTTTTTTTTATGTAGCACTTAAAATAACGCTTAGATATTTAAAAGGAAAAACAGACTTGTAGTGGATCAAAAATTTTTTAAACATCTGTTAAAGTAAAAAAATATCCTCTCCAAAACTGTTTCTCTAAAAATTTTCGGGAAAAGAACATGTTCTGCTTGACAAAATTATCTACTCTCCAGCATAAGCAAAAATTTGCTGTATTTTGTTAGTGGTTCTTAAAAAACCCTATTATATTAGTCAAATGCCACAATTTCAAAGCTGTTGGATCCTACCACGGTGACAGCGAACCTCTTCAATTGAACGCACCAAAATTCGGAAAAACGCTGCTTAACTTGCGGGGTCAACTGTAGAAATAATCATAATTTTTAGTTATTTGCATTTCTAGTTTTTTTATTTAAATTTATATATCTGATACTTCAATCGGATATTCATTCTTATAATGTACATTTAAGAAAACTAATAATTAAAGTAATTATATTTAAATGTTCGAGAAAACCGGACACTAAATGAACACTCTATTGAAAAATAGATGGGCTTTATGATAAGTAAGGTGACATTACTTATTTAAATAAATTAAAGAAAACATTATTCAACATGTTTGAGATTTTTTCTAAGTCTGTTCGAAATTTTTTCAAACTGCAAGTTTGAGCATTTCAAAGCCAAGCAAGATATAAATATTTGTTTTGTGCAATTTTTTGTCTCCTTCGACGACTCTGGAAATACGCATCCACCCAAAGTGGGTCATGCATGTCACTTATGACAGACATGTCATAGGTTCGCCATCACTGTCCTACCAAAAGAAAAGAAAGTTAGCTACGCAAGCATTGTACTAAGAATTCTGTATAGAACGCAATTAGAAGTATACAATACAATAATAATGAATTTAAAAAATAAATAATACTTAATATAACGTGCAGAAATAATTTCGAAGATAAACTGTCATACTAGAATGCATGCATATAATTCGGCAGAAAGATTAATTAGTTACATTTAAACAGAGAAAAGATTACGTTCGAAGAACATGACATGTACGTCACACTAAGAGAATGAAATTAAAGGAAGGGTTTAAAAGTGCGAAGTAATTGAGGACAGGATTCGCTTCTAACAACCAAAACGTTAATGAAAATGTAAATACAATAATCCGATTGAGTTTGGGAACGAGAACGTAAAGGAGTACGAAAATCAGCATAAAAATTGTCTTTATGTATGAAATTCTGAAGTGAAAATCGAATGCGAAACAACATTTGAAGTATTTTGATTAGATTATTGTTTACAAATTAAAGATTTTATTAACAGGTATTTCATGTGAGAACCAATCCAATAATTTTTTTGGGGTTTTCGAAAAGTCCCTTTATTCTACTGAAATATGCATATATATACCTAATGCAGTGTGCCTGAACTAAGAACAGTTGCAACTACATAAAATCACATAATCAGGCAGAGTATATACTAAAACAGACAGATGTTACATAAATTAAGAGATTGAACAAAGGGGGGGGGGTGTAAGTAGATGCTATAAATAAGTGAATCTAAGATAGTAATTGTTCGTGATGTGTTTTTCATAACGACAAAAAAGTCCAAGCAGAATAAAAGATAAATTAAAAAAAAAAAGCGTTACTATCAGTATTATTATTTTAAAAATCAATTTCAATAATTGGAAAGTCACATAATCTAAAAGAATTGAAAAATATTTCTTTTACAGAATGTTTTGACAGTATTTCTATTTATCTTCTCTGGGATAAGACTTTTCATTGGTTTAAGCAAATACTACTATTACTGTTCTCTATTCATTATCCATGACAATTAAGACTAACAATAAAGTTTCACCAGCAATATACTCGTAAGCTTCAGAAAAATATTTCATTGATTTACGTCACTGAATTTCCTCATTTTGACAAGGACACTTGAACTTCCGCAAAACTTAAGTTGTATTTGGCAAGAAAATGGGAAGATGTGGTTTTTCATACAAGTTTTTCGTAGCAAAGTTTCTCAAACTTTTTCCTGGGGGGAGCACTTTGGAGATTGTTTAAATACTGTGGAGCAGAGCCTCTCATGCAAACCAGTCTACTGAATTTGGATTTAAAGCAATGTGGTATATTTTTTAAGAGCATTTAATGTAATTTGATAAACCCTGACCGAGGTAGATTCCTTTAATCTTAACTATTACTGTTGTGATCTCCGATGAAGAAAGCAATGATCACCAAACTCCAAGATACAGGAAAAGCATGCCCTTAAAAAAATGCATACAATTTTATTTAGTGTAAATTCAACAACTCGATGATCACGATAACTCAAGAATCAAATCCCCTCTCCCCGAGCTGAAATAATGCTAATTCTGAAAAGAAAATAAATTTAACTAACTCTACATAATTTGGGCGAAAAGTTACTTCAGTCAAATCTATTTTGCACAGTTTGTTCACAACTAATTTTTTGAAAATATCCATGCACGAATAATGGTTTAAGCGGCAGTAATAAAATTTGCTCAAATTCAGCTTTTAACAACTAGTATGTCTGAAAACATTCGAAGAGAACTATATTCCTAGTTGAACTGAATTAACTTCAGTTGATTATTTTTAAAGGTAATTGATTTTACATATGTATATATACATATTTTCTCTATTTTTAGAATTTAAATAAAACATAATTTATTTTTAGGATTAAAGTTCTGCTTACACAACTGCCGTTTCTTTTTATATCCTTAAAAATCACTGCTTAATTTACAACCCTTTATTAGATACTTCCTTTGAAAATTTACGTGGTTTTCAATATTACTGTGGTGACAGAAAATATACCCCCAAAGCTATATGGATGGAAAGATTTTTTTAACTTTGCTACACCAAAAAGAAATTTTTAAGCTAGGCAATTCTTACACTTACTGACATATATTACACATAATATTAAATGTGCATTAACATTGCAAATAATTTGAATCTTAAATTTAGAATCTAATTGTCGAAGAATCGAATTTAGGATTGTAAATTAAAAATCCTAAATTTGAATTTTTTAATTACTATCCAACTTAAAGAAAGAAATAGAATGGAAAAGTAAAAAACCCCTGGTAAATATAATTTTTATTTTAGCTGTCCGTTTTCGAGCAAATATAAGCTCCAATTTAAAAATAAACACCTTTCTATCTTAAGGCTGTTCGTGTTCAGGTCTGAAAAAAATAAAGTTTCCTAAGAGAGCGTACGCTGATAGCAAAGCAAATGCTATAGAGTTATGCCATGATACCAGCAACTAGACAGACACACGCATAACGAAATCTGCTTCAACAGAGTTTACAAGTCGCCACGAAGAATTTTCAACCAACTCTCGAGTTTGGAATTCCTGCAAAATTCTGATCAATTACCCAACATCGAGTTATTAAAGTTTAAATCGTGTACCGAAAGGTTACTTTCAGCTGCACAATCTATTACCAAATGAATAATTAGACAGTTCCGATGACGAATTTCGCTGCAATAGTTTTCGGGTAGATAGATTCGTCGGTAACTACAAGCCACGGTGGAATAAAAATTAATCTAGCGTTGCTCGGCTGACTCCGACCATTTTTTAATTCTATCACAGCATGCAAACCTCACTGGACCAAATCGTCGGTTACACTATTTTTCTCGCAGCTTCGGATCGGTTAATTATTTAAAAACAAGAACGCTGACAGCACCCCCCGCCAGCCTAAAGAACATGTTACTCAAAAGGAAGCAATCAATTTCGCAATGTTAGCCAACTTTCATGGACAAGTGTTCTTATCAGTCCATTTCGTATGCAAAATGTAACAGGAAAGATTAATCTGTTGGAAAATGGTACAACTTTAAGATGATCAGAATCTATGCGCACCAGAGAACGGAAGTTCCAAGGACTTTTCCCACTTTTAATTTTTTTCTTGAATGGAATAATTAATTGGAGTATTTCTAGAAATGTGATATAAGATTTTGAAACAAATAAGTGTCGAAACTAGTTTAAATGAACATTTCTGTGAAAACTATTTAAAGCCTGATTGCAGATAAAATCGCAAACGGCAAAATGCGGAACGATAAAGTCAATGTAGCATCTGCTTTATATGGCATGGAATGTAATACATTTTTTACTCTAAAAAATATATTTTCATGTGAGGGGTAAAAATCTTAAAGAGAATAATGACTTTCTTCATCCTCTCTTTTAAAGCAGCAATCACAATTACTTTTGATAAGATCTCAGGCTTTATTTGCATTTTATTAATGTACTAGCGGTTCAACCTGCTAGCATATATCGGGTCGTATCTAAGCTATAGCTTGATAACGGGGACACTCTTTGTGTGGTACAAAACAGAGGTTCGTTTATGCCATGCAAACGTAGTTTCTGCGGTGACTGGTATACTGGTCGGCGAATAGGTACTTTAAAAAGAAAATCTTCAAAAAACAGTTCTATACTTTGTACAGCTACGAAAATATAGAAGCTTGTGCATGTCACACAAATATAGTTCCTGTTCCGCGATTTTTTTTTTCTCTCACTGGAGAAGTAAACACTAGTTTCAAACAAATTTCGAGGCTATTCAAAAGTTTTGTTAGGAAAGGGAAGCTCACAACACAGAATATGCCGTCCCTCCACAATTTAAATTTTCGTTTAAAGGAGAATGCATATTTGAATTTTGGGAAAGAGAGAGAAACCTTGAGAAATTGCTAATGATTACAGGTAAGACTTGCGAAAGCACGGATTTGAAATGTACAAACACCGCATGTACACAGACAGCTTCGGAACAATCGAGACGACAGCCTTCTGGCTGAAGATCTCGACTAACCTCTCAAATCTCAAACCGCATGTATACAATGGCCTTCAGGGATATGCCGTGATTAAATTTCAATCTTTTTCAAATAGTCTTAGCTTTAGTGCTTTCATTTATTAAATTGACTCGAATGTAAGATTTTTAGTTTTCCATAGCTAAAAATGGTATAGACTTTTCCATAACTCGTTACCCTAATTCCCTCATCCACTCTACGTTTGCTCTTAACCTTTTACATGCCAATGTTCCTTTTTTGGAACATCATATTTAATATTTTTGAAAAAATAAACTGGCATATCTATAAGTTTGAAAAAAAAATACTGCTTATTATTGAAAGTGTGATTGATTTTTTGATATATTAAGTATTTTCCAAATGTAAAAATTTCAGCCCAGAAAAATTTCTTAAAATCGCCTTTTTTTTTTACAATTTTTACAGTACTCAAGAAAAAAGTTCTATAAAATTCCCCAAAATTCAAATTCACCCGAAAATTCCGCAATTGTATTTCCAATGGATGACTTCAAAGAGATAACAACAAAAAAAAAAAAAAAAAAAAAACTCAAAATATATCAAGGTATCTTTTCTCAATTTTGCATAAAAGTGCAATGTTCCAAAAGAGGAACATTGGCATGTAACGATATACGAAATCAGGGATGTCTCATGTATGTGTTGCTTGTGTTCCTTTATTAGATTTTGATACATTCAGTGCTTATATCTGCTGAACATAAGTCTGTCAAAGGCATAACCGATATTTTAGTTATTTTTCAAGTGTGAAGGACTAAAGGGGGAGGGGGGTAAGGGGGAAGTTGTCATATCTTTTACCCCTTTGCCAGAAGGAGGGTGGATATTTAGTGCTGCATTCCTCTGATTTGAGCTCAGATAGCTACTTGTTTCTTCTGTTAGTAATGAATCTGTGCTTCACAAGGGTTTGTTTGTTTATTTCAAGTCCTTTTTATGTACAGGGAACTCATGGGAGGAAGTGACATCAAGGCATGTGCTTGATTTTCTTTCAATGCTCTGCAATTTTCGAGGCCATTTCAGTAAGAACTTGTATAGATGTTTGTAGAAACAATGTAGATGGTGCAGTCGAAGAAATTTCTAACTATAGACAATGTTGATTTTTTTAAAAGTTCTAAGTCGGATGATTGAAATAAGTCAATCATAGAAATTTGTCAATTGCCTCTTGTTGAAAACGGGTGAATTACTGATGAAGAAATAAATTATAATCGTTTTGATCGAGCTGATTACACCTGGAGACGTGTGGGCAATAGAATTTTAGAAGAGAGATTAATTTAAATTTCTGTCAGACTAAGCATAAAATCAACATTACCCGGTGCTCATCAATGGAAATCTGCAAAAAAATTGGATGCACATGATAGTCTTACATGATAAGGGCATTTTTTAGTATGTCCCCCCCCCAAAAAAAAAAAAACTGTAAACGTGTTTTGAATGCAAGAAAATTCTCCATGTACACTTACCACAATATCATAAACATTGCGAAAAACTGCTAAAAAATTATAAAAATAAATTAGTGTTTTAGTGGGTTTTAAAATTTATGTATTGCCGGCTGAAATTCTAAGCAGCCTCTAAAGAATAAAATATTTTATTATTTCTTGATCAGGTAGCTGACATTTTTAAAACTGCATTTATTTATATTATCTGTATTATTAGTCAAGACTATGCAAGCGTAAAATTGCTTTTATCGTTCTTTTATACATTTATGCATTGCATTTCTTATAAAATATTATGTTAATTTTAAAATTACAATTTTTTTATTGAGTTTTGCTTAAATTTTAGTCATTTCGCACCTAATTATCAAGTAAAACTTTATTACTGCATACAATTTTAGAGTTATCATACAGCGTTTTGTTGTTTACATGAAGCAAATACAGAAAAGGACAGATAGCGTTACATGCCAATGTTCCAAAAATGGAACATCTAAGAAATCAGTGAAGGAAATTTTTTAATGGCAATTTTTTTGTTTTTTAGTCATTATGGGTGTATTCTAATGTAATTTTGATGAATTAATTATATCGTTTATTCCTGGATCATAGTGCGGCATTTAAAGGGTTAAAGTAACAACTGTATGTATAGAATAGATAACTTTTCAAACCAGTAGTATCCAAAACAAATATCTAAACATTATGATATTGCGTTAATTATTTTCTAAATTTCCCAGTAAAACATTGGAGCAAAATGTTAGGCTTAGCCCAATAGCAGTAAACATCCTGCAGATTATTTTAAAGTTACAGCCATCAATTTTTCTCGGACTTCTATCCAGCTTTCCTTAGCCAAGTTGTGTTGTGGGATTAACTATTATCTGTATCCAATTATCTGCACGAGGGATCTAGACCTATGTGAGAGGTGCCCTCCGTGGGGGGGGGGGGGTCTTTCTAAGGGGTCCTAACCCGTATTTATGCTGAGTTTCGGAGGAAACCACAGAAAAATCCGAATGTTTAGGTCGGCGGATGCGACCTGGTTTCGAACCAGGCACCTTCCGTCTCCCTGTTCTGTGTGTTATGCACTATGCCACTGGTCGGGCCTTGCCAAGATTCAACTTGGAGGAAAACCCCGATCTTACTTACTTGGAAACAAATATATAGTGAATTTATTGGGGAAATTACAGATTACGTTTTTTACAGTATACATGGACAATTTTGCAAAGTATAACAAAATTTTTAATACCCCTGCAAATTCAGGTAAGACATTTTTCAAATGTCTGGATTTGTTTATTTATGTTCTTGGTTAAACACAGATTATTAATTATTTCAGAAGAAAGTTAGTTATTGTTTCGCAATACTGTTCTAATAAGAATTAAAAATAACTATCTTTTTAAGAAAAATTATAATTGTTTGGTTAATTTTAAACAAGATATTTCTTTTAACTACACCTGCAAATCCAGGTAGAACAGATTTTTATAACTCTGATTTTATTTATTCATGTTCTTGGTTAAATGTTAAATTGTAATTATTGTAGGATTGTCAAATATTACAATTTAAAAGAAAACAATAATTATCTTTATAATAAACAGATTTACAGATTTTCTAACAGCAGACAACCGACCTATTGCTTTATGGTGTACATAGAGCCGGCTCTCCTACTAACCTATAAAACTCCTGCTGTAAGCCCGGACAAGTCGAACCGACGGGGAGAATCCATATGACTATTACATTATAGGATCAATTTTTTAGATAATTAAGGTAGAAAAAAAATCACAAAAAACAAACAAACAAACACAGTGCTATTGTACAAAATCCAGTTTTGCCAGTTCCTTTAAGGTGTAGTCCTTCTGAATTCAGAAAGGGGATAATGGGAATTTTGACATCCAGAGGATAGCGTATTCTAAGATAACTGTACTTCTGCTATTCGAAATACAGTGGACCTGCGCTACAATTACCCTAAAGTCGAATTTTAAGTTTGTTATTTTATTTTTGAATTTTAGTTTTCTCATTGTTTACTAAAATACAGCTGTTTCTTGCTTACTTTTCATAATTTGCTTTTAAAATTTAATATAATATATTGCATTTAATACGACTAATCATTTGAGCCCATTTGACTGTATTCTAATTTCATGATTTAAAAATGTCGTCAAGTCAATGTCTCGATACTATGCAGTAGTTAGTGTGTCCAAGAATTTCGCAATTTTTCGTATATCTGAGGTGATTTATAACTGAGAAATTAGATTATAGTGATATGATTCCCGAATTTGCTTGCGTAAAGTTACGAGGAACTTGGGTCTGTAACACAGGGAGCTGATACACATTAATTACCTGAAGTTGAAGGAGGGGGCGAGGGTGAATATTATATATATCAAGCTTAACGTTCAGCTTTATAACTGGAAGAAAAATGTTGGACGATATAAATAAAATATGATTTTAGAAATTTTTTTTTAATTTACTGGAGTATTTTCTAGAGAGGGGAAGGTGTGGAAATGTCTGAAGTCCCGGCACCCTACGATGTCATAATCGTGGCTTGGATGCAAGTGAAATAGCTATTTCGTTACCCAAGATGCCGCATGAGATTTAACCTAATTCATGTGTATTAGTTTTGATGTGTTATTATTTAGATGTAATACGTTCTGGACAATTAGATTTTTACTATAGGTACAGGGTACAGGGTATAGTACACCAATGCCAGGAGGCAAAAATAGTATTATTAGTAGCCTAACCGACGTAAAAAAAAGTCGCCAGTTTAGAAGCCATTTTCTTAATTTTAGTTGCCAAAAAAGTAGCATTTTTGCATAATTTTATAGTGTTAAAAACTAAGCATACGCCACTCAACTTCATTTAAGAAGAAATGAATAAAATGAGAAATCAAAAAACTTCATGCGTTATATAACAGAGCATATAGTAGATTAATTTTTATAGTACGATTAAACATCCATATTAGACTGTTTGATGAATGGCAGGGGCGTAGCCAAGGGGGGGGGGTTAGGGGGGTCATAACCCCCCCCCCCATGAGGAATTTTTTGCCATACAAAATGTATATTCTTCACTACATTATCACACACACGTATACATATATTTGAGTTGTAGTAGTCGTAACCCCCCCATGAAAAATTTCTGGCTACGCCCCTGAATGAATGGTCAATCGCAACTTTCAAAAGAAAAGGGAGGGAAAAAAACCGAAATCCGATTTTCAAATTAGTCGCCTGGAGTAAGGTACAAGTAGCCAAAACTTGAAAGAATATGAAAATGATGACTTACTATAAAAAGTCTCCTTTTCTTTAAATCAGTAGCAAAAGTCGCCTTTTTAGTCGCCGGTGAACACCCTGTAAGTGTAATGTAGGATTTTTACGGTCGATAGGTGTCGAATGAGTAATTTCAATGTATATATATATATATAAGATGAAGAAGAGACTCTCTTTCCAAGTGCTTATTTGAGGAGCACAGTTCCATTAACTTTCAGCTCCTGTTTTTCCAAAATACACTTTTTTCCCCCATTTTTAACAAGATCATGATCTAATTCATCACTCGGCAAAGCCTAATGGATCAAATCTTGTTCTATCTGGTATAGGGAAATGCTTCCAAAGCAGTGACGGATTAATGCAATTTTGTAGGGGGGACTGGCTAGTTGGAAGATTTAAATCAACTTTATGGAAGTAAAATAGGATGGTTTACATTAATTTCTCCCCTTCCCCCTTAATCTGGCCTTATTTCAAAGGGGTGGTCTCGAATCAAAAATGGCTCGACTCAAAACGTTTATTTTTATTATTTTTCGTGTTTCCTGAAAATAGTACAAAACATGGATTGAGACGTTTCGAAATCACAGGCCACATTCTTTTTCTTTCATGCATGCGATTGGAATATTTAGACCTGGTAATCAAATAAGAGCAATTTTCCTATGAACAGAGCTTGCAAAATTTTTTCAAAATTTCAAATATTTTAAATCCTTTATTACATAATCAAATTATTATTTTTCAGTTATCAAGATTTTCTGTGAAATTATTTATTAGTCAAAGTCTATACAAACAGAAGAAATTAGGTCATTATTTGATTAGAAGGGACAGGAACAAAGTTTGGGAAAATTAAGGCATTCTTATTAACATGCGAATATATTAGCCATAGTTTATTCTTCGTCTAGAACGCATCTCACAGAATAATCAATAAGCCCAAAGGCTTGAGTAGCTTGAAGACAAGTTAAATCATAGAGAGCAGCAATAATGCAAAGAAATATGGCTTTCTAAAAGTATTAAGTACCAATAAAACTTGCGTATAGGTGGTCCAGCCACTAACGATTTTAAGCCAATGCATGGATTATTCAGACTTGCTGAAAGAGATAATTTTCAGTATTCATTAAAGAACCAATTCAATAAAATTCCTTTGGATCCAAGAATAATAAAATATTGCTCCCGTGCATATTAATGGAAAGTCTGGGTTTTCATTTAAATAAAGTAATAGTCTAGATGCAAAAAATTAAAATTAATTACTAAATAATTATTAACCGAATAAGTTAAAATTAACAACTAAAGAATATACAGAATAACACGAAAATAAAAATCTAAAAAAAAAAAAAAAAAAATTACCTAAGCAATGGACCGGCAGACTATTTTCAATTCAAAACTTTCATTTGTGCATCTTATTTCTTTTTAAAGTCTAGATACAAGTAACCTTATTTCTTACAAAACTCGAAAATCGTCCATATTTCGTATTCACTTCTTTTTTCTACGAGTGAAATTGCCAATTAAAATGTAAATAGAAATATTGAACCTCATATTGCTTTTATAAAAGGAAAGATACAGAGGAAAAGAATTGCACTTCATATTGCTTCTGTAGAAGTTATTTTACCTTCCTTTATAATTTTTTTACCTTCTAAACCAATTTCTTACCTTTATTAGTTTTCATCGCAACAGAGAAATGTTTAGAGTTCCCCCACCCCCCTTCCATTTAAGCAATTTTAGATACAATGCAGTTTAAAAAAACAGGTACACACCTACGTAGTAGAATGCTATAAGGCAGTACTCCCCAACCTTTTTATCGCTGCGGACCGGTCAACGCTTGGTATCTTATCTTAATCGCGGCCCGCTGAAGGGAGGGGGAACGTTGAATGTTTATAATTTAGATTATTTTGATTAAATAATTTTAAGTTAATTATATTTAAACATGTCTGCAAAATAAAATACAGATACAAGAAAAAATGAATATAACGTGATTTAGCATTTTAACTTACCAGAATGCTAAATTAATGGGAACCCTGAATTTCATGATTGCAATTTTAATTCAAAACCTTGAAATGTTTAATAGACAATAAACTAGTTTAAAATAGTTACAAGATTTCTTCTGTTAGAAAGGTATAAATTAGCACAAACCAGCCCATCTTGCACAAACCCGAAAGAAATACACCCCAGTAAATAAAATGGAAATAACTGAATGCCCCTCTTGTGGTCCGGTTCCATTTGATCCACGATCCGGTACCGGTTCGCGGCCTGCGGGATGGACACAGGGCCATTGCTAAGACTTTCTTTAGAGAGGGGGGGGGGGTGAGGGGAGATGTCGATAAACTACAAAGTCAAATATTGGTTTTACGAACTTATTTACTTTTTTTCTTTTAATCAACAATATTACCAACTTCTTACTTTTGCCTACAGGGTTTGTGTAATTTTGCCAAGTGGACCAGAAACAGGCGGTAAAAGAATTTTAATAAAAAATAATTTACTAAATTTACCAACAAGGTATCTAATTTTGCCAAGTTTAACAGAATTTATGAAAGTCAGGGGGAGGCGCCCCCCCCTTAACAAGGGCTCTGGTTGGGCACCGCTGTTATAAGGGGTTAAAATACTAATGTATAGGTGGAGGCTGTAGTTAAGGCAAAGCTTCACCAGGACTAACCTGCCTAAGGCAGGATACCTTGGACGGAGGACTTATTAGAGTTCTAGCGCATTTCGAAGAGTTTATCCTTTTTCATCTGCAAAAATTTCCAACCTACAGGCAAAACATTGTTCAAAACAACTACATACACGCACTAAAAATTGATAGCCTTCGATTTTATAATCAAAGATGCATGTCAAGAAATTCTATGTTCCGTCGCATATTGTGAGCAGTCAGTAAAAAGCAAACAGTCTGCAGTTATTTCAACTATACCACAGATTTCTCAAACATTATATACGCATGTGTTGAAGCACGTGCATGCTAATCGGATGGCAAAATACAAAAAGATAAAGCCAGGTAGCGAGTAAAGGAAAAGAATAAAAAAACGGCCCAAAGCGCGTTAAAAGTTCAAGAACACCCCAGCCTACATATTCCAGATCTAAATCTAACCCCCCCCCCTCTTCCTTCCCTCCCGTCTTTCAAACCCTTCCATTATATGAAAACGATTGTACACGATCTCAAGAAGGTTGAACACCCGTTATGTTTTTTTTTTCCTCCCAAACTTCTTTCGTACCTTTGCTTTCTTTCAGCCGAGAAATGAATCGACGCCGAACTATACACTGCTCACTCCCCCCCCCCCACCTCCCCTTTCTTGCTCCCTATTCCGTCTCGTCTTCGGAATAAGATTTCGTATTGTGGCAGTACTACACGTTCGTAAGTGGTGACCTACTTTGATGATTTAAAACACCTTATGTGCACCACTATACTGAGATGCTATGTAGGCATGTTTGAGTTGTGTAAGCGGATTCATTGCCAATGACGTAGCCAAATAAAAAAAGTACACTGAAAAAAAAAGTTTTGTTGACTGAACCAAATTCAAAGACATATTTTTGTTGAATCGACAAAATTTTTGTTAATTCAAAGAAATATTTTCTTAATTTAACAATAATTTTAAATTAACAAAATTATTCGGTAAAATAGCGCCAGCCAAATTTTTGCTGAATCAACAAACTTTTGCTCAAGTCAGCAAAATAATTTTTTCCTTGTAAAGGAAGGTGTGTGAGTAGATAATTTATTTTTCTTTTCGATCATCAGGGATCGATGCAGGGCAAAATTGGGTCCGTTTATTTTAAGAGCCCTTCACAAAAATACATTCGACTAAAACGATCCTTCATTGGCATTTATCCTACATTTCAATCTGTTTTATCAATTATTTTAACAAAAAAAAAAAAAAAAAAAAAAAGCTAGTTTTATTAAAAATCGGTACGAAAATTCACAAAAATAAATGTTGAAATTCACAAAAAATAGTATTGAAATTTGGAAATTTACAAAAAAACATTTTTTACCAAAATGGGTTCCTGGAAAAAATTCGTGGATCGATCCTGATCATGAAAATGATCTTGTGAAGTAGTTACAGCTCCAATTTCAACCATGTTACCTCAACCCCCACCCCACCCCTTTACAAAATAAATAAATAAATAAAAGAGCTAGTTAAATATTTTCCCAAAGATATTATTTTTTTAATGAAATTTTTCACTCGTAAAGACGGCATAAAATGCTAATATAGGTAGAACCAGAAACAGTGCAATAAAATCAATGAAATTAGTATTCGCACAACTTCAGTTGCATGGTTCGTATTTCCCATTCTCGTATTTACAGATGGCTGCGAGACGGGAAAAGGGGCCGTCGCTCTTTTTGGATAGCAACTGGAAAGGTTTTTGTTGTCTCGTATACAATCCTACTTGTATTATACAAGGTGCCCCAAAAAAGTGGTAACACGCTTTAATTTTTCACCTATTAGAGATAGTAAGCGATTAATGCTACATTGAAAAAGATGTGCAAAATAAGGTACCAAAAAAAAGAGTACATTAAGAAAAAATTCCTTTAGTTAATTTTCGAAAAGTTATACTTTTTAAATTTGAACACAGCCCCCCCTACGAAATAGTTCCCAGTTAGTAAAATGTGCCTCATACACTAAAGAGGTGATTTAGAAAACTTCGGCCTTTCATCATAAAACGTCTCTGACAAATTTTTAAACAAACATAACCAGAGGCTATACAGGAATTAAATGTGAACGTTTAAAGCTACAGCATAAAAAATTATTTTCATTTGTAATTTCTGTACGACTCCTGAAACGCGACGTGATTTTTTTTTCTTAGAGAGATATTGAAAAGTGGTTTCAGTCAACATATATTTGTTTTCACATCACTGACATTTTTTAGAATATAATTCAAATTCCGTACATCCCTCATTAGTGTATGCAGCATATTTCACCAACTGGAAATATTTTTGTAAGGGGGTCGTACACAAATTCCAAAAGTGTACCTTTTTGAAAATTTACGAGATGAATGTTTCTTTAACGCAGTTTTTTTTTTCCATTTTTCATTGCACACTTATCTCAAATACATAAAGAATTAAAGCGTGTTACAATTTTTTTGGACAACCTGTATAAGAGATCGTGATGACATGAATGATGCATGTCATCATGATGACATGATTGGAAGAGGTAAAGGGGGGGTAGTGAAGTTGTGACAAGGAGGAAAGAGGGGGTAACAAAATGTAAGACATCACACATTTTGGTTAAAATAAAAACATATAAAATCTGTAGATTAAATTTTGAAGTATTTTGAAATTACCAAAATTTTAGGGTATTTTTTAATGTGGTTAAAACATACAGTAAACCGGGGATACTTTACATTATATTTTAAGATTTTTTTAATTGCTCAAGTAAGTTATAAAAATTCTGTTACATGACTTTAGAAAAGTTTCATTATCTTCTCAGTTATGGAGTAGTTCTATGTTTATAAAAACTTGTTTCCATATAGTTATATTTTTTACGACTTTTTTAAAAGTGGTGCAAAGTAGACCACAGGGGAGAGTTACTTTGCACCAGCTAAAATAATACATTTTCTGAGCCAAGGATATTAACCTGGTGAAAACTAACCTCACTCAAATTAACTGTAGCATTTTCTAGAGCGATGAGAAACTAACAGGACTTTTTCTTAACATAAAACTAGGAAAATATTGAAATACAAACAAGTTCGACTAATTGTATTTAATATGTAGAAAATAGAATTTGACAAACAAAATTTCCTATTGTTGAGATAAACCTAGAAAAGAAAGACATTTTTGATGAAATGAATTTTAAAATGTCTGTAACATTAAAAAAACTAATACTATTTACAAATCTCCGTAATTACCATCCTACAATTCCTTGGCGCAAAATACCAGTTTTTCTGGTGAAAATTTTAACTAAAAATCCAGAAGCTCAAATGGAAAACAAAATTGATAATGGCTACTAAGCTATAACTATCATTCAAGTAATGACAAATAGTGCCATTTATTGGAAAACACTGAAAATAAAAGAATACATTCATTAGTTTATTTCCTCGATGGACTAATTTTTTTCCAACATTGGTGCAAAGTAGCATGGTTTACGGTATTTTATAAGATTTCTCCCACCATATATATTCCTTTCTTTTCGAAAGAGGCATTCAAGGTTGGTTTGGAGAATAGTATAGCAGCAGAAATACTTCACTTAAAAGAAAATTATATGCTCACTAATGTCATTAGAATACATTATTAAAGTTTAAAAGTAAAATATGAAATAGGATCTATAACATAATTGAAAAAAATCACTCAACACTCAATAGAAAACTGGTGTTTAAAAGATGAAATAGTTGAAAAAGTAAAACAACACACATAAAAATTTACTTAACGGGCTAGTTAAGTAGAAGATGTTAAGTAGATTTTCTGTGTGTTATTTAACAAAGTTTTAATTATTTCATCTATAGCGTAGTTCTTTGTTTCTAAATTGCAAGTATATGTTTATGTAATACATCGTGACATGTGACAAAGTCGTGAGTGGGATATTGTCAATGGGTGACACTTTGTGACAAAGTGAGTGGGGGTAAAACATATTGAAAAAAGTGTGGCATCATTTATGGAGGCACTAGCCCTAAACAAATGGGTTTGTAATACAAATACATAAAAAAAAATAAATAGCTTTAAGTAATTACCATTGTAGCTCATGACAAATACGTAGTTTTAAATTCATTAAAAAATAGTTAACCTACTTTTAATGATCATACACTATTGCTTGAAAATTTAATGGAAATCTGTACATTACCATTTCTGCTGTGTTGAACTTAAACATTTTAAAATGAAAAAGTAGGATAGCCATTGAACTTTAAAACTTGGTTTGTGTTTTAATAAGAAGATGGTCCATCTAAAACAAAATTTACGGTACACAATAATAGAGAACATTTACTGAAATAAAAACGATTACTCCTCCCCCTTCTACACCTTCTATAATTGAATTAAAACAAATGTTCTTAGATTCCAACTTTTATTTTACTTTATTTATTGGGTGGTGTACTGGTAATCAAACGATTTACTGAAGATTATTCTCTACAGTTTGTAGGTATTGTGAAATCAGCTTATATACAAAGTTTTTAATAGATGTTCAAATTAAAATAATTTAAATTTTAATCTTCGACTTGACTTATGTGTTTTGGCAGGGATTTAGCAACCCATTCCTTGTAGGGTTCTCTCTGCAAGGGGTGTGCCTTCGTCAGAAGATTTTTTAAGAGGTTCTAACGCGTATTAACATTACATCTGGAGAAAAAAGAAGTAATATTTAGGTTTATGTTTGTATTAGGGCAAATATGTGCACTTATACAGACATCTTATTGTTTTAATAAAACTTGGACAACACTACTCAAAAAGACATTGTATGCGTAATTGTGAATAATGTAACTGCACTATGCATCTATGCATCTAATGTATCTATGTAACTGCACTTTGTATTGCAGGTCTAATGTAATAACAAATCTGCAGCCAAAAATAGGTAACTCTGAAAGATGAAGGGAAGAGGATTCCGATGCCCAATATATAGGCGGGTGTCTAAAAAGAAACATCAGCGACAATATGTGTCAAAATGTTTTTCACAAAAACACATCATAACCGAGGAAACAGAGATCATTTCAGAAAGATTTATTACTTCCCCTAACACAGTACATAATACGTGTGTGTAGAGAAGAAACGTTGTGAGCAGAGGCGAAAAATCGATCTGTAGATATGAATGGATCGTGGAACAGCTTAGAAAAGAGGTCGATATATGTTAAAGGATGAGAATATGTTTCAAGATGTCCAGTGGCGTTGGTGTGTATGTGTATGTCGGGGGGTCGTTATACGTGTCTTCTAAGGAGCTGTCAGTTCCTTAGTCCAGGATATGTTGCATGTCCTACCACTGGAAGCTTGCGAAGTTTCCTCCGGCTCCGTACTTCATCTCATTTTGCCTGTATACCTCTGGATACCGATAAATAAGGTTGCAACACAAATACCTATTATGTTGAAGGTCCAAAGATGAGTGTTACACTAAATTTTCACAAACTGTATAACTTTTCAGGATATAGTAGCTTGAATAATAAATGAAAAAAAAAAAAAAATGATGAAAATAGAAAGAACAATTTTAGATGATCTGAAGAAAAAGCGAATAACTTAGTAAGGTCACTTTAAAAAAATGGGCGAGAAGAGACTACTTAAAATCGCATTTAATTATTAATATCAAACAAAAAGTATAATTATTAATATTATTAAAAAAACGGAAAAGAGGAAGACCTCTGGAGAAATGGATCCAGGATAGGAAAAAGTGGAGCAGTTTAATGTAGATTCGTCAGAAGGCGACAAATGAAGCCAAGAACAGAGTTTATATCTATATACATATAAGTAAAATGACAAAGGCTTACTTTGGCTATAGAAAAAGGAAAACACGAAAAGCATCATGCAATACATTTAACTTACTCTAATCTATAAACTTTTTAAAAATTAATTATGTTAGGAAAATGCTTTTAATTTTAACCCATGATGGTCATGATCAACAAAATCAAAAATTTCTGCAATCAAAGATTAATTTGTAACAGGAATGACACAGCAGGCATTTTCTAGTTCGATTTCAAGCATTAAATGAAAGTTAATCTGAACATATTTTGAACTGATGGTGCATATATATATATATATTATATATATATACACATATCATTTACAAATAATAATTAATGCGAAATCTTTTTAGAAATGTGAATAAAAAGAAACATTTTTATTAAATATATACACAGTGTTTTCACTAGAGCGCGAGAACGCAAGAATCTCACTTTTTTTTTCTTTTTCTCGCATTAAAAAATTATTACTGCGAGAAATTCCCGCACCCTACAAATCGGTTTCTCAAAGAAAAAAAAATAATGAAGAACACAGAATGTAAAAGTGGATTCTCAAGAACTATAAAGTCTATGAAAGAAAAAAAAAAAAAAAAAAGAAGGGGCCTAGGGGTTCCTGGGAACATTCTGATCCTGGGGGGGATCTTAAACTGGGTCACTTTTATTGCATGCAACTGCGCTTGATTTAGACTTGGAGGTCCAGTTACACTCACCAGTTAACTGAAAATCATAAATACCTCAATTTTGAGTATTTACCCAACACAGGAATAAATACCCTACCCACTGGATATTTACCCACCCAAATCTATTAGTGAAAAATTCTTACCCATTTTTTTTCTTCAATGAAGTCCCTGATATATATATATATATATATAAACAAAATATGTGAAGGGAAGTACCGCGTTATGTCTGCCATGGTTTTAATTACTGTAGTAGATTTGACACTAGTAAAATTTTGATTACAATTATGATATCCTCTTTTTAAAAATAATTTATCATAATTTCAAATATATCTTTTCCATGTAGAATTTAAAGTAAGTTCTGTTCGAGATTCAATATTGTTTTTAAAAAAATCTGTTCTGCAATCGATGAAAAGTTTGTGAATTCAAGTAACAAAAGTCCTAAAGAAACCATAACCACTTTGCTTTAAAAATAAAAATTCCCGAAGTGTGTTAAAAAGAAAAAAAATCTCTACTGTTCTCAGTGATGACATAATGTACACAAATCATGCCAATCACGGCACTAAAATGAACACATTCAATATCGAGATTTAAAAAAAATAATATTGTCTTGTCTGGGAAAATCTTTACATAGAAATGATAAAAGCGTCCGTCCCGTCTTGCATAACTACTGTAAATCTCTCTCGTCTCGTATCATATACATCTCTAATCCATAGACCCATGGGGAAAAACAAAACCAGTTTCAGGTATGTAGAGAGCAGTGAATCACTAATTTCACATTAATTACACACAATTTTCCAAGAAAAGTCAAACTAATATCCGTACTTTACGAGCATACTAACATTAAACTGTTGATGCCAAACATTCACGGAATGATTGATAAAAGCGACCGTCATAAACCAAACGAAATTTCCAACATGGATAAACTTTCAGACCTCTCACAAAATCAACCACAAGTAATCGTTATAACGATTGCTTACAATAAATAATATTATGAAACATCAATCACCATACAAAATATTCTATTAGAGTTTTCTTCAAGAGCAGTTGCTCTGATGAATAACTTGTAGGGAAAAAAATGATTGCTGTTTTCTCACCGCACGAAGTCGGTAACTGCAACTTAAGCCTTATTTTAAAATGTCATAATTATTATACCTTCATTGTACTGTACTATAAGTGTATTTTACTAAAATAAAGTTACTAGTAAAATTAAACTTATGTTGGGCAAAAGCACACATGAGGATCGTTTCATTTTTGAATTACAGTACTTACTTATTTTAGCTTTCCCGCTCCCCCATTCGTCTTCTTTACTTTCATGATGGGGCTGGAAAATAGCCTCAAAGGCTTCTTTTTTACTGTACGGTAATCGGCTTAAAAGCTAAGTGCGAAAATTCACACGGATAATTAAAGAATCAAAAGGCTTCTGGTTCTTTTTTGATGTCACGGTTGGGACCAGAGGCCATGCAACTGCGGGACATTCTCGACTAAGTAAAAACTAAACGCACAGTAATCTATTGAATGACATCCCAGAACATACTAGTTCACGCAATTTACAACGTAAAAGCAAGCAAATTAAGAAAAAAAAATCAATTAAAAGAAATGTTCCCAAGGGTTTTTAGTGCCTACAACAGCTTCTTTTTTTTTTCTGGCAGCATACTATCCGAAACAAAAGTTGTCCAGGAATTATCTTTACAATTTTAGATTTTAATAAATAATAAAAAGGGCTTTCAGCTTGTAACAAATAAACGCCAAGTCCCCCCTCCCCATTCAAAAACATCAAAGTGTGTACTACAGTAACCATCGATATACCGGCGAATTACAACTTTGAGCAGTTCCTGTGATGTCACTAAACTATGATCTGAAAATCAAGCACAACCTTTACTGGGAGGGATTCTCAGGTAGCTCTTCTTTGCAGTGGCTTACCCAGAAATTCATTTTGGGAGGTGCATAGCATAAAAAAATTTAATAGACCACTTACTAAAAACTAAAGAATGTGCTATTATAGGCACCCATATAAGGGTAGGTGTGTGTGTGTGCTTGTAGAGGGGGTTCTAGCCCCTCCCTCTCATCGCAGCTTTCGGTATAGTGAACAATTTTATAGCATACTGACATCTTTCAAATTAATTAAGTTTTGAAATGTCTGAGAACTCAAGATGATCCCTCCAAATTACGTGGATGGCCCAAATGGCCGCACATGTAAAATTTTCTTGTTTCTCCCATTAAAAGCTGTTCAAAAATTAATATAATCTTTATCAAGCTATAATGAATATCATGAGAAAACAATGGCACAAAGGTACCATGAGAGCGAAAATTAATACTTAGCAGAAACGGTTGAACCAGCATTTTTGAAAATTTTATAAAAGCCATTTAATAATTGAAAAAACAGCCACAATTTTATAAATGGTTAAAAAAGGACGATTATAATAAAATGAAAAATTTTATAGGCATTGTTTTATACAAGGTTATATTTATTTTACCCGTTTGTTTTTGCAAAATATTTAAGATTTCTTCACTTACAGATACGTTTTTATGCATATATAATAGAGACCAAAATGCAAAATGAACTGTGTTTCTTAAGTAGTTTTTTAAATGTTTCATAGTTGAAAACGATCCTTCAGCAGTACATGTTGACACAGGCAAGGAGACAAAATTTTTTAAATTCACGGATATTCGGAAAAATATCACCATTGCATACTTGTAAAGCTTCTCTATAGTAGCTAATCTAGTCCGAGTGTCAGTAATTTCTTTTTCCATAGCTGATGTTCTATAACCATTAGCATTTTTAGCGTTTCTAATTTATTTTCATCTGTAGATACGAGGTCATTTCCACTGTAACTAAACTATTTAATTATGTCAAAATTTCTTTGTTTTCTGAATTTTTCTTTAAGATGTAAAATTTGAGCACTCAAAAATATATTACCGCTACTTGAAATTGGCGTTTGGATTTTTTTTTCCTTTTTTTTTTTAACCAGAGTTAAAATAACTTGAAAGCGACTACTGCTTCCTTTTTTTCATTCTAGGATAAAAAAAATAAAGAAAAATATTGAAGCAAATTTAAAGTTATAAAACTATGAACTTAGCAATTCGAGCAAATGGGTCCAACCCAACCAACTCTGTGTAGAACTCTGTTTATAGAGAAGTTTAATATGCTTAATTTGAAGACACCTGATCTAGGACATTCGCTTGCGTATGTTGACAAACCAGTCGAAATCCTCTAAGCTGACATTTTTAACAATATCTCGGTTTAGTATAATCTTCTTTTCGGTGATGTAACACCAATAATCACTGGGGATCTATTGGTGTTGTATAACTCTGGTACTGTTTGTTTTGTGCTATGACAAGCCTACACGGGGGCATCTGCCTACACGGGGGGCATCTATTAACAAAGGAATGACTTATTGGAAAGACTTTTGAAGGGATTCTAAAAAAATTGGCTTCGTGTTGAAACTGCACACTCTGACGTATATACTTCAGTGGCGATTTAAAAAAAATAAGAATTTTAAAAAATGTTTAAATTTTTTCAAATTGGTTTTTACTTCATGTTTCTTACCAAATCACTTTTCTGTCCATTCTGAAAATTTTGGAGTAGGGTAAAATTTTCCAGGGAATGCAAACACTTTTTCAGGGGGGGGGGAGGGGGTTCTGCCTGGCTACGGGCCTGGACATCTTCCAGAGATATGATATTCTATAGATGCAACCCCTATGATGTATTTTTTGCAAGAGTAACTGAGACGATAAAATTAATAAAAATAATCACTAATCTAAGACTACGCTCTTCGCAATTTAAGCTTGTGGTCACTTTTACACTTGCCTAATAATTATGACAAAAGATTTGCACTCAAAAGAAAACAGTTTTGTTAAACAATGGAAGAGAAAATTTTGTGAAGAAATCCATTATCGCTTTACTGCTGGCTAATACAAAACCACCTTCACGCAATGCACAATTACTGCGCTAAAATTTACTTAACGGCAAAAAACAAAAGGAACAAAACTTTAAAAATAGCAGTAATTTTTAGAAGTTTTTAACGCAAAAGCGCTCCAATATATACATTTTTAAAATTTTGAATTCTGAAAAGTAACTGAACAAACTTTGTAAAGTTCACGCAATTCTTTGACTAAAAAATAAGCTCAATATAAATGTTTAGTTTGACAGATTTTTTTAAAACATAATTTAGTTTATTTTCACAACATTTAGGGTACGCTCAGATGGCATTATTCAAAAAGCAAGCAGTATTTTAATCTGAAAAATAACGAAAAGGAAAACTAATCTTATTAATGAGTAAGATTTCCCAGTATTACACAACATAATTGGAGACTAAATTGTATCCAGTGTACATCATTAAGTTTTAATTTTCTGCTGAAGGTTTATTTTAACGTCTTCGTACACAATCTAAATGTTACAACAAATATTATAACAAACTTATCAGTATCCAACTGATAAATGAATTATACTAAGTGATATAAAATTTAAAATAGATCTGCGCAAAATTTGTTCATAAATTAAATTTATATTTCTTATTTTGCAAACCCTTTCCCCTCTCCACTTCGCAATAGTGCGTTTTTAGTCTACATCTTATTATTTAAGTAATTTTAAATTATGCGCCTTTTTATGTTTCATTATAACGTAGGTAAATTGTTTCAACTATATAACGATAAAGTTATTTATGCAGATAACAACAGCTTTTCATTAAGATAAAATTAAAATATAAAAAGTTTCCAAAAACCATAGTCAAAGCCTAAAAAAATTTTTTTTAATAAGTGAACAAAAACCTTGGCTGGAAAAAACTGTATGCACAAAAGCTGATTTATTATTATCAACGGGTCTGTAAAAGGAATTAAAAATAGATATTCTTATCCTTAACTGCAAAGATTAAATTAACACTGCTGTCTTCATTTGGTTTACAAATCTTACATGATTGAACAAATGAATTTTTATGAAACAGATATAACGAAAACGTATAAATACATTTTGCAGTTAACCCAACTTCATTAGTTCATAAGCGATTGACAAGTAAAAAGTTTTAAAAATGGCTGTCCATTTCATTCCATGTCTCTTAATTGCTTAGGGAAAAAAATCATTGGCGGTATATTACATATATATTATTCCAACAGAAATATGCTTTCCTGAAGTTTCCTGGATTCGATCCAAAAGATAATGAAGTTGCACTATAGCAGTTGTTTTATAAAATAATTTATTAATGATAAATTATGATTTTTTGTCAAGAAATGAATAACGATAGCTGTCAAAATACAGCTTAATGAAAAGAGTATAAAAAAAAGGAAGGGAAAAAAATATTAGTATCTTTGTAGGCTTTATGGAAAATCACAATTCAGAATCTTTACACGGTGTAATACGCTAATATTAAGATTAATGAGTAACTTCATCAGAAATTTTGTTACAGTTACTGAAAATTAAATTTGAAATTTCGTCTTTTTTAAATCGAGATCTCATATACTTAAAATTTAATTGGCTATCTTTACACACAAAGATTTCTCAAAGATGCAAAAGAGAGATCAGAAAAATACAAGTAAGTTAAGTTGAGAAAGTAGTATTTTAGTAGCAAGTTAATGTTTTTTGCTGTTTTGTTTGGATATTGTAGTGTAAAACAGTAGAGATATGACGCTTGTAACTATATCTATATTTATAAATGATACGCAACGGCAAGTAGACGCCATTAAGTTAAGTAAATCAAATCGTTTGTATTCCAGTATAGTGGCTTAAGAAAACAGCTAATTTATCTTTAATACATATTTAAAATTTAATTGATTAATTTTAATACAAAGGTATAAAAGTGGTCAGAAAAATGGGAGTATTTTTTTCCTTAAATTCTTAAGTAAATATATAGGTTTTTACCTACTTATTTAAAAACTATGCCAATTGGGTTTGCGTAATTTTGCGATGTTTAGCAGGAATAGAAACGATATCATTGTTATTATTGAAAAATTTTGCAACCAAGCCAGTAATTTGTCGAATGTACAAGCTTTTGGTTTAAGGAAAGAATTATTCACAAGTTTTCTAACTAGTTTTAAAAAATTTCTAGTATACTACAATTAAAAAATATATCACTTTTCTCAGGGGCGTAGCCAAGGGGGGGGGTTAGGGTATCATAACCCCCCCATGAGGCATTTTTTGCCATACAAAATGTATATTCTTCACTATATTGTCACACCCACGTATACATATATATGAGTTGTAGTAGTCGTAACCCCCCTCCCCATGAAAAATTTCTGGCAACGCCCCTGACTTTTCTATATATATATATATATATATATATATAAAGCTTAATAATGCAAATATTCTTATAAGTTAGAATTTCGTGAAGTCTGTCAGAAATAAAAAGCAAATCATGCATGCAGCTGAGTTTTATTAGAAAAGTGTTTACTAAGTTTGCCAGCTAGGTTCCTAATTTTTCCAAGTGTAACGGAATGTACCAATAATTGGGGAGGGGCAGAAACTTTGCCTTAACCCCCTTAGAAAGGGTCTTGCATGCATATAATACTGGTTCAAAAGCATAGATTTTAAATGCGTAGCTTTTGAATTAAATAGTCTCCTGTCTCAGGAAAAGAATAAGAAAACTAATATTTTTGTTCGACAAATCTGAGTAAGTTTTCCACCTCCCCCCCACCAGTGGTCAAGCGCATAGCGCTCTCAGCTGGGAGACTGAAGGTGCCTGGAACCCAGGTCGTTTCCGCCGACCTAGCCGTTCGGAGTCGATTTTCTCCTAAACTTAGCGTAAATATGGGTTAGGACCTCTTAGAAAGATCCCTATGGATTACAACACCCTCGGCCTCGATCCCTAGTGTAGATAATCGGCCACAATCCCACAAACAAATTAAGTTTTTAAGGGGGAAAAATATTTGGTGAGAATTGGCTTTTCTAGATTTTTTTTCTCTCCCTAGATAACCGCATCTTATTTCTAGACTGACATATATTTTCTTAATGTGTGAACAGATATAAAAATTTCCATTAACAATAAATTAACTAAAAAATTAACCCTTGCAAGGATAAAGATATATTTAAAATAGATATATGAATAGTTCTTACAATCGAACAGTATTATTTACACGGTAAATTTGATGGATTTGAATCAACTAAACGCACATTTATTGTACAATTAATCAAATGTATCGGAGCATAAATTTGCTTTATTTACATAAATATTTTATTCATTTTATTATTATTATTACTTTTTTCTTCGCCTGATAAATACTCTTTGCATACAGCAAAGAACTTCAAAAGTGCTAATCGATTATCGATCGAGTCATCAAAAATTCTGAACCTAACAGTATAAGGTCCGTTGATTTTCATTGCCAGCTCCACCCTCCAGATATTCCCCCAAGGGTAAATATTATCCAGATCCCACCCCCACATCTCGGGTTGGTCGTCTTTAGAACATTGTGAAAAGCAATCCCCTACTTCAACTGATAACATATTGCAAGACTAAATTCTTGAATGCGCTCATTTGGGAATAGGAAGTTTTTGTTGTTGAAAAAAAAAGACAATCGACGTTTAAAATTATTTCGTTAGTTTAAATATTACTATGACTATAGTATGAATAGATACATATTTTAGATAATTTTATTTAAAAAAGAAATCTAAGATTCCGGCGTTTAATATTTTCCTATTAATACAATTTACTAAAAATTATCACATCAAACGAAAAGAAAAAGTCAGCTATGATAATACATACGGGTTAGGGATAGGCTTAGGAGAGGTTTATCTATATAAATACATTTTAAAGAAAGTTTATATGGACACGACAGCAACAACAAAGAAAGTTTATAAGCACAAAGCTTCTACAATATTTGTAGCATATATAGCAGTTAAAAGTTTTACTACTTATCGTTTAATTAAATATTACTTGCTCATGGATAACTGTCTAGCTGCTGATTTTAGTATGTGACCGAAAGTACGTATTTACAAAAGTTTAAAACAAAATTAAACCGAGTAATATAACAATAAATAAATAAAAATGTAAAAAAAAAGATAATATTTTGCATACAGAAACCTGATATTCTGCACGAATAAAAAGTAGGACTGAGTCCGTAATAACATATTAACTACTTCATGATTTTTTTTTCATCTTAAAAAAAAAAAAAAAATCATTATCAGTATTATTTCTTATGTTTCTGAACATTTATATCAATAGTATATATGGGTCATTCCACAAGAATAGGGTAACTTCATGAAATTGTAAAAAATTTATTTACTATTCAACATTTTTAAATTTTGAATAATGCCCATTTATAGACAGCATTGATTCTGTTTAGGAGCATGTATAATATTTTGCAATTTGAAATTTTTTTAAATTAAAAATTAGTTTTTTACCCCAAAAAATCAGTCCCCTGGCATGTACCACTCGAAAAAGTGAAGAGTTAAGTGCTAATTATTTTTAAACTAACCGATTTAGGCAACAAAAATGATCGTTGTTGTGTTCTGAGATAGTTATTTAATAACTTGTTATGTGTGTAATGTGATTTTTTGAAAATTTTCATCACTTTTTTTCAATTTTAAGTTATGTACCCCTACTTTGCGCGTCAGTCCCCTGGCTCATGTTAAATTCCAAAAATTTCCATTGTTGATAACTTTATTGCCTGTTTCATATTTATTTATCATATAAAGATGGCATTGACGGCGTTTATTTATACATCAGCCATTTTTATTCAATATTTTTCGCCATTCTTGTGTCAACAAATAGAATGCTAACACTCAATTTGTCAGTCCCCTGGTAAGTAATAATTTAATAATTTATAAATAATATTTATTGATGTATGCCGATTTTAATGTCTTTTTATTACTAGATTTAATATTAGAACAGAATAATATGGCATTTGCTTCCAATAAGTAGATTTTTTGAGTTTTATAGTAAAAACGTCAGTCCCCTGGCAGTTTTCCATCTGGAATACTACTTGTAACTGCTTGGATAACTTGTAAAAGAACTGCCGACCAAGTAATTGCTCAAAAAGGTGATATAATGAATTTGCTGATATGTTACATAAAAAATGCCCAGAAATAAAAATTTCTATTATTGAAGATGTTGATATTAAAACAATGGATGATCTGATAAACGAAAACCAGAATAAACACATTTCCTTTCAAGGAACACTCAAGGTACATCAAATTTGTGATGTACAACACCCTAATCGTCTTATTATGAAGTCATTGAGTTGTTTCTGTGATCCTATAATTTGTGAAAGTTACAAGTTGGGAACAATTAAATTTGAACGAGATCAAAATCTTTCAGGGCGCCGTTCGACACTCACAGCTTAAAAAAAAAAAAAAAAAATGTGAGAAGCAAAGTAAAAAATCTACAAGTAAGCAACAGATCAAGTTCACTGTTGGTGATTTTATCCTAGTCAAATTTTTAGTCAGAAATAAAGAATACCGGAGTCAGGGGCGTAGCCAGGGGGGGGGGATATCGGGATATATCCCCCCCCCGAAATGTTTGGATTAGTGATGAAATTCCATCTATTTATACACATATAAGTTCATATCCCCCCCCCCCGAAAAATTTTCCAGGCGCATATCCCCCCCCCCCGAAAAATTTTCCTGGCCTGACCGGAGTGTTGCAATTTGTTCGTATGTTAAAGAAAACGAAGAGAAGTTGACTGTCACATTGCTCAAAAAATGTAATGCTAGAAATACTTTATTTCGATTAGATGAAAATGATATAGCTGATATATCGTTTGAGCATATATTGGAAAAATTACCAATACCTATTTCAAGTACCAAGCGTAATAGAGTCACTTATACATTTAATAAATTTATTGATGTTTGCGAAAAATAATTACTATTATTTTTGCTTTGGTGTTAAATTTATGACTTGTTTAAATAAGTTTTATTTAAAGTTTAAAAAAATTTTAAATAGTATAATTAAAATAAATAATTAAAAATGTATTAGTTAAAGATGATTAAATAGGAAAATGTATGTATTGAGGTTATGTATGAAACATATTTTTATTACTTCTTTGGATAATTATTATTAATTATTAATAAAAAGTTAGCATTATTCATTAAAAAGTTCATTCTAGAATGAAATCGCCTGTTCCCGTCAGTCCCCTGGAAGTCATGTCAGTCCCCTGGAATCTACTTTTTGAAAAAAATAGATTTTTTCCAAAAATGTTCAAATAATTGAGTGTTGCTGTACAAATACAATAAAATTAACTTATTTTTCATAGATTTTATCAAAAAAATTCTAATCCGAGATAAATGTAGTATGTTTCAAATTCACCTCTAAAGTTACCCGATTCTTGTGGAATGACCCATATATATATATGTGTATATAACAAACAATAATACCTCTCTTGAAACTTTTATCTTTATCAAAAAATTAATTAAAATACAAAAATATATATATACATAAACTGTTAGACAGGTCACGAGCTAATCTGTCCTCTGTGTGTTTGTATTTTATTAACATTTTCAAAAACTGCACTTAAAAGTTTTGATATCGAATATAGTTTTTCAGGAAAACATGCAAAAGCACATCGATTAATAATTGCAATATATGTTTAACACACTACTAATATTAGCTTAAGAAAGGCTATGGCAATTTGCATATTTACATATTCCAAAAATAACATTTATATAACATCAAATGAAATGAATTTGGGGGGGGGGATGCTACTTTAATTAATACTAGAACACAAAATTTACTAATTTACTTTTATGCATTTAGGAGGAAAGGGAGAAACCCCAAATATTTTGTCTTAATGATGTCAATTATTAATAACAGTGGAAAGCCAGTAGCGGATTCAGGTGAGGGGATAGGAAGCAGCAACTACCCCTGGCCCTTGTTTGTTTTGTATTATAGCAAGCCTATACAGGGGGCATCTACCTACGGACGGGGTACCTTGGTTGGAAGATTTTTTGTGGGGTTCTAATGAGTATTCACGTAACATCTGGAGAAAATCGACCCAAACTCCAAACCGTTAGCTCGACAGCAGCGCGGTAGGCCAATAAGCGAGACCTTCACACTTCAGCAGTCAACACACTTTATCAAGTGGTGAAGTTAATGTAAAAAGATATACAACTACAGTATTTTTCTTAGAAAGCCAATTGCGTCCTCTTTTCAAACGTACAGCTAGCTCAAAAGTACAACAAGGGAATAATTCGGTAAGCGGGGACAGGTTTAGATGACGTTGTGTATTTGTCTTTAACGTCTGCACACAAGAAAACATAAACCCAAAACTACAATACACTTATATAAACACCTTATTAAAACATTTCTGCACATATTTCAAATGCAATTTAAAACAAATTGAACATAACCAAAACACTAGCTCAACGGCGATGTATCTGGCTTCCCCCGCTTACGGAATTTATCCCGACAACAGGAAAAATAAATCAGATGGGCAGGGAATAATGACTATTTGTCACGCCCCCCTTTTTTTTCCTAAGTTAAAAAGTATATTGAAATATGCTGCATTGTAAAATACAAATTGATAAAGTTTATTAAAGCTCACTAATACAGTGTGGATAAGTTTAAAATTTTCAGATTAAACAGTGTTTTATTCTTTTTTCGTTTCAAAGCATTAAAAATACATACCTAAATTTAATGTAAAACCTAATTTACCAGGGAGATGTTTGATTCTGCATTGACTCCAAATGATTCTATATGGAAATCTTTCAGTCGCAAATTTCTAATGAATTCAGATATTTACATTTCAGAAATTAAGTTTTATTTAACATTTTATATGTTTTAGAAGTTACCATTAAGTCTTAAGAAAATGACAGATTTTGCTTTGTGAATCACAGTTTCTCTTCAAGAGAATTTTAGAAAATTAAGTCTAAAAATTCCTCAAATTTCCAATGGCATTTCTTTCTCCCCTAATTACACTGGCCTTGTTGAATCTTTCGACATAGTCAGGTTATTACATTAAATGCACTTTCATTACTTTAAATTAATGCGCTTTAATATTTTTAACCATAATTTTAAGCTATGTGTATATAAGCTGTAAATGGAAAATTATGATTTTCGAAGTATTCATAAGCGGTTTAAGATTTAACAAAGTCTAAAATTCTACAACAACCGAAAGACTTAAAATTTTCAATTTTGTTGAGAAATCTTTCTATTTTATATTCTTCCTTATATTTCATATTAGATAGGTAACGAGTAACGACGTATGAGTTGGTTGCCAAATGAGTAATGATTGTCCAAAATATACGAAAATTCAATGAAACGAATGTAACTACAAGAGGTTACTTAGGAAGAAATGTTTTGCTGAATTCAACAAAATTTAATTGGCCCTCTTTTTAACTCAATAATTCTACCGTATGATCAAAATATTTCATTGAACAATTACAATTTTGTCGATTCAACCAAATACCATTATTTATCCATCAAAATTATTTGGATAAAACAGCGCCAATAGTATTTTGTTAAATTCAACAAAACATGTTTTATACAGCGTTTAAAATTAGTAGCGGATTAAGGGGAGGGACTAGGAGGCTTCAGCTCCCCCCCCCGCCTCCCCCACCCAAAAAAAAAAGTGTTAGCTAAAGACTAACATTCTGCTGTATTATGCTCTTTAAATAGGTAAAATGATCTTTTTTTTATATAACTTAGCCTCTTCCCAAAATCTCTTACATTGGTTTAGATTAAAATTTTGCTTTATTGTACAGTTTGCTTGGGTGAAGTAAGCTTTTTGCAAAATCCCAAAAAACAATGGGGGCCCTCCCCCCCATAAATAAATAAATAAATTAATTCTGGATCGACCGCTGTTTAAAATGATATTCGACAGATATGAAAAATACAGCTGATGTCCAAGTTACAAAAATAACTGAACAAAAGCCGAAGCCTTGTACATTGCCAAATGCTCCACCACCACCGACCAGACACGCTGAAGAAATCAAAGGGGGGCAATTAATGAGCAGCAGCGAGTGCACAAGCCGGGGCGCTAAGGTTTGTGTACATTTTCCTCCTCTAATAACACTTAACTCCAGATCAGGATCCATTGCATCCTTTTTGGAAGACTCAATCTTCCGGTTAGGATGCTCGAAGATTAGGGCCGTGAGAGAACGCCGCAGGGGACCCCTATTTCGAACAAAAGACATAACACAAAAAAGGGGTGATTTTCATCCCCCTTTCTCGAAGAAGTTGGAAGCACCTGGCGAGGATGGGTTAAAAAGAAGCAGAACTGCAAGTAGAAGAAGAAGGAAGAGATTCTTTGGGTCGATACCCGGAAATATCGGAGCGATGAATGAGGCTGAAGGAGAAGATCGCTTTAAGGGAGTCGAATCGGACGAAAAACAGGGATAAAAAACTCGGGCCGAAAATTTCGCTCGGTGTTTCTAATATTTAAAGCTGTTCTTTTTGGAATTCATGCAACTTTTGAGCAGCCTTAAAATAATAATAATAATAATAATTGCGGCAGAGACTCGGAAAAATTCAGAATGTGTATTTTACAAGTTGTAACGTGAACTGTGTTACAAACAATGAATCTTTCCTATAGTGCAGTGTTTCTCAACCTGTGTTCCGCGAGAGATTGTCTAATGTGCCGTTAAGGTTCTTGAAAAATTGTTAAAACTGCGTGGTGTCGTTTCAGAGATATGACATTTTTTATTTATCATGTGCTGTCTTGTTCACTTTCACTGAGCTATACACTATGAAGCGCGAAAATTTTATTTCATAACATGGAAAACAGTTCTGCCGATTTTTTAAAGAGTTGTTTGCAGCAAGACCCATGCAAAAACAGACTCAGCCCTCTCATTGATATTTCTCTCTCTCTCTTTTTTTTTTTTTTTTTTTTTTTTTTTCTTAAGTAAGTAATATTTTTAGTTATTTAAATTTATTAATTTTACTATATCATACAACTTTTGCAATTTTTATATTCAGGTGTGCCGCAAATAATTCTAGATATTTTCAGTGTGCCGTTAACCAAAAAAAGGTTGAGAAGCACTGCTATAGGAGTTATGAAACAACTTGAAAGAAAAAAATGCTGAACACACGGAATTTTGCATTTTTTTTTTCAAAGTAGAGCTTGATTTGAAAATTTTTGAAGGTGATTTTTTGTGTTGATTATTTTTTTCTGAAAGCTGCATGAGACTTACAGCTATAGTATTTGTCCATATTGCATCGGTTGAATTGCCTTCATTTTTTCGGAACAGAATATTCACAAGCATTTGTTTTTGTTGAATAATGAATATTCTTTTGCGCCAGAAAAAAAAAATGCCTTCCCAAATGTAAGTAAAGATTATTTTACTGTTATGACAAGTTTTACACAAGTTTGTATTTAGGCTCAACTTCTAACCTAAAGGAGCTCTTCTGCCATGAAGATTCCGGGAAAATAAAAAGGTAAACGAGTTATAAAAACTTCTAAAAATAAAAAATAAATTTCATCGATCGTCTTTAAATTTTTATAGAAATGTAGAAAAAAATTAAAAATATATCTTGACAACAATTTTTTATTTGTCCCCATCTTTTTTTAAACATTTTGAATTTTGACACAGTCTTCCACAAAGCTAGACTATTCGACTTAAAAATTTCATGAACTGAACTTTGATAAATTTGGCATAACAGTTATACATATCTTATGGGTTTTTTTTTTTTTTAAACTGAGAAGTGTGGCAAGCGTCCGATGTTGAAAATAAATTTTAATGACTATGTCATTTTATCTCTCACCCCCAATATTGAAAATTGTCTAAAACACGTGTCCCCAAAAAAAGCGACGTAATTTTATATATATTTAAATACTATTAGCTCACAACAGCTTTAATCTATTGTTACAATATTTCGCAAGCTGTAGAATATGCATCACATGTATTTTTCTACAAATAGGTTACAATCATAAAAATTTCAACATAGGGTTACCAGGCGAAATACACGAACGATGAGAGATAAAATGGACATACTCACTTAATATCGTTTTAATATAGCAATAATGAAACTAAAAAATTAGGGGGATTCAGGGGGTCTCCCCCTGACGAGGCTCGAACAGCCGAGTTTTATTCTTTCTTGTTTTAGTTAATGAATTAAGTCATGCTAGCATATTCAACACAGTACATTGCTGGGGGAAGGGAGTCTACTTCGCGTACAGCCGAAAGAAAAGTATCGAAGAAGTGACAACTTTTGAAAAGTATCGCATAGACAAGAAGAGGTTTATTTAACCAATCGTGACTACTTATTTTTAAGCGGAGGGACGGTAACTGTAAAACAAGCTAAGATGCTGCATTTTAACAATATCATAAATAATAATTTATTTCATAAGAATTTACAATAAATTATCACACGAATGTTTTTTTTTTTTTTTTTTTTTTTCGAAGTAGAATACTAGTAACGTAGATAAAATTAAGTACAGCTGAATAATTCAGGTCATGAAATTTTATTTGACCTATTATAACTCTTTGCAGACTCTGTGCAAAAAACAACAAAACGGAACCTCATTTCGGGATTTCAAGTGAAAAACGAAGAATTGAATAAAAATTGGGTGGATTGACCCAGGAAGTAATTAGTCAAGCTTGAGCCCTACAGGTTTGTGTCTCAGTATCGATTTTATTTTTGTTAAACGATCTCTGGATTGTAATTTTCATCTTTGAGAATAATCGGCTCACAAAAACATAACCCAGGTTTCAGAAATGAAATGGACCACAGAATTTTTTCTTTTAGCCCCAGTTTCAAAAATAATGAATGCATCCATTTATTAGTATTATTACTGTTTATTATTTTTAAAAAATAATATTAAAAGCCCAAAGATAATGATAAAGCTCCTTATTGATGATAAAATTTTCAGATCAATTATGATTAAACAAATCGACTTTTTATGCATGGTTACTGAAAAATGTTTGCGGGAAAAAAAGGACATATGCTGTGTGTCTGCATATAATCTGCTGATTGTATTGTCAACAAAAAAGTAACATCAAATTTATGAAGTGAGAAAAATCCTGCATCTACCTTCCCTCCTCTTTTCCTTTCTTCATATAAATCCACAGAGAAAATGAAGGGAAAGTAAATAATTCTAATGCATTTTCAAATATGCAAGATTAAATAAAAAATAAATAGAATGTTCAAGACTAACGTAACTCAAATTACACTTTTTATTACATAGCAATTTTTTAGAAATTCCAAATAAAGCATTCCTTGATATTTAAGACATACGGTACACTAACAAGAGAAGTGATTTATTAATTTTCAAACCTATCATGTACTACACCGTTTTCATGGGTTTATTAGTCTTCTTTCAAAAGAAACTGCCTAAGAAGCAGAGTTAATGTTTAATAACAAATTTAGTGAACCTGATAAATAATAAACACTTTTGCAAAGGAATTTATAAGATAAACAAGCTCCTACAGGCCATATTTGAGATTACTTATTACAGTAATACCTCGAACTTATGCGGACTGAGAGATAACCGCGCAAGTCGAATTCGCGTAAATCGGGGTATATTTTCGCATACAAATTTTTTTTAACTGGCTCCGGAGAATAAAGAAAACAATAATTTTGAAAAAAAAATGTTTAACAAAATCTTAGATAATACAGATGTATAATAAATTATATTATTAAAGTGATTATTATGGATGATATCAAAAGACGAAACGACGAGATTTGAAAATCGCGTAACTCCGGGTTCGCGTAAGTCGATGTCTTACTGTATTTAAAATGTTAAAAAGCGCACATTCCTTAAAATGTTACACCTAATGAAACTACAGAGAAATTTTTTTTTACAAAATAAACTATTAAACATAATTTTAAAAAAGGGGAATATTGAAACTAATTTTAATGAATCAGCTTATTAAACATTCAACATATAAAAGGTTTACAGAAACAAATAAGGAGAATACTTAAGATAAAACGCACAAGGACATCTATACATACAAAATTACAATGTAGTTTTTCTAATAACAGTTCAGATGACGTCCACGGGGGAACAAAGTAATCCGTCTTCACTTTTTGCTGTTATTTCTGTTAAGTCTTCTCTCTTCAGATTTCTTCATCAACAGCTGAAGACATAGATGTCTTCGTTTGTAGATAGTAGCATAGCTCGAAGAAAGTTAGCAAGCTGTATAGTTCTCCCAGTGGAAGGTGTAATTCTAACTATACAACCTACTACCTCACTCCGAACACATGCAAAAACTCTTCCATTTTTGGCAGGAGAACAGATGACTTCAACATCCCTGAAAAGAAAACGAAAAAAAAATTATTAAAATGTAGAAACAAATATGTTTTTTTTCTTGATTTCGTGAGAGCACGACTAAAATATTTCAAGTAAAAACGATTCGTATAAAACCTACAAGATGAGAACAGTATCAATGTAAATTGTTAATAATTAAATATGATATTTTACTTAACTAATAAAAATTAAAAACACACATTGATTTTATGGATCTTCATTAAATAATGAAATACTTTTGACAATTCAAACAACTATACCATATTACCATAAAGTAATTCATAAAAATCAAAATTTTCGCTTTTGTTATAAAAATGATTTTAGAATCCATCAGTTATTACACATTATTACTTTCAAAATAAAGTTATTTCAAAATATTTACAACGAGATATTACGAATTACAACAACATATTCAAAAGAGTTCGACAAACCTATAATTTCAACCAAGCTTTTTAAAAGCGAGAATAGGGTATATTTGCTATTTAGTTTTGGTTTTAGAAAGACAAAACTTTATCAAACACCCAAAGAAAACTTTCAAGATTAGTCTTTGACAGGGCATAATTTATGAAATTTCATGTACAGACAAACATTTTAAGAAATCTCTGGAGCATCAATTATCTCTTTGTATTGAAAAAGAATAATCTGAATAGTCACTCTTAAAATTGTACGTTGGCAGCCGTAACATCCACCCTTTATAGGAACAAGTATTCATTCTTTATCAAATCATTAAATCAAAATGGATAAGTGTATTAAATGATACTTATCCATTTGATACACTTATCCATTTACACTTTGATAAAGGAAATATTTAATCTTCCCAAAGTAATTTAAATGAAAGGTTTTTTTTTTTTTTTTACATACAATAGACATCTATAATTTGGGTGCTTTAGTTGCCATTTTACTCCTTAGGAATGACTCGTCACTTTTTCTTTTAGAATGCAATGCAACAAAGCTGCCATTAACATTAAATACAAAGAAAATGTTGTCAAATTTAAATGTACACAAACTCATTTAATTGAAAAATTGAATTACGAAGAAACTAGAATTTCAGAATATTAATAACGTATATTTCAGATTTCTGATAACTCCATTCTAAGATTCTGAATAAAAAATTGTTTCACATATTTTCTAAATTAAGGTACTATAATTAAATTAAACTAAGATCTAGCGAGTAGAATTCTTTGTCTTAGTGAATAACTTTGATCTGACTAACCTATATCATCCATTCAAAAATTAAAGACAACATTAATATTACTAAGTTGGGAATCTATGAGAAAACATTTAAATTTTTAAGACATTTATTCTTAATTAAGGTGGAAGAAAGAAATAGATCATCCCTCTCGCTCTCCTTTCTTGCATATTCACGATCAACATGCAAAATTTTAGCCAATTTTCAATAACAAAGTTTTTACTCAAGGGTCATTCCATGTCAAATCAACACAATTTTGGGAGATTTTCAGAATTGATGTCACAGATTTCCATGATTTTTGGTATACAGCAATATATCGCAGACTTATGAAAAATACCAAATTTCAGTTATGTAGCAGAATTATTTTTGAAGTTATTAATTTTTAAAGATTTAAATTTTTATGAAAAAAATTCACATTTTGGCACCTTTAGATGCCTATAGGCTGCCAACCAGTGATGGTATAAAGCTGAGAATGGCCTCATTTTAAAGCTGTTGAATGGGGCTTTAATATGATATGAAACAAGAAAGGGGGTTACAATTTTTAAAATTTTTAAATTAAATTTTAAAATTTAAATTTCTCAAAAAGTGGCAATTTTAAAAATTCCAAAATATTATCAAATATAGTTTGTAATGTCTTAATACATACAGCAAAATTATATCATGGGATCTCAATGGGATCAGGAGATACTGGGCTTCATGTTTTGTAAATAATGTATCAAATTGTTAAAATTTTATTTTTTAATTACTACTTTTGCTATGCAGTGTGCAGAACACTATTAAATTAATAAACGAAATGATTACTTTATAGTATTATGTTTGGAAACCTCTCTGTAAAAGAAAACTGTATTTTAAAGAGAAAGAAGTCAGATTTAAATTTTGTAATATCGGACTGCCTCAACCACAACACTACGGCCGTCTACCTGTTCCAGACAAAGTTGATGGAATATCTGAAATGCAAGTTCCAAAGACCTCCCAAAAAAATCTATTTTTCTGACGGCTCTGCGGCCCAATATAAAAATTAAAAAAAACTTTATTAACTTGTGTAATCATAAGCAAGATTTTGGAACGGAGGCTGAATGGCATTTTTCAGCAACAGCACATAGTAAGGACCATGCGATGGGCTCGGAGCCACAATCAAAAGACTAGCAGCCAGAGCAAGCCTACAAAGACCGTATAAGGACCAAATTATGGATGCAAGGCAACTGTTTGAATGGTCACATCAGAACATATCTAACATTGTATTTGTGACCCTTGAAGAATACATTAAAACTGAAAAACAATTGGCCAACCGCTACAATACAGCTGTAACTATATCAGGCATCCAGAAATTTCATGCCTTCATACCTCTCAAATGTGGAGACAAAGTAAATGTGAAATTATTTTCTTCTGCAGTTGTTTCGAGCATATTTCCTGTTGTAAAGGACGTACAGCAGATATTATTTGCAGATATTAGTGGGTATGTAACATCAATCTATGGTGACACTTGGTCGTAAAGTTATGTTCTTGATAAAGATTGCAGTAAAGTGCAAGTTACATTCCTCCATCCTTCAGGTCCATTCCCCTCATTTATATATCCCACACCACTTGATACACTGTCGATCCCTTTTGCAGATGTGATGTGCAAAGTTAACCCGGTCACGCAGACTGGACGAACATTCAGTTTACCAGACAGTGAAGTGAACAAATGTGTGGTTATTTTCCAACGATTGAAGTCTCGATGAACTGATTTGTTAACCCTTAACTTTACTCATGATATTGGAGTTTTAATGGTAAATGTCTGTGACCTTTCTCCATTAAAAAAAAAAAAAATGTAAAAGTAATAGGCACTGCTTGTTTCATTGAAATGTGTTGCTTGTTTCATTCAATGAAATATTCAAAATTTTCTTAAGCGATACTAATTCTGGTATTTTTCAGAAATACACGTGTATTTCTGATGCACAGTATCTCCTGATCCCATTGAGATCCCATAATAGAATTTTGCTGTATGTATTAAGACATTACAAACTATATTTGATAATATTTTGGAATTTTTAAAATTGCCACTTTTTGAGAAATTTAAATTTAAAAATTTAATTTAAAAAAATTTAATTTTTTAAAAATTGTAACCCTATCTTGTGGCATATCATATTAAAGCCCCATTCAACAGCTTTAAAATGATACCACTCTCAGCTTTATACCATCACTGGTTCCCAGCCTATAGGCATCTAAAGATGCCAAAATATGAATTTTTTTCATAAAAATTCTAAATCTTTAAAAATTAATAACTTCAAAAATAATTGTGCTACATAACTGAAATTTGGTATTTTTTCATAAGTCAATGATATATTACTGAATATCAAAAATTATGAAAATCTGAGACATCAAGTCTAAATCAGTGTGTTTATTTGACATGGAATGACCCACAAGTTACATTGTCATAACTTTTTAAAATTTCATTAAGTGTATTCCCCCTTTCTACACTTTAAAACATTCTTTTGCTGTAACATAAATAAAGAGCATTTAAAAGAACAAGCACTTTATAATGATTAGATGTCTGAATTCATTTATGCAACTTTTGAACCGAAAAATTAAGTAAAATACCCCGAATTGTTTCATGGAATGGAAGAATTTGATATTAATATAAAAATAATAAATTTATATGAAATTATTTACTGAATTGACACCTATATTTAATTGAATAAACCAAAACTTATAATCGCTAATTTCAGTAACAATTTGACAGTTTGATCAATATCTTCGCCTCCTTGATATTTAACTGCCAGACCTATTTAAACACCCAGTGGGGGATCAAGGGAGGGGCTAGGGGGCTTCAGCTCCCCTTCCCAAGACCTTGCTGAAGAGTAATATTTTGTCTAGGACAGATGAGATTTTTGTTATAAATTAGCCCCTTCCCAGAAAAATTTACATTGCTTTATTGTACATTTTGTTTAGAACAAACAACTTTTTCTTAAAAATTAGCCCCTTCCCAAAAAATCTCTGTATTTGCCACTGGAAGTAGCATAGCCAATGCAAAAATCAATATCTCCCTACAATTTTGAAATAATTCCTTTGGACATAATGGAAATAGTTAAAGCACAAAATCTGAGCAAATACATTAGTGCCTATTTTCAAGAAAGGATTCCGAAAGTTGAAAATGAAGATCCCACCAGCTGAAAACACAATCACAGGGAATAGGGATTATTTTACAATTTTCAACGATTAAAAGGGGGGATTCTTAGAGGCTGCAATTAGTCTGAGACTTAAAGAAATGGGAAAATTTCCCCAAGTTGGGTATTCCCTTGCAGAGAAATTTGCCTCTAAGAAATCAATACCGTCAAGTCGAGAAGAAATTAATACAATTAATGGTTCTTAGCCTGAGTCTGCTCTAAGACGGAGGAGGATATGGGAGCTGGGGTGATCTGTCAAGTTGCACGGAACGTGAAGTTTATAGAAAATTCTGAATTCGCACAAGTTACAGCTGCAGTCTGAGAATTTTTCAAAGAAATGAGCAGCAGGAGCAGAAGTCGAACAATTACTTAGCAGAGAGGGATCGAGTTTCTCCGCAAACTTAAAAGAGACCGAATATTTTAGCCAAGGCTTTTCCGTAAGATACACAGGCTTGTGCTTACTCTTCAGCAAACCGATGGTGCTTAAAAATGCAGTAGAACTTCTCAAATCCAAAATCACCTGGATTTTAACGATTCCGGATTATAGGTATCCTTTAGTATGAATCGTAACAAGCAATAATAATCAGATAAAGTTGTCAAACATTCATATAAAAGAGCTTAAAAATAATGGACTAATTTAACCTTGCATCAAAATCCGTGCTAAATATTTGACTTAACTGTAAATCATGATACACATACATTTATAATATACGCTGTTTTAAATTGGTATTGGTAGATTTTCTGCTTATTAATAGCCATACGAATCGAATGAAAAGGTACATCCATTATTAAAATTTTAGACCTTGGTTTCAGGCTTAAAAGATTAAATCTCCCTATTAAGTAAATAAATACAATTCCGGCTTGACTTCTAATTTCGTTAGTATTTTTTTTTTTTAAGAAGAAGACTAATTGGTTGCTCTATTCATTCGCTGTCAGCGAAGGCTCCGTACATCTGTGTCTAAAAATGAACGTATTAGTATTGTCGTCTCAGTCTGAAAGTGCGATAACTTTTCAAAAACATGCATTACTATTTGCGTAAAATTAATAATATGAAAAACAAAAGGACTGCATTTTAATAATTTAGCTTATATGCAAACTCGTGCTTTCAACGGCAAACTCGTTTCTAGTGGCTGTGTTACTAACTATAACTAGGACAACATTTGTAGTTCTGTGTTAAAATATTTTATTTTTCGAATCACCTCTATCTATCCCCTTTGAGATACCCTGCATTTTCAATCTCTGTGAAAGTATTAGTAGAAAAGGGTTGAGTGGCTAAGATAAAAGACTGCAAAATGAATGTTCAATTGAAAGCTGATGCTAAAAATATGACCGTACGTACTCACTCTTTCAGGTGGAATTTTTACAAAGTTGTACACTTTTTCCCAAGCTTCTATAAAAGTGATTTTGCTCTTAAAATTTGACTCATTATGTAGATGCTTTCAATATAACTTAATAACCTGTTGTCAAACTTTGAACTTGGAAATTTCTTGTCATACTGAACGCTAACATAACATAAAACCGACTTTTTTTTTCCGGGGGGAGGGGGTGGGGATTAAGAAAATTCACCCAAATAAACAAATGTCGTAAATCTAATTTTCTTGGAAATGTAAATATCATGTTATTAAAAAGAGATTATAGCTCCTATCCGAAACATTCAGTTACCAAAATGTGTACTGAATGTTTATTTCATTAGCTATGTTCCGAGTACAATAATCAGGAAAGGAGGCTAAATTCCTGGGAGCGATAGACCGAAAATAGAAAAAAAGACAAGATATTTGCAATTAAAAAACCTGTTAATGATAATTTAATCCAGAGAATTTCAATTTAGACAGTCATTTAAAATATACTTTTGTGTTTTATTATTTCACCTATTTTTGTCAATAAGAAGGTAGTTTTATTATAGCATAAGCTTTAATGTTATCGGTTAAATAACGCCACTGACGACTACTAGTCTGCAATATTATTTCTGAAAAATCAAAAGTAGATTTCTTTACAATGTAGGCATGCCTGCCAAATTAAAGATACGGAAAGATAGGGTTATCTAACTGGCCCCACAAGAACAATTATAATTTTCAAGCTACAGCCTTCGCACAGGGGATACGCCCTGGTCGATAAGTTTTTTCTCCCCAAGGTATAGCATTAGAGATAAAAGGCTTCGAAAACCATAAAAGAAATAGCCTATGAACTCGTGAACTAAAAGACAGGGGGAAGTATAAATTCCTAATTCTCAAAGCTTTAACATTAAAGAAGGCTGCACGAAAGTAAATCAGTAGTTATAGGTCATTTAATGCGATAAAATAATAAATTATTAACGAAAAAGAATTAATTGAAAATTAGTTTTCTTTATCGCCCTTTCAAAATTATGCAAGTATAATTATTTGCACTCCATAAATTCCACAAGCGGTAAAGAAAGTTGTTCCCACAAATTAGTGTTAGACAATTAATGGTTCAGGGATGTTAGAAAATTATTAGAAGGCTGTAATTATCGCCAGAAATTTATTGCTCTAGCCGTTAGAGGCATTGCCAAAATAAGAGAATTATTAAACAAGTAAGTAAGGGAATGAAAAATTCACGAAGTAAAAATACGTTTGTACTGAAAGTAACAAGTACGGATGTAACGAATATTCGGGCACTATTCGGTATTTGGCTGATTTACCGAATATTCGGTCAAGCCGAATAGCACACAGATATTTGGCCGAATATTTGAACAGATTTGGCCAAATAATTTTTAAAAAATAAAGAGAAAATTTTGTTTAGAAAAAAATCATGTTGTATTTGAGTACATTAATTATTTAAAAAATATTCCAACATTTAATAAATTTTAAGTTGTATGATACATTTTTATTAGTGGATTTTATAAATGTTAAACTTAAAAATTTTTTTTACTACATATTTGCATCAAGGGCACTTCAATCAGCATCCCAATCATTCATATATTACGCAAAATATATAAATACTTTTTAAGTCATATGTGAACTCAACAAGTACAAATTGGCTTTTGCTATTCATCTTAATTATCTTTTTAAACATAAAATTAATTACTTTTTATATAAAGAACTTATCTTGTTTCACAAGATCATTATAATTATCTGAAGAATGTAACGTAATTTTATTTCAATTTTTAATGAATATTTGGAAAATCAAAACGTGAGCCACTACGTTAAGTTATAATAAATCTCTTTAATCAATCAATCTTTTGTGGTACATATGCATACATTGCTTCATGGTAACATTTTGTTTAGGTAATTTTAATGCCAAACCCTGTTTGGGGAAAAAAACTGCCTGCCACTGCATACTGAAAATAAATTTACTGTGTCCAAGTACAAATTTGGGAAAACAAGTAAAGTAAAAGTTAATTCTTAGGTTTAACGGATTTGTTTAATATGAAAGGGATCAATCAGCAGGGGCAAAATTAACAGCAGCAATGTTTATTTTAAATAAAATAAAAATATACTGGTAAAGAAACTATTTAGCTTTAAAGTTTTGTTGACACTAAGCTGTTTAAAGTATTACGTTCCCCTTCCAGAAAAAGGATGATTAATTAAAAATTACATTTTTCTAATTAATTTTCGTTTAAATCAGGGAAACTGATATTAGGCATTCGGCCTAAAAATTGGCCAAATATTCGGCTATTCTGCCACATCACAATTCGTTACATCTTTAGTATAAGGTTATTGATAACAGACTTTAATGAAAGGGGGTTGACTTACTAATTTTTACCAGTTTTAAAAAATCATTTTTGTAAAGCAGAGTACACGAGACTGAAACCACTTAAACTTTCAATAACAAATACATACAAAAATATTGATTTTTTTTTTCTCCCAGAGTCCGAAAATATTTTTGCCACCTAACCAATTAATATATGGATGATGATACGAAATAATATTATATATCATCATATAGATATATTATATCTTTCAAACTGTTTGATCAGATAACCACTAATTAAACTATTGACTTAGCACTATATTTCTAATCAGTAAAAAGTTTTCTAACGATACGCGGTTACTTTTAGTTACCTAAACCGTAAGCTTTTTAAATTAAAAACTTAAAAGCGACCCTATGCGAAAATTCGAAAAATAAAGTACTACTTTTAAAAGGTAATTTTTAAAAAACTACACATGTGTAAATCGAATATTCACTGAGTTATTCGACGACTTTAAAGATTTTAGCAAGTATCACCAATTACTAAGACAATTTTTAAATTGCGAAAACAAATATAATACAAAGTGAAAGAAGTACTATTTCCAGGGTATTTCGACTGAAGTCTAATTAGTAAGGGCAGGCCTGACGAGAGGGGAGGGTGAAGAGGGGGATTGCCCCCGGGCCCGGGTTTTCTTGGGGCCCGTGAATATAAATTTCCTTTTTTGTATAGATAGAAAAAAGAATATTTGAAATCCAGAACCGACTGGAATAAGGAAAGCTGATGCCCTTAACAAAACTGGATTGCTAACGTCACATATACCGTGCCCATACTTAGCCGTTTCACACGCAAACCGTTTCGTGAGGGCTGAGACTTATTGGCAGGCTTGGGCCGGACTGCTAAAACTACACAGTATTTGCTGGGCCCGACTGAGACATTTGCGGGCCCTAGCCTAGCCATTTTCGGGGGGACCTGTACGGCCAGTCCTTGTTGACACATAAGGTAGTCATAAGGTAGAAATATTTGTTCGCAGTGTCGTATATAAAGGAAAGGTTTAATCCCCCACCCTTTCCCCAACATTAAAAAAATTAAATTCACAAAAGTTATGCTTCGAATGGTGTCACTTCGATGAATGTTTCATGGTGGAATGCTTTGATATTTGACGTTTGTTCTATTCCTGAATACAGTGCAAACAAACATTTTTGCTCGCTGGCAGTATTTTTTATGTTTTTGTGCTATTTTTTAAGACTATTCGAATCATTTTTCGTCCCTTAAACTAGTTCGACGCATAATTAGCCTGTGAGGCTGGCTCTGGTTGACCAGCTTCACTCAGCAATGGTGGAAACGATTTGCACAGAACGACTTGTCAAGGATCAGTCTGATCAAAACGGGCTCCGATCTTTTTCGATTATCAGATAATGGAGAAAAGTTTATTTTTAGTAGCAAGAACTTTTGTTTTTGTAAAGAAAAAAAAGCAATTAGTTGTATATAATACCAACATTAATTTTTCTATAAAAACCAGAAAATTAAAAGCGCGAGAGTGAAAGAAAAAGCACTTTATTTCTATTTTAGAGTGAGGATAATTTGATCATTATAGGAGGGGGACCGTCAGATCGACGCCCAGGCCCGAGTTTTCTCTCTACGGGCCTGAGTAAGGGATGTAGTGTCACTTTAAAACAGGTCATTTAAACAAAGCCAATTTTTATATCATTGCTTGTTTGTTGTTTATCGGAAAATCAACTGTAACCCGGAGTAATCATAGTGGGTTAGATTGCGAGAGTATGCTTACGTTATTTATTAATTACTGGTTGGACACAAACACCAACTGAAGTGCAATGGAATTCTTTTTGCTTTCAGAATTCTCTATAATGAGCGAGGGGTTATATCGAAACCTTGGAAACATTTACTAATTAACATTGAGTTCCGATAAAAATATATCTAATGCAAAAGAAGTATTGGTGCAAATATGGTCTAATGTTATTCCCAAAATGCATTATTTTATTTTTATATGTTTAGGAGGAAAAAATATTTCTTTCAAAAATTAGTTTCATGCTTTAACTATATACATGCATAACACATCCAATATATTCACAATGTTGAGCAAATATTTGGAGAAAAGAACTAGGGATGCACCGAATACCATATTTTGCCGAATAACGAATATTCGGTTAAAATTATAACCGAATATTCGGCCGAATACCGAATACTTGGTTAAAATTTATTAAACTTTGATTGCAATGATTAATTTAATTAGTTTTTTCTTAAACAATATTTCATATGAAAAAACACTCAAAATAATGGTGTTAAATGATAAAATAAATAAAAACGTAGTGAAAAAAAAAACAGTTCTTTCTGCTTAGTAAGACGGAAGGGCTTGTCTGATGAAGACCGAAAGAATTTTTGGTCCAAACGATCGTTGCGCCTTATAAGTAACCTTTTATGTTTTTTTTTTTTTTTTCCCACAAAGTTTTTATTTATTTTAATATTTCATATGGTGTAAAACTTCAAAAATTAAAATGCTGCAAAATTTAATATCCAAGTGTGTTTCCTTTATATATTATTAATAACTTTTTTAAATATTAGTGAAATGCTGCTAATTATTTTACCTGCATATTTTACTAAAAAAAATAGCAGCTAATTGACTTTACATATTTATGAACACTTAATGTTATGTTTTTTTTTTCTTTTTTTTCCTGGTTACTGTTTCAAATTTAAATCAGTAATAGCAAGGTTAATGTAATGTGTCATAAGATTTAAGAAAAATTGAAAGGCAACAAAATTTAAATTTAACATCTGAGTGTTTTCTCTTACATTAAAACTAATTTCATAGTGATATTAGTTTTTTGTGATTGTGGAACGCTATGTTAGGGCTATCTGCCAAGGATGGGCTTGATAGGACTTTCTAAGGGTTTCTAACGCTTATTCACATGTGATATTGGTAAGTAAAAACTTGAATCAATTTATTACAATGGTACTGTACTGTATCTTTTATTTATGATATAAAAAATATGTATTTGTTTACCGATTGGTAAATACTTCAATTTATTTACTATTCGGTTGCCGAATATTTAAGAATTTGGCCGAACCGAATATTCGGTTTGTCTGCCGAATAGGCAGTATACCGAATACCAACCGAATATTCGGTGCATCCCTACACAAAAATATTTTGCCTTTTTTAAGCATAAACTATATTTTACATATTTCATTTGAATATATGGTCTAATACGACAGATTAGTCGCCTATTTTTTGTTTTTCAATGCTATCAGATTTTTTTTTTAAATTTATTTGGGGGGGGGGGCGAGCGATTATCATATTTAGGCAAATGCCAGAACTCATGCTACATTTTCTTTTAGAAGACTAGACATAGAACATTTAATTGAACTCCGCACCCATAAACATAATAATTACGTTAAAATAAACAAAAATGACCTACAGAGGTTATGCTATCAAGTTTTGTGATTGTGATTTAAAGAACACTTCTAAAAAAAATTCAATCATGTCGATAAAAAACTCAAATTGGTGAAAAGTATAATTTTTAAAGTATGATACTGATGAATTCTTAAATTTTCCCTTTAAAATGTACTATATATATACATATATTTTAATGGAAAAATTTAATGGGAAAAAATACAGGTTTATTAATTAGTTTTTTCAGAGTGTTTTTTAGGGAATTATGTTTTACTACATCAATATCGTTTCACATTCCCCCCCCCCCTCACCTTTTTTTCCCTTAATTCAGAAGAGTTAACCTATCAGAGAAATAAATTCAGTGAAACCTCCTAAGTTGGGCACTTGCGGTTCCTTAAAAAAGTTCCTAACTTTCAGAGCTGCGCAACTTAAAGGGGTGTATTTTATATTATGGACATGTTCCGTTCCCCCCCCCCCAAAAAAAAAAAGTGTCCAATTTAAAGAGGAGTGCAAGTTATGGAGCTATTCAATTTAGGAGGTTCTACTGTATAATAAAAAAAATAATACGATTTTCTTAACACTACAATTTCACATTTTAAATATATTTTAAACAGAGCACACACTAACAGCAATAATTAAATTTTTCATTTGGGAGGGTGGGGGAGCTGGTTTAAACATTTTCTCAAGTTTTCACATGACAGTAAACTTACTAAGAAATCTTAAAAAACATAGTAAATTATCATTACTACACTTAAAAACAAATAGAGCGACTAGTCTCATTTAAGAAGTAAGATGGCAGCCAAAGTATGCAATTTCTAAAAGAATAAATATTGTCTTAAGTAAAATTGGTAAATCCTTTTTCAAGAAGTAAAAAGTTGGAAACTGACATTTTAATAAAGCGAAAGTTTCCTTCTTCCAAAATAATTTGGTTAAAAGGAGTCATTTTTTATGCATTCGAAAAATGATCGATTTACACCTCTGAAGCTTTGTCTGTCATTTCATTCCTTGGGAGCGATCAGTCTTGTTTTACAGCAGTGTTTTCAAACCTTTTAATCTTGCTTGCTGACCGGGAAAAAAAAAGTGCGAAATCGGCTCCACCATAAATAAAAAACAATGCATCATATTTATCAATTCAAATATTGTTTAAATACAATTTTTAGTTCAGGGTTTCTACAGATTTCACAGCTTTTACTTCCCTGATTTTTCCCTGACATCTATCAACCTCTTCCCTGACTTCATCTGGCGTGCTTTCCCAAATTTTGTGTTTCTATTTTTAACATTACATCCTTCAATTAATAACTTTTTATATATTTTGCCCTTTTTTTTCCAAATAATAATAATAATAAAATTAGCATATACAAGAATCTTATTTGACATCACTGGATTCTAACTAAAACCATGTTTGATAATAATTTAGGATAAAATTAAGCATATTTCAACTGCACAAGATATGCTCATAAAGAACACATTTTAAAATTATTTATAAGTTTAAATGAGAAAATGAAAATAAAACAATTTCTATACTCAGATTCAAACAGCAAATATTTTCTTGATTTTACCGCAAAATTCAATTTTTCTTGCATTTCCCTGACCTTTCTTCAATTTCTGCTAATTTCCCTGACTTTTTTCCCAAATCCCTGACTTTCTCTGACCAAAAATCATTTCCCTGACTTTCCAGGTCTGTAGAAACCCTGTAGTTCGTGCAGCATTTGGAGCTGCTTATTATGAATTTGGTTATTCGGGGACCGGCTGCAAAGACCAGCGGGTTACTGGTTGGTAAATACCGTTCTGGAATGCAGACGATATATACGAATGAGTGCAACCTCTATATCTCGAAGTAGAAGGCGCACCCTAAAAATTCGATGTTTTGAGATAAAGAGGTAAAATAAAAGAGGTCAGTTTGTGAGGGAAAACGGGCTTATTCGAGATAGCGAGGTTTCACTGCACGCTGAGGAGTACAACAAAACATACTTCAGCTGTGCTCCTTTTTTGAGTGATGCACTCTAACATGCTGGATAACAAAATAATATCAATTTTAACAGATTAATATAAAAAAATACTTCCCTTCTAGTGTTTTAAAGAAAACTTTTGAATTTCACTAACTAATACATATTCTAAGCTATGAAAGCACGAGCCAAAAATGCACTACCTACTTTACACTGCTACCGTAGTAGTCCTGACTTATTTGTTATTTCAAGGGAACTATTTCATTTCATAATAGAAAGTACTTTATGTTTTTAAAAATAAGAAATATAATCACAAAAAGAAGTTTGAAAATAAAGCTTTCGTAAAATTCCTAAGTAATCGTTAAAACTTTTTTTTTTCTCTCCATTAAAAACGTCAGCATGTTTTAAACTTTAGAAATAACCGCAAGGAAATATAATCCTAATATCGAGAATGAATTATGAACTTATATTTGACTAAAAGCAATTTGACAGATTTATTTAAAACATTTTTCAAATACGCAGCGAACGATGAAAATGAGAATAATCTTGCACCAAGTCAAAACTGACCACAATGGTCAGTATTTCCTTCATTGGTCAAAGGCGGGAAAGAGAGAAGCCATTTTGTTCAGAACACTCCCCTTCTCGCATCGCCATTGGTCATCTTCCCGCATCCCAGAAATTTATCTAGATATTTCTTGGAGAGGATTTGCATCTGTAATTTCCTCCAAGATATCTAAATAGTGGCTTGCATTAAAGGAGTGGAACTTTCAAATTGAATTCGCTTCAAGTCACAATAAGGATATTATACAATTGATTAAAATTTTTATAAACTTCTCAAACAATGTAAGCTCAAAATACCTAGATTTATCTTCAATTGATTCGAGAATCAAAACGTCACATTTTATAGAATTTACTGGTCAAGAATTGATGAAGTTAAGAGTGATCATGTAAAAAAAAAGTAATTAATTAACTTATTGCTAAAAAAAGAGAACGTTACCCATGTATGTTTATTTATTTGATAGGTAGTAATATGCAAATATCCATCTTAAATTAGCATGCTTGTAAGTTTCCATAAACATGTATGTTCCTTTATTTATTTTTAAGTAAAGCAATTACCTCCTCAAATCGAAAAAAGATAAATAAATAATAATATAATTTTTTTTTTGTGGGGGGGGGAGGATTCTCAACATTTTTTTTTTTTAAACTTAACTTCGAAATTTCCAGTACAAATAATACTATTTCAATCAATAAATCGACATCTTTCACCTCAATTACCTAAGATATCAAACTTCAATTGTTCTTCAGTGAAAATTGAAAAAATTAGCAATATAAATTTTATTAGTATTTAATTTGCGAGTTGAACGTAACAGTGTTCAGACTAGTAAAATATGATCGTTGTCACAGGACTTTTGAAGAGTTTTAAAGACAAACCAATGACGTTTAACACTCGAAAAAAATTAACAATGCCTCTTCACCTTATGCACTAGGGACTGACCATAAACGGTAAAGGCATAAGTCTTGTGCAACTTTCAGAAAAATACCATAAGCTGTAAAATTGCCTTAAAAAATGGGCCGAGGATTTGCCGGTTTTTGGAAATATTGCAAAATTCCGTATGTTTAGCATTTTTTTCTGACAATTTCGTAACTTTTATAGGTTCATTCTCAATCTCAGTTCACAGTGCAACTTGTAAAGAGACACTCTAAAAGACACTATTATTTTTAAATGCAGTTCAGAAGTTGCATGATTTTTAAGTGAAACAGCATTAAGGCTCAGTTTTGACAGCAATTTTGAACAACATCATATTTTCAAAATTACAGGTCCAAATTACTAACTTTAATGAAAACAAAACGAATGGATGGCTTTCATAAACTATTTTCGAAATAAAATGTAAAGAAATACATCCAATAGTTGGCTTGAGTTCTGATTTAAAATTTGAAATGTCTCAACAATAACAGAAAGTGCATTTTTCAATGCCTTGTAACTTTTTAGACCAAGGTTGGTAGCTTGTCCATTTTTTTTTTTTTTTTAAGTCTGTGAGGATGGGCGAAATGCCAAAATTAAAATACATTGTATAGAATAAAATATTGTTATAGTATGTGATATTAAAATTGTGTTTTTGAATGAAAATCATTTTTTTTCTTTTTAATCATAAAATCATGCTGCAAAGTAATAGGTTTACAGATATTATTTAAGGAGGGGAACACACAGTAAATATACCGAAAAAACTACGTGTTACAGGACAGGATAATGATACAGCCCCTGTCAATGCTTATTATTTCCCAGGGTTTATTTTATAATTTTTAGAGATGTTTGACCAAATAAAATTAGTTTTTAAATTTAATTCTAAATTAGATAATTGTATTTCAGGACAGAATTTTTTATTAGACTGGATTTATTTAATTAAAGAGAATCGGAATTTCGTATATTTTTTAAATGTAACAAAATTGTGTTATTAAAGGAAGACTTAATGACTTCAACTATTATAATTAATAAATTTAATACCATAGCATCAAAGTAATATATTTGTCTTTTATCATATATCAGCAAATGCAATGGTATAATTTATAAATATATTGACATCCAGAAAGTTCACAATCCTTGTATCAATAGTACTATCGGTTAATTTAATTCTTGAGGGTAACAGCTATAGTTAAAACAGTCAAAATTATCTTTAAATATAATTAATATATCGTCCACACCGCATATCTAAACATCAATACATAATTATTATTGAATAATATAGAATAATTTAATTTAAAATTTAGATTAACTAGAATGAAAGAACAAAATTCGCCAAGCACAATACCAGTGTTTTGTAATTGTTAAATATGACAATATTTTTCATAATGAACTAAACATTTAGTTGTTCTTAATATAGGATATATAAATTACTATAATATACGGATTTTTTTAACTGATGCCATTGGGGTTTACTCCCGTAAAAGTCGCACTTTTTTGCCAATTCTTTTATAGACGCGACTGTTATGTGGATGAAATCTACTACCTAATATTGTAACTTTTCAAAACTGACTTTTAACAGCTAAAAGGCGCGGGGGGGGCGACTATTCAGCGAGGGGGATTATTACGCGACTAATCACAATATTTGATAAAACTTGAAGAAAAAATATTTTATTTAACAATATTTTTGTAAGTATTTAAATATTTAACTAAATTCTAACTATTTTTAATTATAAAGTTGTAATTATTTTGTAGTATGGTATTATATAATTTGTTAAACTATAATAAGGTACTATTGTATAAATCATTAAAGGAATTGCATCCTATAGCAACAGTCCTAGAAAACATACTTAGAACTTTAAAAAAAACAATAACCGATAATGGTTATTATTTATTTTGATAGATTGATTGGCATAGATGTTTATTTTACTTTTTTTTGTTAATAATATTAACAGTAGAATGATTTTAATTAAACTTAAGGGGCAAAAATATTTTTTTAAACAATCGATACAGAATTTTTTAAATATATAGCATAATTATTGACAGTTTTAACAACAAATGCAATAATATAATGATTAATAAGGCTCATGATTGATTGCCATATGACTTATTAATAAATTGTAATTACGTTTACTACTATTATTACACTGTAAATTAACATAAATATCTTTAAAAACAAAAATCTTAAAATTATAAAAAGCTTCTATTATCGTATATTCTGTACGTAAATGATAAATTAATCTAAATCACTTATAAATACATATCATTATATAGCTTTAACCTTAGGCAATCTATGCTTAGTACCATAGCATAATAATTTTAAAAAAATCAATTTCATTAACAAGATTTAATTATCACTTACTACATACTTTTGGAAGGGTAAAGATATATTCAGCATAAATAGGGTCATCTCAAACACATGATAGATTATTTATATAGAAAAATTAAATGCATGATTTTATTATTATTGAATAATTGCATACCAATAGATTTATTGTAAGATTTTTTAACATTTAAATTTTTTAAAGGAAAAATATATTGTTTAAATATAATTTTTATATACTTTCGTAACATGATTACTAAATTTAATATTAAAATATTTTAAGATATAATTAATTATCATTATCATTATTAGGCATCTGTAGATTTATATTAAGAAAGGATTTTTATATTTTATAAAGACTAAATTTAAATGATTGGAGGAAAGTAAGATTTAAAAAATTTAATATATATATAATTTTTATTTTTATATATATTAATAGATGTTTATATTGATAAATATGTAAGACCTTACGCTATTGTAAAAGCCAATAAGCAGTCTTTTAATATTATTTGTATATTTAATGATACTAAAATAGTCTTAAATTTGTGTGGTACCTCATATATCTGGTAGTTTTTTCTAAATATATTGAAATTAATTTTAGTATGGTATACCTCTAGAGAAACCTCTATCCATACATATTTGTAACTCTACAAATAAGGAAATATTTGTGACTCCTTTTTTTAATGCTTAAAAAAGGGTTTTTAAAAATATTTTTGCACTTTTTAGTACTACAATTCTGTCTCTAAACCTAAACAATTATTGCAGTGAAATGTCATCCATGTGCCCTGTCACACGAATATAGTTTTCACATTCTAATGAGTTTGTATTAAAAGTAATACACGATTTCTTGTCCATTTTTTTTCTAGCATGGAATAGCTATATTTAAAGAATATTAATCACAAAAGAAGAAAAATAAATAAATAAAAAATAAATTTAACCACTAATTTAATTTAAGATCCCAAAGATTATTTGTCATCCATATGGCTAAAAATTATGGATTATATTTCCCAGGAGATTTCACCTTTTTTAAATTGCAGTACCTCAAGAATAGAAGTATTATATAAGATATTCTTTGTGCCAGAAATTGCATCTAGCTGTTCTTTGAATATTTCGTGATTTAGAACAACTTTATTTCCGAGGTGTGTGTTTCCAGTATTTGTCATTCATGTGTCTTTTGCACACACTTCCGAAAGTTGGATACCTTTGAGGGAACCACAAGTGTCCAACTTTCGGAGGTTCCACAGTAATAAATTAAGTGTAGTATATTTTATGATTTAAGATGACTTATTATTATTCGTAACTAATAAATTATGTTTTAATATTCATATGTTTAATATTAATGTACAATAAAATACAAACAATTAAGCTTGGCTGATGTTTATTCTAATTATGTAACCAGCGAAGTATTATTCCCGATTTTTTTCAGTTAAAAAAAAAAAAACTTTAATTTTTTAGAATTTTCACATCCGAAGTATTCCTATATTTGCAGAATTATCCATTTATTTAAGTCACTGGCTGCACACTGTTGTGTTTTTCTAGAAACATAACAGCACACCCATTTTGGAACGAATTTGAGTAGGCCATGAATAGATACAAAACAAACAAATAAAATAAAAAAGCCTGCCTCGTCTCGCAAAACAGCTGCAACGCTTTGCATCGTATCACAAAATTTCTAATGATGAAACGTCTTTCTCGTCTCGCATAAAACCTGTAAATCTGTCTTGTCTCGTCTCGCCTGAATCTTTAGGCGAGACTACATACCAAGTAATTGAACCACAAAGCACCAATATTGTTACCAGTTTATGGTGTTCGTTGCTAAATTTAGTGAATTTTCGTTGTATTTGGGGTATAAATTTCCTACTTTGTGATTAGTGATTTTTTCTCTTTGATTCAAAAAAATTTTCCAGATGACCTTTTTTCAGATTCCTTTTTCTTAATTTTTAACATTCAGTCACTTGTATTTTAGAAAAGAATAAAATTATCAAAGTCTTATAAGATCACTGATAATTTTATTCTTTTCTAAAATACCAGTCTTATAAGATCACTGAATGAAACGTGCCTCAGTAGATTGAAAATAAGAAATTAATAATGGATAAATCAACCGATATTTTTATCATCAGACTTGAAAGTGTAGTTGTTCGCTATTATGGTTTAAATTTTGAAAGTGTGTATCCTACAAGAGTACAAGATGTAGTATGTACACTTGTAGGATTTATTAGAAAGAATACGTATAACGTCTAGAAACATCTGGAAAATAAAGCATCGCTCTAAATCGATTATAAATTCCTAATTCACAACAGTTTCATATATAAATTAATAGATTTGTATGAGTTAAAATGCATAGTAAATATTTTAAAGAACATCATAATCTCTGTTTTAAGATATATTTTTTAAAATTTTAAATAAAGTCTTTTAGATACGTAGTATAGTAGAATTTATTTTTTTGAAAAACAGGTAAAATATTTTAATGACTTTTATAAAAAATAACCTTTTCGACTGAATTCAGTGACTTATGTCAAAGAAGTAATTTAGCGAGGGTAAGGAGTTTGAGATTTATCGGAGAACACACTGTACGGTCACCAAAAAGAAGGGCAATAAAGTGGCAAGATGGTTACCAAACAAAATGAAATTTCTCTTAAAAATAATAATAGCAGTTTTAATAATAATAAATAATAATATGTACTTAACTTTAAATACAGTGTTTGCTCACGTAATAGTCGGACTTTCTTTTGACAATTTTTCTTAAAGAAAGCCTAAGTGCGACTATTATGCGGGGAAATCTACTACATAATATTGTGCACTCTAACGCTAAAACATTACTGGTATAATAAAATAGATTACCAAATGTTTCCTGTTTATCTGCCGTCAATTAAATAATCTTTTCTTCAATTGTACACAAAAAAGATGCATTTTTCTATTTATAGCAATATTTTTATGAACATAAATGGTAGTCAAATACGTGACTGTGACTTTTATGGGAGAAAAATAGCTTTGACGATGTTTTCTCTTCAAAACGGGTGGGCGACTTATGCAAGGGCGTCTTTTACGCGAGTAAACACGGTAATATAATAATAGTTTGAATTATATCATTGATGTAATATGCCATAATGCGCAAAACATGGCGGCGGATAAATAAATGGAAAATAAAAACACCGAATTGGCCTCCATCCCGTGTTTTCCGGAGTTTGTTCCTTACGCTATGGGGGAGGAAGAGGGGGGGGGGCAAAACATTCATATATTTCTTGTTTTATTCTAAAAGCAATTTTAAACATGTTTATATAACTAAGCAAAAGACTTTCTTAATAATTCTTTTTGCTTATAAATAAGCATAAAATTATAATTAATAAGCATTATATTTACGCATAATATTAAATTCGTGTTGCTTAAGGGGACAGTTCAGCCATTCAAGGCATGAAATCACAAAAATGTGATCCATTTTCTGAAATTTCTGGCACTAAAAGTATTAAATATTTTAAAGTAATTTTTTCAGAGTAGGTTACATAAGATATTGTTTTATATAATAAAAATTAAAAAATACTAATAAACAGTTTCTTTGAGACTTAAAAATACATAAATAAAACACAAATTTTCACGTCTTCAAAATTACTATAATGCACTTCGCGCAGGATAATTGTAGCAACTTTCCATATTTTCCAACAAATTTGACCTTAAATTGAAGATAATAGTCCTAATAACAATTTGAACTACAATTATAAAAATAAAATGGATAGAAAAATATTTATTAAAAAAAAATATATTCAAAAAATGCAAAAATTTTATTTTTTCCTAATTAAAATTAATTATTGTTCTTGAATTTTAAAATATCCTTATGATTGTAGTTCAAATTGTTATTAGGACTATTATCTTCGATTTAAGGTCAAATTTGATGGAAAATATGGAAAGTTGCTACAGTTATCCTGCGCGAAGTGCATTATAGTAATTTTGAAGACGTGAAAATTTGTGTTTTATTTATGTATTTTTAAGTCTCAAAGAAACTGTTTATTAGTATTTTTTAATTTTTATTATATAAAACAATATCTTATGTAACATACTCTGAAAAAATTACTTTAAAATATTTAATACTTTTAGTGCCAGAAATTTCAGAAAATGGATCACATTTTTGTGATTTCATGCCTTGAATGGCTGAACTGTCCCCTTAAATTATTCTTTAAGAAGATTGGGAGAAGATTGAGAAAAGCATAAGGAAAGCATAAGCTTTCCTTAAATAATTCTTTTTCAGAATGGGCTCTCGGGAGGGGATAGGGGATACTTATTATCCCATACAGTTGTAGAATATGTATAGGAGTAGAGAAGGATTTTAGACTATTGCCCAAAATTTACCTAGCTAAAGAAAAGTGCTTCTTCCCAAATGCTTCACAACCGATCTAGCAGATATTTTGTTTATAGGAGGGAAAAACATTTTATTCACTTTTAAAGAACCGCACTCAAAAAAGAAAGAAAAAATTGCGCATCATGTCACCAAGAAAAAGAATTGCTTCCAAGGGAAAATTGTTCCGTTTCTCGTCCTTTTTACTGCATTTCAAACTTTAAAAGAGACAGAACATTCTTTCACAACTCCAGAATTTTCTAAAAGGTAATGTCTCTATCTCTCAAGAGGAAAGAAAGATAGCGGTCCCCCAAGGAAGATGGGTTTATCTTTTTACACCCCCCCCCCCCCAACATTCCTTCAACTTCATTCCATGACAATTCGTCTGTCAGACAGCAGCGACGGCGCAGTGCAGAGTATCTCTGCTGGGAGAGAGAAAAACGATTAACCAAACCGAAAAGGAAAGATGAACTTTGTTTTAAATGCAAGTGGGCAATGATTACATTAATTTTCAAAACGGTCAGGGGGGGATTTGTTAATAAAAGACACTTTCTATTAAGAAAAACGGCACTTTCTGTTGAGGAAAAGGGTCATTTTCCCGACATCCCGCAAGGAAATGATGCCAGACATCTTTTCTTTCTATAAAAGGCAAGGCGCAGGTCCCTTTAAAAAACACGAAATGTAAACACTACAAGTGGAATAGTCCCGTAAAGATAACAGCAATCTCAAAGGAGGTAACTGCACAAAATGCTTTCAATAACTTCATAATGTCTGAGCTTACAACTTTATTTAACCTGAGAAAAGCAAAACAACATTAAGTACTATGCATTAATATTATTATTAAAATATACTTTTAAAAAGGCATTTTTGTATACATATGACATGCAAACAGACAGTCCTAGGAAGGTTTCTAAGAATCACTAATAGCTGATAAAGCTGGAAAAAATAAAGATAAATAGAAAGAACAAAACCTGTGTTTTTCCAGTCACCAAAATTAGTTGCCCGGAGCAAAGGAAAAGTCGCGAAATATTTGAGAGTAGTATGAAATGGACATTTCTTTAAACCAAAAATTATCCTAAGTAGCCTACGTTTTAATTTAGTAGTAAAAGTCTCCTTTTTAGTCGCCGGCGGATACCCTAGAGTAATCATGGATTAAGTATTAACCTTTTACAGGCCAATGTTCCCAATTGGGAACATCAAATTTAAAAAAAATTCAAAAATTTAAGCTTAAAAAATTAACAGATAAAGTTAAAAGATGACTTGATTTTTTGAAATAGAAGTTGCATTTCCACCATTATTGAGGAACTGGAAAAAAATAATGAAAATAGCCATTTTCATATTTCAAAATAAATCTTATTATATCTTAATATTTCATTTATTATTTAAACTACCCATCAATATACTTTTTAAAATCAATATAAATTATAGTCAGAAATGACAATTGGAAAAACAGTGAATATTGTATTTTCCCACCCCCCCCATTTAAATGACTAATATCCTTTAATTGGACTTTAGAAGAAAAATATGCAAAAAACTAATTTAAAATATGCCTGGATCACAGTGCAGTCTGTAAAAGGTTACAAGCTGGGTTAAAATTAACTATTTAACTCTGGAACAAAGCTGACTTTATGAAATGCGTGTTGCAATATGTAGATATAACAATAATTCTTCACATTTGCACTAAAGAAAAAAAATAATATTCCAAAATATTTTTTCATCTTTTTATCCTGGGTACGCATTATTTATCCATTACTTTTTTTAAATCTTTAACTGTCATTCGCTTATTGTGTCGCAGCAAAGAAATTTACCCCCAGAAAACTTACATATGTTAAATATAAATAAGAATTTTCAAAAAAAGATGCATATTCTTTTCGGAACTTGTACTTCAATGAATTATGTTATCCCCCAATATAGTAAAACCTAAGCACATTTTAAGTTGTTTGCTAAATACATATTGATGAAATAATCAGCGTTTGAGAGAAAATTAAAGGGGAAAATAAAACGCCTAAAACTGCATACGGGTTATTAAAAACAAGTTACTAATTCCACTTTCAACATCTGTTTTTTCCCACCTCTAGAATTTTCTATAAGTATTGGTCAGAAAACATTTTTAACAAAATTTAAAAAAAGCCTTAGCTTTTCACACAAAATATTAATAAATTGTTTAGTTTGGGAGGGGGGGGATGTCCACACCATTTCTCGGAGTACATTTTTTTATAATATATATATATATATATACTTTATATATATATACACTTTATATATATATATATATATATATATATATTATATATACTTTTTATATATTTTTTAGATTGATTTGAGAGTATGTATTTTACAAATATTAATTTATTGTACTTCTTTTTAATAGGTTTTATGAATAAATACCATTGTTTATCAATTATCAATATAAAAGCATAAACTAGTTTCGTTGAATACGAAAGATATGATTAGTAACATTTTTTGAAAATGAACCATTCCCACGAAAGATTATTAAACTAAAGCGTTTGGATATTAAAATGATCGGAAGAACATAGAAGTCAGCATTCGACTTACTTTACATGCATTCCTACAGAGTAACATTGACAGAATTCATAATAATAATAGTAAGAGAAGTAGTAAAATTTACTTGAACTTGGAAGATAAATTTCAGTGACCACAATGCTGAAAAATAAAGTTCAGAAAATTTCTAACATACAGAGAGCCACGGAACAACTTTAACACACCTTCCATTCTTTTCTTCGTAAGAGAAAAATAAGTGAGAGATAAGAGAAAGTGCCTTTAAAACGCCTTTTCCTGCTTTGCCCGTTACGCTAGCAGGAGAAAGAGATTTACAGGTTTGATTTCGAGTTTGGAATGCGCATAATTTCATGATATTTTCTGTAAAATATTTATGTTCCATTGAATTTTAAAACGATAGGGGCGAATATTCCACGCAACTCAAACGGCCGGCCGTACTGTGCGAACGCCGTGGCGAACTCAGGTTCTATCAAATACAAAGCGAAAGCTTATATACACAGTTCATACTTTTATTCCATTCCTAAAATTTATCAGTTTCGTTTTGAATGTTGTCGGGATGAATTGCAATGGGGAAATTTAAACGTAAGAATTAAATAATTTGATTTAATAGTTTTAGTTTTTAAAACAATATTTTTCTAAAATTTCAGAATACACTGCAGTGCAATTATTTATGAAATACTGGCAACTGGATCTTCCGTACCACTCGATATGATCATCTGGTTGATAAATACCATTTCATACGTATTATTTTACAAAGCTTTTATTAATTTAGTTAATATACCATTCGTATTTTCCATTCGTAAAAAAAATAAATAAATAAATAAAAATGTTAGTTTCGCTTTGCTGTGGGGAAATTTAAATATTAATAATTCGATTTAATAAATTTAGTTTTAAAATAATATTTCCCAAAATTCCGAATAAACAAGCTGATTTGAGTATAAAATACTCGGAATTTGAAAGTTAAAAACATTAAAAAATAAAAAAATAAAGAAAGCTTGAAAATTAATGAACGAATGCGTATTTAAGGAAAATGTTTTTAGTATTTTTTTTCACCGAAAAATTATATTTAAATATTTGCTAAAAATATCTTAAATAATCCAGTAAATAATTAAATCTAAGACAGAGTTTCCTTAAGCTTTTCTTTTGTGTGTGTGTGCTAAATGTAATCTAAAATCTAGGGTGAGAAACTACGAATTCAGAGTGTTTCTAACACGGAAGTTTATTTAAATCAGGATGCAAGCTTAATAAAAAAAAATAAAACTGGTGTAAATGAAAATTAAAGTATAAATAACAACAACAACAAAAGAACCATACATGAAGGTAAAACCCAAGAGAGAAAATCCCCCCCCCCCCACTTCATCAAGAGCAATATATGAAATAGGCATAATAGATTATAGATGGTCCACAGTTTTATTATTTTAATTACTAAATGCTTTGTAGTATTTCATGAATTAGTGCACTCGCACAATGGAACAAGACCGTAAAGTGTTATATTTACACACATCATGCACAATCACTAAACAACTTTATGCCAACACATTATCATTCTTTTCTTCCAAAATAAGGAACACGAAATCTATTTTAATCAAAAAAAAGTTTGATTATTAAAATAATTTAAGTTTATTTTTCAATTATTTAGTTTAACTTTGAATGCATATAACAAAACATTTAAATTATCGCGTTGAAGTTTCATAAAAAAATTTTCACAAAATACATACCATTTTCAGCGGCATAACCACTGTACCATGGTGAGGCGCAGGCACATAAAAATCTCCATGCTTCAATTTTAAGGCAGAATAGCATATAATATGGAAATACTTATAAATCATACACAGTGGGTACTTAACAAAGTATTACCCCTGCAGTCCACCAAAACGAGCAATTTTTCGCCAAAATAAATGCCGGATTATTGATCGTTTGGAATACGATTGGCAACAGTTTGCCAGCCAATTTGAGGAAAAAATAGTATGACGGGATTGACCGCCGGGATAATCCATAAGTACCACTCTTAGTTTATTCTAACTGGCGACGAGCCATTTAAAATAAACAATCTATATTGGTTAGGTTATTAACATATAGTTTACTAAGAGGGCATTTTTACTTCCTTGTACGGAGTATAAGGAAGTAATGCGATCCCGAAAAATTTTGGGTGCCAGATTTCGACGAAAAAACCGATTTTGACTACCTCTAAATTTACTTTTAAGAATTTTTTCGATGCATCTCATCGTACGCTAGCATGCACGTGCATGTAAGTGCGTCTGAAACCCATTTTGACCAGTTTTTCCCATGCCGTCTGTACGTACATACTTACATGTGTACGTATGTATGTAACTCGCATATCTCAAAAACTATTGGTCGTAGAAAGTTGAAACTTTATATTTAGAATTGTTGTAACATGTAGTCATGCACCTTCCCTTTTGGTCCCAATCGACAGGATAGTTTACCTACAGGGCCGCCCAAAAGATTCTAAATACATTACGCTCTATGGGCCGAAATTCATTAAAGCGTATTTTAGAGGTATTAGGCTATTTCAAACGACTCAGAAGTGACATATGCTGTGAAGGGTTAAAAATGAATTTCTCCATCGGAAAAAAGAGTCTTTATCATTTATAGTTCTGCTACAGGAACACTCAAAATATTTACAATACATTAAGGTCAATGGCAGTTTTAGGGACATTCATCCATTTCAAGCACAATACCGTCCTCTCATATAAGTTAGGTAATGTTCCGACCACGGTCAAGTACCTCCCTCAAGTCGCCAAGCTTGGCGACTTTTGGCAAAATAATGTATGCCCGGCTGAAAATTTTACACATCCCGGGCATGTCGGACAATAGATTTTTTCCAGCCACCCTCTCCCTTTTTCACATATATTTCTTGAAATTAAAAAAACAGTTATGTGTGAAATTGCTTTAAAATGATAGAAATATGATTCCACAGCTGTTTTGTCATTAATATATGTATACATATCAACATACTCTCCCCTTTCTCTGTATGTATGTTACGGAATAATCTAAGTAAAACAACAAACCAAACCACACGATGCTTGCATAACCAACAGAATAGGGACGAGTAAAACTTAGGACAATAAATAACAATGCTGAGCTTTATTGTAAAGGTTCAAAAATTATGTTTATATATTTAGGACCTAACTATAGCCGAAGGAAAAGCAAACATAAATTAAAAGCTGAAATCACTGCATTTAGAGCAATGGCGCAAACTTTAGACGGTGGGAGAAAACATTTTGCAGACAAGAGTTTAGTTATGTAACATATTACGTCACTGACGCTGAGAAGAGGGCGTATTTTCCCAGTAAAGTTGTGCTTCTGACGTAACACAGTGCACCTTGCATTCCCATGACGATAAAAAAGCAATGAAGTCGAATGATTGGAAGAAAGTGGCTTCCTGGAAATTATTTTAATCATATTAATAATTTATTTTTACCCCTTTTTATATATAAATATAGCAGGTATGCAAATAAGGGGTCCCTCGGTTGTACGGTACGACCAAAGTGCAATTATGAGAGCTCAGAAGAGGTCCATATAATTTTTTCCTTCGTTTCCTTTTTTCTTTCTTTGTTTCCTCTTTTTGTGTGTGTGTGTGTGGGTGTATTATGCGAAATTACAGTTAGTAAATTTTGTTTTTCTAAAGCTAGGTAAATTTTACTATTATACACTCTTGAGCTTAACCTTAAATTGCCGGGCGAGAGTGTCTTTTGGCAAGTCTTTGGTAATAAAGCATTCTTTTGTTACTTGTGAGCAATAAGGTTTTATAAAGTTTAACTTGTGGGCTGGGTTGGAGAAATTCTTCAGTTGTAAAGATTTTAAATGAAATAGAGTAATGAGAAAGCTTGCAATAACGAAAAATGTAGTTGGTTAAATTTTGACCTCTGCAACAAATCTGTTCATCGACAAAAAATATGCAATTTCATACTCGAGCATATGCGTTAAATTAGGGGTGGAAACATGATCCAAATATTTAGTGGCACCAACAAAAATTTGGTAGCACCAATTTTTTTTTTTAATCTTTCAAAATCGAGGAAGCAAATGTAATATTTAGTCACACGCACAGATATTTTTTGGTCTCACCGTGCATCCCCTTATTTACATACCTATGTTAAATATGAAAAAACTTCATTTCTTGTTAAGGGGAAAAGACACTAGAAGCAGATTTTTTTGCAACAATATTGTATTTATATTTATTTCCAGTGTTTATAATGCATTATATACTGATAATAGTTTTGGCATAGAAGCAACCGGAGAATCTAAATACTCCATTTTTTTCTGACCGAAATAATAGTATAAAACAAGTTATTTATTTTATGTAAAGTACAATTTATTTTCCATCTTCTCTTTTCACTTTCCTTTCTCCATACCTCTTTTTTTCCAAATTATTCTTCCTAACTAAATACCACGGTGCATGGAACCTCCGGCAGAAGCAAATTCTAACCACTGAGTGCTAGCGTGACATTTTTGTGAAGGTGACAGTTTCTAGCCTGAATTTAACAATTTCTCTCAAATGTATTTCCAAAAGTAAATTTAAAAATCCTAATATTTAGCTCTTTTCCGTCCTTTATTTTCAGTAAATACAGTCAACTCCGGATATAGTGAACTTTCTGCTATAGTGAATGCAAACCGTAAGTCCCGATTCACATATAGTATCTCTGTTCACCATGGGGACACTTCGGTTTTAGTGAACATCGGATACAGAGGACGAAATTTGATGGTCCCCACACAGTGGCTTAGCCAAGGGGGGGGATAGGGGGTCATAACCCCCACCCCCATGAGAAATATTTTGCCATGTAAAATGTATATTCTTCAGTGACTTATCACACACAATACACATATGCGAGTTGCAGTAGTCGTTACCCCCCCCCCCCCATGAAAAAATTTCTGGCTACGCCACTGTCCCCAGAGGTTCACTATTGTAGGCTAACATTTTATCCATAACTAGAAAGGGGAGATACTTCATAAATCAAGAAATCAGTAAAATAAAAGCACTGCTGTGCGGTTTTCCTAAGTAAAATACCTGGAGAGTTGTCCAGTAACGCAATCCTACCAAAATGAGTCTCTATACAGTATTTTCATTTAATAATTAAATTTTACATAAGCAAACATGCAAACCAAGATGAAGAGGACCTCTTAAAAAGTGTTCTGGTCACCGCATAGTGGCTTTAGTCGGGTTCTGCGAACGTCTGAGAACCTCGTAAACTTTGATGAAAGATTTTGATTTTTAAAGTATAGCAGAACATGGTTTATTATTAGCTTTTAATTTTCTAAACCAATGTTTAGAATTGCAAAGTTGCCCCTGAACTTTTGAAATATATCTAGTATATCTGAACGAACATGATTAACATTCATTCTTTTGTAAAATCCCTGATATTATGACCGAAACAAAAAGTGTAAGAACTGTATTTAGGGCACACTAGCCGTAAATTTTTACCATTCTTTTCTGTAAGAGTGGCAAAATGACAGCCACGTCAATCGTGAGAGTATCACATACACAAAATTAATCATTTTTTGTGTAATAAAGCACATAATATGGTACTTAGGGATAAATGGATTAAGTACTCTTCTATGTGTTATTATAGTATAAAGTTTTTTATTAATTTTACATTCTGACACTTGTTTTGTTGAGTTTTCTTTGTCATCACTTATGCATTTTGATAAATAGTGAAAGTCTCGTTTATACATGCATTCATAAATATATTCTACCAATTTAGGGGTAAGGGAGAAAAGTACATTAAAGTAAGTTTAATAAGCGTGAAAATTAAAAGTGCAAAGCTTCATAATTTGTTCCATTCATGTCAGATTATTTTATCATATCACATTCATAACACTTAGTTAAAATTAATTCCAATCTCTTTTTACATACAGCATAATTACTTTAATTTGCAAAGATATTTTCTAGGGAACGAACAAAACGGATAGTTACCATATTTCAATATTAAAAAAAAAAACATTATGGGGATTGGAGGCTGTATTAGCTATTTTAAGTTAATTACTTCTGGTTTGTGAATTGATAACTTTGAATGACACTTTTAAAAATCTTTATTCCAACTTATTCTTGCTTTCTGATCTATTTTCCAAGTTCCGGCATGTTTAATGTTTAATATTGAGCATACTCGAATGCTAATTCGCTTTCACCATAATTTTTATGTATTTTATTACAAGATTGTTATTTAAAATGATTTCCTACCCTAATTAATTTAGATCAAATAAATATGATTTAAAAAGTGAAGACAATGTAAAATATATCAAATTATTTTTAAAATGAAAGTACTATATTTATTTTTATGTCATTTAATAAAGATACCGTACATTACACACTAAATAACAGTACTAATTTAAGCTTTAAAATATTAGTCAGTTTTACTTTTAAAAGAATAAGTTAGATATAAACAAACATTCTTGGTTACAAAATTATTCTTGGTAATGAATGGGGCAGTCCCATTCAGTGCTCAATTTTGTGTCAAATTCATTAGCCTAACCCATTGATTCGCATACCCCTCCCCCCCTAGGGGTTCTCAAAGTTAATCAAGGAATGTGAGAAAATAATACAAAGCACCCATTTACGGGGTTTGCCCATTTCTTTAGTATTTTCAAAGGGGGGGGGGTTATCTAGGAGAAAAAGGTTGTGAACCACTGCTCTAACCTGTGTTATAACAAAATCAATTTCAAAAGTTTAAAGGCTTTGTATCTATATAATTTAACACTGCAGTTTACAAAGTTAAATGCATAGGGTACATAAATTACTAGCATGCTGCACATATCCAAACAAATTCTAAAACATAAATACTTAAATAATTAAATACTTTTACGTTTTCTTTTGAAACTTGAAATCGTAAAATAGTCCTTTTTGTCTCGCTACTCTACCATCAGTTTACTTACGAAGACAGGTTTACTTACGAAGGTGAGACACTTAGATACATCTACCAGCAAAATTTGATGGTAAAAAGATGTATTCTTAAGAATTTGTGGCTAATATCTGATTTATGACACTTCTCTCTTACTTATATTGATGCTAAGTTTGAAACAAAATTGAAATTATCTTAACCATTATCTCCCCCGTCCCCTTCGAAATACTATTTCTTAGAATGCGTCTACTGTTGATACTATTTCGTAAAATATATTTAATGAGATAATACTTCCCAGGAATTCTTTTTGTAGAGAAAGAGCTTCCATACAATAGAAAATATTTTAGACTCTTTGGGGAATGCCTTAATTCACAGAATTATGCTGAGAGAGTAGCATATCACTTTTCAATAGCTATACAACCATCACATTTAGAATTTAACAGATTACATATCGAAAAGTCGCAATTATTATGCATAAAGTAAGAAAAATGTGTATTTTTTTTAATTACAGCTTCTTGATAATACTGATGTCATTTTAATTTGCATACTCTTTGAAATATTCATCAAAATTTTCTATAGATACGAATGAAGTATTTGAATGTTTCGAGAAACAATTATTTTTGTTGATTTTTTAAAATCATAATTGATTGGCAGAATTATCTATACAGCCAATCACAGCACTATAAAACAGTTTTCCTTCGGTGCATTTAGCTTGATTGTTTCTCCTATTTAATGTTGCATACAGATGCATGTTTTAATACATAAGCCTACTCTCGAACATAGGAAAGTAAAGAAGACATCAGTATTCTGCAACCCTCAGGCCGCGGATCTAATGGTACCGGTCGGCCCAAGGAATATTAAATTATTTTCATTTTATTTACTGTGGTGCATTTCTCTCGGGTTGGTGCTAATTCATACCTTCGTAACAAAAGAAATCTTGTTCTATTATAAATTAGTTTATAATCTATTGAACATTTCAAGATTATAAATTAAAACTGTAGTCATAAAATTTAGGTTTACCATTGGTTGAATCACTTAATATTCATATATTGGTAAAACTATTTTATTTTGAAGGCATATTTAAATACAATTAAATCCAAATCAATTAAAATATAACTAATCAATGTCCTGCACCCCCTTCCTCCCTGGTGAGCCGGAGTAAAATTATCTAACGTTGACCGGTCTGCGCGATAAAAGGGTTGGGGTGCACCGCTCTAGAGTATAGGAGATCAAAATATCTAGTAAAGAACCTTGTATGTTGGTAAAGTTTTCGCCAAGTCCTGTTAGTTCAGAAAGAGTGCTTGAAAATAAACCGTTGCTTTAAAGCAAACAAAAGTAAATAGAAGGTGGAACACGTCCTCCTAGTATTTATACAAGAGCTTATGAAAGAATATTCCGTTCCCTCTCTTATCTAATTACTAGATATTAAGGCCACCTAGAGGACGAAATCCAAACTCTAATCTGGCGCTCTGCAGCATCTTCTCGAAGGAGAGAAATTCGCCGGTTCCCTTAAGACGACGAGTATCCCTGAGTGGTAAGGGCTGCAGGATGGAGGTTCGACAGACCCCCCCCCCCCTCTCCATTCATATTCCGACGAGCGGTGGATATTCTGAGTGGTCCATTGTTTACAGAGGAATTGCCGGGCCCAACGCAAGGAACGAATACGCGTTTTTATCGTTACACATCCATAAATCTACCTATGAGACAAACTTCTAGGGATATCGACCGTCGTCGTCCTCTCAGCGCTGTATAGCATAGCTTGCAACACCAACCATTCTTACATAAAATCAAAACCTAACGGCGCATTTTCGGGAGCAGTAGTATGCTTGGAGGAGGTGGTGGTGGAGCAAAAGAAGGGGGGTGGGGGTGGAGGAGGTCCTAACGGGCACGGTTAGGGAGCGCTTATTGATTTGGCAGTCATTGCCTAAGACGGGTAATTACTCCTCTTTTTGTTTTTAGGCGAGTCGCGCCAGCACAGAGGTGTTTGATCACCTGTACACATACAGAAATTGACAGACGAGCTCATGCGTAACGAAATCCGGAGTGGTGAGAGAAGAAGTCGTTCCGGTTACCCGGTTGGAAAATTTTCTTCGTCCAGAGAACAGTTCGGTGTGATGCTGTAAAGGTTTTGCCAAAAATCCGCTATTCCGGGGGAAAAGAAGCGAACTGAAATGTTGGTTTAGGTTTGGGGAAAGGCGAAGGGTCAGAGTTGAAGCCTGAAACAAGGTAGTGCACAGCAGAAGAATATTTTAAGGGGGAAAAAATATGAAACGTGTGAGTGCAAAAAATTCGGGAAGTAATTTAACACTTACATATGCTAAAGATTTAAAATATATATATATATATATATTTTTTTTAATGCAGCGTGTAGTTTCAAAGAAAAATCACGAAAAAAGTTCAAATTCGATAAATTAGAATGCCCACCCTATAGCTCTCATAAAACAAAAGAATGTAATTTTGCCTAATTCTACTTTATTGAGGCCTAATACTATTATTTTTTTAATCGTTTTGTATTTATTTTCATTTAGCAATAAAAATTAGAAGCAGGCAAAAATTTTTTGAGTGAACTGGATGCACAAGCTATAAATTCATGCTTGTTTGTTCAAAAAATAGTGTTGTCATACAATTTAAAAATACTAAAATTTATTTACATATGGTCTTAAAACCGCGATTCATCATTTTTCATGGAGCGCGTAAGGAAAAACGATGAATGCGGGAAAACGACAAATGCGGGTTCAAGTCAAAGTACGAAGAAAATCTTTATGCATACACATACACGCAATGACTGTATACCAGCAAATACTGATTTGAAACAAAATTGTCAAACAAATAAATCGAAGATGAAAATTAAGCGATACTTATTTTAAAAAAGCAATAATTTTATGTGGGCTTTCACATTTTAAGCTAAACAGTAAATTTTTAAGATTTGCAAATATTTTTCTGGACCTTTGTGATTATTTGTTTGTATAAAAATACAGTTTCAAATACCGTTATTGCTTCAGAAACTTCGTACTAATGTACACGCTTAAATCTATTGAGTAAAATAATAATCAAACGGAGTATATTTTTACTCAATTATTGACTTCAAACAGCCATTCTCCCGATTGAGTGAAATTTGCTCCATTTATCGACAAATATCAATGGAGCGAAAAATTCTCAATTTTTGAGCATTATACAACAGCTCCATTTAGGCTAAATAATAATCAAAAATGAGGAGTGTCTGTCCGTTTTTGATTAATATAAGTGTACTCAATTATGATTATTTTTTAAGCTATAGAATGAGCGTTTTTACAAAATCACCTTTTTTAATTAATATATCTGTACTCAATTAATATTATTATTTTAAGCTAGAAAAAGGGTGTCTTATGAAAATTTGCTGTTTTTGATTGATATATTGAATTATTCGTTTTCTTCATTTTTTATTATCAGAGCTGTAATCTATGATTATAAGCCCGAGAAAATAAATTTTAAAACAAGGCAAATACATTACATATATCTTAATACACTATAAAAAAGTATTTTTTTAATAAATAGAATATAATTTCACTATAGTCTCTAGTTATAAAACGAATTCACAGTACAGTCAGAATACACAAATGCAATCATGGTTAAACCAGCTGTAAGATTTAATTAAAGCAGCAACCAAATTTATTTACATGAAAAAGGTAAAATAGTACTTACTCACTTGACTGTAGATATCATAACTTCATTTGTTTTACAAGAGCGACGAGATTTTTATAATCCAATCGTAAGAAACTATGTCCATTAAAACAAAATTTTTACCGAAAGCATCCTCTCCACATTTAGGTTGAATTTATTTCACAACTCTGAATATGAAAAAGATGTATTTGGTATTCGGATATAAAATAAAATTATCACCATTCTAAAGTATCATCGGGTATCCTCTTCAGAAACTCTTTTAATTCATAATTTGATAAAGAAATGTTTGCTCTTCGATGCTCGCCGCAACAAAGAATATAAATAACCATTGAGTAAGCCATACGATTCCCGTTTCCCGCGTTGTGTTGACTATGTTTATGTACCGTTTTCCGTTAATGTCACGTGATAGAAATAGATATCTTACTACGCATTTTTCGCGGGGGAGAGACAGAATTCTCAAATAGACAAGATTTTAGTGAAAAATGGAGTATAATAGGATCTAGCGAATCCTGAGCATTGAGGGGAATTGAGGAGATAACAAATTATTGTCTTTAATGAGTATTTTTTAGCGTAAAAGGATTTAAATCAGCCAATAAAAAATTTAATCAATAAAGGAGTGTTAGTTTTAATCAATAGATTTAAGCGTGTAGGCTCAGCCTCATCATCATGAGCATTTGCTTCGCCATTATTTCCATTTTTTGTATCATCATACGTTTCGTCCATATTTAGGATGTCGCATGCCTAACCGTCTCGATTAATAAAAATATAATCATTAAATTTCAGGCTATACACATCTTCAACGCGCAACCAATGTTCATCTGATATATCATCAAACCAAGAAATCATACCAAGATAAAATTACAGTTTGTGTGCCATACGGATCTCCTAATATTAAATTTCACTTTGGTCAGGAGAAAAATTTTACACGGGGTTCGTACGGGTCATTAATTTGGAAAAATTGCGAACTTAGGAAAGTTTTTCCCACAAATATCCTACTGTTTAAGATACTCGAGAGAACTTCTTTCAGCATTTTATTAAAAAATGGAACATTTTTAAAATTTCAGACCATTTTAGGACAACATTTCGCAATTTCAGAATTTCAGCAAATCAAAGATCCATACGTACCCTGTTACAACGATGAACGCAGGAAAGCCACTTTATTGCGAACTATACATGCGGGTTTCTTTAACGTTATTCATATACAATTTGTGTAGGGACCATAGAAATAAAACGATCAATACAGGAACGATAGATCGAGGTTTCACTATATTTATTTTAAATGCATATTTTAGACAAATACTACAAAATTTTCTTTTTATTGCGGAAAAATGAGTGTAGCCAATTGGCTAGAGCATGCACTGTAGTGTTAAGTTGAGAATGTTGAAACATTTTTCTAAATAGGAACAATAAAAAAAAAATCAACAAACTAAGGAATTAGTTGATGCAATAGTCTCAATCCGTTGTACTTTAGTATAAAGACAATTGAAGGCCGAAAGTAAGAATTTCTTGATCTTTCAATTACAGTACCCCCTCGTTAACCCTCGTTTAGTGTCGCGCGAAAACGGATGCCTGTGCGAAGATATTGGTGGAATATACGCATTTACTAGAACTTGGAAAAATGCTCATGAAAACAAACTAAAAATCATATTTAAGAAATTCAAAATGCAGCGTATTCTGAGAGAAAAGGAAAATAATTTTTTACCAATTACTCTTCAATACTTATTAAAAATCATAGAAATAAAAGCAATAAATTACAGCAAATTGTGAACAGTTCCTGCTTTAATTGTTTAGTTGATTCAGTTACTTAGTTAATAAAAAGTTCGTGTTCACATGGAATTGGCTTATTAAAGACTCAAGCACACGCAACTTTCATTATTTTGAAATACAGAACCCTTGTTATGCATATAATAGCAACCAAAGCTTGCGCAACGATATTATCATCGTTGGCACTTTTCGCAAGTGTAGCGAACAACGATAAATCGTCGTTCGGCACTATAAGGGTTAAATGACGTCTCAATATATCGCATTTTTTTCTATTCCCCCTTTTTTCGGTACTCTTTTGCTTCATTAATTTGAGAAAGCATACAGTATATTTGAAAAATACGTCTCCAATCACATAAGGGAGATACAGTTAATTTATACTCATTGATCATTGCTGAAAAGCAAATTGTGAGATAATAATAAAATCAGATGGCTTAAGGTAATTTCTTCATCAGAAAACGAAATGTGTATTTATTTATAAATTTAAAATTGTAAATTAGGCTTCTATGCTTGTTGTTTAAGTTATTATAATTTATTACTGTATTTATACTATTAATTTTATTAATATTCAGATTAGGATTTTACTGGCAATCGGTTATATGCTTATAATTAAAGCACAAGTTTGGATTGATTTTCGATTTTTTCACTTAATGCTATATACATCAAAATTTTTTTTCTTCTCCCCACTCTAAACGCTCAATAGTGTATGAACTAAAAAATTCTTTCTACATACATAATCTAGATGAACAACTTTTAAGAAGCTTAAGCAGATTTTTGTATCCTAAATAATTCTACTTATTATTTAAAAACATTCCTAGTTAATTAAAAGTTATCGAAGACATAACAAAGTACATCCACTAACTCGTACGTTTTCTTTAAAAAAGTGCGAGTTGCGACAGCTACAATATTAACTAAAAATATAAACAAGCGCATCACATTCTCACTATACAGTAATTAAAGCAAGATTTATTAAAGCAAGATTTATTTAATTATTACTTTTTACCACCTCAAAATAGACAATAGCGCATTATAAGTACTTTATTTCTTAAAAACTGGGATTAAATTACAGATAAGACACGTGATAAAATAATAATTCAGACTGAAATAATTTTATCTATAACAAATATTAAAATATGTGAATCTTTAATATTAAAGCTAATTAACACAAGTATATCTCAAGACTAGCCTTGCAGGATTGAGGGTTCAGAAAAAATATAACTCGGATAGTAGAGATTTATAACATACATATTTTAGTTAAAGAAAATCAGAAGAATGGAAATACTTAAGTGGCTATACTACATAAAAACTCTTGTCGAACAACTAGAACAGTCAAAAGTTCCTCACTATTTTGGAAAGCTCGCTTAAAAAACAGATTAAATACCATCAGAAGGAAACAATGTTGTACTGTGAAAAGACAGGAAGCAGAGACATTTGAAACTTAAATGCACAGGGGGGGGAAAAGCTTGCTTTTAATACTTTAGTGTATTACTAAAAAATTATTTACATTGATTAATGTTGAAATCACTGGAAATACAATTTATTAATTTGTACAGTTGGCTAATCAAATCTAAAATAAATAAACCTGTGTCTAAAAAATAAGGGGAAATGTCCTATACAACACGATACAAACAGATGTCAGGATAAGATTTAAAAAAAAAAAAAAGCGAAAATCAGATTTTATTTTATCTAAATAAACATTTTTACCCGTGCGGAGATTTGATAACACTACGTTTACAATAGAAATTGTGTTAATTGTTACAGTATCGCTTTTAATTGCATTGTATTAAGGCAAACCTTACACGAAGGATATCTGTTTAATTAAAGGGGAGGGGGTGTCTTCGGTGAAGAGCTTTCTTAGAAAATCTAACGAGTATTCCCATTACATTTGGAAAATCTGCACCAAACTCCAGACCGTTAGATCAGGAATCTCATGGTAGGCCAGAACCCTGGACCTCCACATGTCAGCCGTCTACCATGTTCAGTGTCTTATCCACACGGTCTTTCCTCCATAAGCTAACGCCGGTTTTATATTTTAAAATGACTATTTCGAATTAAAAGGGGATATTTTTTCTTTTAATTTCGAAAGCTACTGCTTGGATATAGTTACTAACACAAGAATCTTGCGAGGTGAATAAAAGTAATGGAAACAAAAGAACTAAATAGAATATTTTTTATGGTATTTTAAAAATTACGTAGTTTTTTTAACGGCAAAATTTTTTTAAAGAAAAATGCAACTCCCTCTAAATCTAAATAATATTTTTAAAAAGCCTTCTCGAAAGAAGTTCAAGAAAAAAAATTTTCAAGCTGAAAGGAGAAAAATATACAAGAATAAAATACAAGATGTATTTTCCCCAGTGATATCTTTCCCCTCCCCTACCTCCTGGCAGAAAGACGTGATGGAATGCAGGGGTTTTGTGACAGTTTAATCATTTAAAAACGGAAATAAAAAGCAACTGGTAACAACAACAATTTAAGTTTTAATATTAATGTAAGCTGTTTCATTTCAAAAAGCTTTATGAAATTTTAAACAAAATATTTGTCAGCGTTAAACTTACACACATTTCTTTTAAACAAATAAAGTTATTCCTGGATCTGAAATTCAAAAATCTCATTAAATGTAATAAATTGACAAAACTGTATAACATCAAGAAGTGAAAAAAATTAAGCCTCAACTCCCCTTAAAACTAAAAGTAGAGAAATACTGTCTTTTTATTATATTAATGACGATGTCATTTTATCTCTCACCCCCTTTATTGAAAATTGTTCGAAAAATGTGTCCCAAAAAAGCGGCATAATTTTACATATATTTAAATACTATTAGTTCACAACAGCTTTAATCTATTGTTACAATATTTCGTAAGCTGTAGAATATGCATCACATGTATTTTTCTATAAATAGGTTACAATCATAAAAATGTCAACATAGGGTTACCAGGCGAAATACACGAAAGATGAGAGAAAATGACAGACAATTAATACCGTTTTAATATGGCAATAATGAAACTAAAAAAATAGGGGGGTTCAGACGGGTCTCCCCCTGACGAGGTTTTTTAATCTTGGTAAAAATATGAATTAAAATATAAATTGCTTATAAATTCCTTCTAATTTCGGTCGCAAAATACACTTGATAAGGAAAATTAATGACTTATTTCAGAAAATAAAACTTCCAAATTAATGCATTTGTTTAGCCTACTGACTAATTTATCACCATCACAGTTACTACATTAAACACCCCGTGCCCTAATTTAAAAATATTTTCCTACTCTTTACACCCTGTTGGTTAAAAGACCATCCGAGACACTGCTAAGGAGATAAACGCATCTGCTGCGAAATTTTTCGGTCCCTCGGCTTTCTTTGCCGTCGATATCGTAGATATGTACCTTTCAGATTGCACTTCTAGTTCGTGGAGCAGAAATTAAGGCGATCAACAAGCGGAATAAATGCCACTCATCTTATTTAGTTTGATGCAGCTATATTTATTCCTACACATCTTAGGAAATTCAAAGTCACATGGGCGGATTGGTTTTCCGAATACGATTCAAATCGATAACGCATGCTGTCGTATCTTGTCTCGGAGAATTTTTAACCCCATTGACTGGATTCCCAGGCTTCCAAGAAAAGGATTCGACGCAGATAAGCAATTAGGTTACTGAAGCTCAGAAACAACTTGTACTGAAAAATTTTGCTAAATTTTCCCAGTGTCAAATTTTGCTGAATTCAACAAATTTTTGTTAAATTTTAGTTAGTTCAATAACTGTTTTATTGAATAATAATTCTGTTAAGTCGACAAAATGTTTCGTTAAATTTTAGAGATTCAACAAAGTTATTCGATTGAAACGATGATAGCCAAACTTTTGTAGAAGCAATAAAATTTTGCTGTACTCAACAAAACATTTTCTTCCATTCATACAACGCAAATTTAAGAATATATAAATTTTATATTTAAAGTTGCTTAATTTTAATTAATACACAGTGTGTTAAACACTGAACTTTTAATTTAAACCAAAGAAGACATAACGCTAGCTACTGAATGGTCGTAGCATTATAAAGGCGCATCGTAATTGATTCACTTATTTCATATAACTAATGCGAATGGCAGGTATTAAGGGGCCAGCATACCTTTAAAATGTAATTCTTGAAAAAAAAAAAACTATTTTTGGCTTTATTAGGCAATTTTTACGCCTGTTTTTGAACCTTTGAATTCGAAAATATTTGAAAATAAACATACTTTCACATATTAGTAACAGTTTTTACTATATTCTATAATATAGTGTATGTAAATTGGTACTTTTTCAAATATTAAATAGAAATAAACATCTCCAAAGGTAGGCCAGGTACCTTAAACTTACAGGCTCCTTAATGACAGGATATTTAGTGTTTAAGACACAAAATCGAAATGGTAACATAATAGATGAAGACGCGTCTCTCATTCAAGCAGCCATGAGAAACATTTCCAATAAATGAAAGTAGATGCATACATTTTAATTAATCATGACACACTTCAATTAATGAATTCACTTATTTTTTAATCCCATTTTTTTGTGGGGGAGGGGGATTAAAAAATAATTGTGTCTTGGGTGTATGAGTGGGTTGCAGCACCTTCATCAGTTCGGAATCCATTGTGTTTTTGTGACAAAAGCATGCAAAAAGGCTGCCATTGAAAAACGCGCAAGTTCAGTACATGCCATCGGATCAGCACTGCGTTTGAGAATTATTAAGCTTTCTAATGCTGCAACCCAATAAATGGATGTACGTCAGTGGTTTAAATTGTAAGTCCGATTACTTGTCTAACACACTATGTTGATCAAAAATTTACTAAAGCATGCGAATTATAAACTACGTATATTTTTAAATGTGAATCAAAATTTCAGTCACTAATGCTGAGGGCGAAATTAAGTGTGCGATAGGAAATATTGAGGTAGGTAAGAATAATTCATTCAAAGCCTCAATTCTCATTTATTGTTAATAAACCGGTCAGTTTTACAAGAATGAAAATCACGCAAAACACAAAGATATAAAACACTTTCCAAAATTAAGGCTACATATTTTCCCATATATTGCTGAACCGAGAATAAAAAACATCAATAAGCATTTTATCAAATAATTGTCCCCTAAGCGAAAACCATCAGAACTATTTAGTGTGCCACTGTAAGAGCCAACTGTACACACCATACAAAATATTCACAAAATATTAATGATACAATATTTCTTTTCCTTCTCTTTACATTCTGATTATTGCTACGCTTTTGAGAATTGTAACAGAAATTCTTTATAACAGACAGTCAAAAATAAAAAGAATAGTTTAGGTAGAGAGTTTTACTATTAAATTCATTATTATGCTAAATAATAGGAAAATGAATAATAAAAATAATAATAGATACAATTACGTAAATTTAAAATTAAATATTAACGTTTTGGAAAATTATAAAACTACTTTTCCGAAATGCTGTCTTGAATAAACTATTAAAACCCTGCGAAATAATATCAATTTCTATGATACTTGGCAAGATTGCAAATATAAATAATAAACACTTTAAGCCGATAAACTGTGCACATAAACTTAAAGACTGTCATTTACTAATTTCTAAATACCATTCCTCTCACATGAAGATACCCATGAATAGAGTAATAAGTTTTAAATAAAATGTAATTTATAGTATTCAAATTATTTAAACTAACAAAATAACATAGAATAAACTTAAATTTTATATGCGGTTTGGTTTACCCTACAACTCATGACTTTAAATTAGGCTGAAAATAAAATAGTAACTTCATTTTGGCTTACTCCTGCTACGAAAAACATTTAAACAAAATTTCAGCTGTAAAAAATTCAGAAAAATTTTAGAACAGAAGGATCATGAAAAAGTTCAAATTCGAAAAATCAGAATTCCTACTACATAGCTCTCATAAAACAAAAGAAAGTAATATAGCCTAGTTCAGCTTTATTTAGTACTAATACTACTATTTTTAATAGTTTTGTATTCATTTTCATTTAGCAATAAAAAATTCGGATAAAAATTTGTTCAGCGATCTAACTGCGCACGCTATAAATTCATGTTTGTCTCCTCAAAAAACAGTGCTGCGATATATATGCAATTTTAAAAACTAAAAATAATTTCCATAATGGTCTTATATTTATATTAAATGCATATTCATACAAAAAATACAAAATTTCCTTTCTATTAAGGAAAAATGAGAATGTATCCATTTGGCTACAGTATGCGGTGTAGGGATAAATTGGGATTTAAGAGGGCTTAAAAAAAATCCTCAAATCTGAAAGCATTCTCAAAAATATGGTATTTTCATACAGGAAATCGCCTTGAAGTAAAGAATTTCCATTTGCATGCGCTACCTTTATGTCGGTTTGAATATTTTAGATGCAGTCGATTCGAATTATATCCACGTTACCCTTTTGTTTTTCCAGAAATCATAGATCTAAGAATACGTGAACGTTGTTTTAAACAGCTCTGGTGAATAAATTAAGGTGCGAGATTGTTTCGGTTTATTTACAAAAGGAAACGTAATTATTAGATATTTCTCGAACATTCGCTTTTTAAGTAAGTATAAAGATTAACCACAATATTCGTTGTCTACACACTTTTTTTAAAAAATAGGTTAACTTTAAGTGGCATTTTTATGAAATAAAATATGCTAAACGTCTAACTTGGATTAACATCGACTATTATTTTAAATCAGCTACATTCTTATATTTCAGCTACAATAAGGCGTCGATGGAATGCAGACGAAAATTGGATCCATTTTGCGGTCTCTTCACAAAATTACAATGGATTTAAACGGCCCTTCATTGGTATTTCACACTATATTTTAAATTTTTTTAACAAAAATAGTGACTTTAATAAAAATTCAATTCAAAAGATTCAAGAAAATTCACAAAAGTAAGTGTTTAAATTCACAAAAATAAGTAATTTTCAGAAAAATGGGACCCTGGAAAAAATTCTTAGATCCACTCCTGACAATCGTACTCATATATGTGGGTCCATATTCAGATTTACATTTAATTATCGGACAATTAAGGGCAAAACGAATTTTCTTAAGGCACTTGTTACCAAAATTTTACAGAAAAAAGAATAATACTCAATACTTGCTTTCAGCAAATTTTAGTAGACTCTAAAAGTTTGAAATAGAACTCAGTTTACAGAACCATCAAAAAATATGTAAATTTAAGTAAATTAACTAAATATAAATCTTTAAAAATTCTACGGTTGAAATATTTAAACTATTTGATTAAAAGTAGAATAAAAATGAACTTTCTAAATTAAAGTGTGTAGTTTAAAATATTACTACTATGGCAATAATCAAAATTTTAAATTCCACGAAGAATTCATTTTGCTAAATAAAACATTTAAGATGCTTAATTAGAAAAGATAACCATAAATATGATAAAATAGATTTTTTTAGTATATTTGCTACAAAGCAATACACAGACGACGATGTTATATGAAAAGCTGCCGATATTATATATATTAGTCAGTTTTGCACTCAAGTCGGGCTTGAGAGAAAAAGTGCATTATACATTTACTAGGAGTAATTATTTAGGAACTTTATTGTAGATAGATTTATTTTTCCCTCGCCTCAAAAAGCTAACCAAGAGGGTTTTTTAAATTGCCCGCGAATCTACTTCACTAATTAACACCCAAAAGTACGAAGAAAAAAAAAAGAAATACTAAAATAACCCTTACATTTTAAATTTATTCTTCGCATAACTGAAATTCAAACAGAGTTAAAAATCAATTTAAGATCAAAAGTACTTTTGATTTGGTGTAGTGCATACAAAAATCATTTGTTCCTTTTAAACTGAAGTTAGTAAGTCGTCACTACTGACGAGATATATCGTGTTCAATTTATATGGCGCCTTCCAGAACAGATGCTAACCTCATTGATAACTTTTAACAAATTATTTTCTTTAACTTTTCATCAATTTTTAACTTGTGTTTTAAACAGCTCTGGTGAATACCAGAATACTGGGGGTAGCAGTTTTCTTGAAAGAAAAATAAATAAATATTATCTATAAAACTCTAGCTTAAAAATTTAACAAATGTGAGTTTTATGCTTAGGCTACTGAAGCTGACTTATTTTTAAAATGTTGTAGTAACTCTTAATTTTTTCTAAAATTGTTTATTAAAGCATGACCACACCCTAACAAACACCGACAGAGCATGCGTAGCCCGGCCCTTGTATACTTATTGTGAAATACTTTCCGAGCCAGAATTCCCTAATACTATAAGTATACTAATTTTGAACTATGAATAACTTTATATATTGATAAATTATGAAACATTTACCATCCTAAATAACTGCCTTCACGATTATTTTAGTGCTTCTAAAGAGCCATGCATCAAAATTCATTCACATGTTCTTTTAGGAAATATGCAAACCATTCCACAACAAAAATCATTTTATAGCCGAAGCACAATGTGTATGATCAATGCGCCTGATTTTCTATTATTATGGAAAATTAAATTTGGAAAATTATTAGGTGCACCGGAAAGTAATGTCATTTTTTTCGTGTGTCAATATTTTACCTAGCCCAAACTGCTGAGGCTAGTAATATGAAATTAGGCACGTATGTAAGTTTTCTAGCAAAGGATGCCCAGCGCTAGATACTAGAACATTTTTCAAAATCCGTAACTCGTGGGGCACTGGGGGCCAAAAGCGCTCTTTCAACATATCAAACGTGATCTCAAAGAAAGAAAGAGATATCGATAAAATTCTTGCTGTAAAAATATAACTCACAAATACCTAAAAATTGATTTCAGCGAATTTCGAATGTTATCTTCCTAAAAGGAGAGGCATAAAAAGGGGGGGTGGGTTGTAGCAGTTTTCTTGAATGAAAAATAATTATCTATAAAATTATAGCTTAAAAATTTAACAAATGTGAGTTTTATGCTTAGGCACAAGTTGTTAACTCAATACTTGTTGAAAACTTATTTGTTTGAATTTTATGTAAAAAAAAAAAAGAAATACATTACTATCCGGTATATCTAATATTTATTTAAAAAAAAAAAAAAAACTCAAATATCTACACTTTTCTGGCTACCCCCACCTTCTTTCTTTTTCTATTACACTGGTAAATTATTAAAATGAACAGATAGATTCTCTTTAACAATTTAAACTACTGTGTGTGCAGTTTCAGAATACTCCCTTTCGTGAATACTTACTCTCAACAAAATAAACTGAACAAAGGGAAGGCTTGACGATGACAGAAACTTCCTTGAGATCCTCCAAACGTTTCTTGACAAGACAGTTGCTGCTGCTGCTCTGTGGCCAGCCAACATCTTCCCGTAAAATCAAACTTGTGATGTTGAATATAACACAAGTTCGGATCTACGGGTTGATGTGAACTGCTAAAGGATGACTTTTTTTTTCTTCTTCTTTTTCTCACTCTTCACACAAACGACTCCAAGAGATGAAAGACGTGGAGACAGAACCAAAATAAGCGTCTACACAGAACACAAAATTCTTTCCTTGGTTCCGACCGAGGTGATTCCATGGATACACCAGAAAGAAACGAATAATATAAGACTTCCCTTGTTCAGTTATTTTTGTGGACTATTTAATCATATAATGCAATAAAGGATACAGTTCTGCACATGCTAATGAAACTGAAATGAGTTGAGGGCTATCACACTTCCATATTCGATTTTCAGTTTCGTGTCTAAAACTAAGTTTTTTTTGATCGGATTCTTAACAACTCTTCTTTCGTTTTTTAAAAAGAAAGACCAATGATAGAAAAGCTTTTCAGCACTTAAATTATACAGGAGACCGATAGTAAGCAGTCAAAATTGTAAAGCAAATTAAGATATTTATTAATCAATATCTAAAATGCTAATTTATTTTTTCACTTAACTATACAACGAAGTAAGATAACATCTTGGCAGTTATATAATGAAAATACCTCAGTGACTTCCAGTTCACAAAGTTTGATCAAATTGATTTAATTTCACTAATTGTAAAATTATATAAGAAATGACAAAAATTAAAGAAATAATTTACCTTATTCCTATATATAAATTTGTAAAGATGTCATTTTTATTCAGAATATTTTAATTACTATATGAATGAAATTCATTGTTCTATTTAAGTTCTTAATACTGGGTCAAGTTATAACAGGATGTGCATAAAAGAATGGTACATCTCTGATGATTTACCTTTTAAAAACTAAATAATTTAAAACATTTTAGACAAATAATGAAATAGCATTCTAAACTTTATAAAATTATACGTACTTATTATATAATTTTATAATACAATACGAAAAATAAGGTCCAGGGGTCGATCCAGAATTTTTTTTTAGGATCCCATTTTTGTGAAAATTGCTTATTTGTGTGAATTTCAACACTTATTTTTGTGAATTTTCATACCAATTTTTGTAAAAGTCATTTTTTTTGTTAAAATAATTGATAAAACAGATTAAAATGTACGGTAAAAAGCCAATGAGGCGTCGTTTTAATCGACTGTAATTTTGAGAAGGGGTCGCAAAACGGACCCAATTTTCGTTCTGCATCGACTCTGAGTCGTAAACCAAGGGAAGGGAGTGTAGAGTTCAACTCCGAAGTTATTGTGATTATACTTGTTTGGTTGGGGAGGATATAATATTTCCTACTTGCCTTTGAGTTTATGCAGGAATTAATATTTATTGAAAACACTGATGACAAAAAATGTTTCATTTTTTCAGAAAAATAAGTTATTGTTGTACAAAATGAAACGGAACACAAACAACTTGGTTTATCAGAACATTTCAGAACTGGGTTTGAAAGTTTATTAGTACATTTAATATTGTTGCTCCTGATTTAACAAAAATTTAGTATTGAGCTAAAATTTGATTTATAGACTAGAGCCATATGTCCCTTAGTGAATCATTAAACGTTAAATGTGTATAGTAAAGAAAATACAATATTCGATGCAGAGAAAGTAGATTTAAAAAAATATTTTCACAGCGTTTTTCATCATTAACTTACATACAGGCTCCAAAACCTAAGAAAATTTAAGAAAACAAGATTTATTTTAAATTTGACTTTAAATATTGTTTTTTTTTATACTTTGACTGGCCATGAAAATGCATTTAGTGTTATTGAAATAAAAAATTATTGATTCCCACAAAATTTTATTTCTTTAGTTCAGTCTGGGCACTGACTAGTGTAAAATCAGTCTTGTAGGAAATTTGTTTTTGACAGAAAATTACTTAATCTTAAAATAATAATAATAAATAAAATTGAAAATGAAATTTCTCATGTCAATTTCGTAGTTTTAAAATAAATTAAATTGACAATTTCATAGTTAAAAAGTACTAAAGTAAAAAATTTAATAAAAAGCGATACGCATTTGACGCACTGAAGTCTTTAACAAAATAAATTTAACAATAAATATGCAAGTAAACAAATTAAAATGATTTTTCGAAATACACCGCTGAAAGACATGTGATTTGGCACACAAATGCAAAAAAAACCCTATATGTCAAGCTTTACAAAATTTTCAGAATACTGAATACAAGCTGTACGATAACTAAAATGAACAATAAAACTGTATTAGTTACGAAATTTTTAGAGAAAATTCTTAAACATCTAAAAATTTGCATAATGTATTACTTTATGAAAAATAAATAAAACTGCAGACCAAAATTTAAGAATTTTCTCCGAAAGTTTCATAAAGAGCACTAGTGCAGCTTATATATAAAGAATCATCTTGAATTTCCTTGAAGTTTATTTTCCAATTTACCCTTTCCAATAAGTTTATTTTCGTTTATCTACCAAGACCACGAGGCAGATTTGGTAACTTCGACATACACCCTTAAGAGCAATTTTAAGGACAAAATATAAAGTTAGAGGTTTACTTTAAACACGATGTACACATAGACGAAAATTCTACAAAAAGTCACCATTAAGACTTATAAAAGACACCCCACGAAATCTTTGGCCAAACACTAGACTTCTCCAAGAATCAATTTATAAAAGAAGATTACAAAGTGCAGAAGAATAAGAGAATCAAGATTGTAACCTACAGTATAATCTCGCCACATACGACATACGAATACAATGTTTGCATATGTGCATGCATGAAACAACTTGAAAAAGTTTAATCTAAAAAGTTGGACCAAAGTCACAAAGAGATATTTCTCCATTCAAAGGTTCGTTAATTCAATTAAATAGATCAAATTACAGCCCAACAAAATCCTGATTGATCAACTTAAATGACGAATGCGGCTCTAAATTTTCTTAGTGAGCAAAATTATACTATAGAACAACTGAAACGATTATTATCGATCCCTATATTTAAAGAATGAAAAACCTTTAACTGAAATACAAATAAAACATTTTTTCGAGAAAAACAAGAAGAATGCGACTGATAAATATTTAATAATATGAAATTTTGAAAAGTCTTTCCAATTTCACTTGTGTAAGAAAATAAATAAGATTTATTTATGCAGGAATGTATATAAAAAATAAATTCTATGCAAAATAAAGTTATATTTACATTTAAAAATTCTTATACTGCTTTAAGTTTTTATTAAGGGTGTCGTTCTAAGAAACAAAATCTGCCTCAAGGTCTAGGTATACACAAAATGAAATAAACTAATTGTCCCAGGTACTCGAAAAAATTCAGGATAATTCTTTATGGGTCATTCCACAAGAATAGGGTAACTTCATGAAATTGTAAAAAATTTATTTACTATTCAACATTTTTAAATTTTGAATAATGCCCATTTATAGACAGCATTGATTCTGTTTAGGAGCATGTATAATATTTTGCAATTTGAAATTTTTTTAAATTAAAAATTAGTTTTTTACCCCAAAAAATCAGTCCCCTGGCATGTACCACTCGAAAAAGTGGAGAGTTAAGTGCTAATTATTTTTAAACTAACCAATTTAGGCAACAAAAATGATCGTTGTTGTGTTCTGAGATAGTTATTTAATAACTTGTTATGTGTGTAATGTGATTTTTTGAAAATTTTCATCACTTTTTTTCAATTTTAAGTTATTTACCCCTACTTTGCGCGTCAGTCCCCTGGCTCATTTAAATTCCAAAAATTTCTGATATTATCCATTGTTGATAACTTTATTGCCTGTTTCATATTTACTTATCATATAAAGATGGCATTGACGGCGTTTATTTATACATCAGCCATTTTTATTCAATGTTTTTCGCCATTCTTGTGTCAACAAATAGAATGCTAACACTCAATTTGTCAGTCCCCTGGTAAGTAATAATTTATTAATTTATAAATAATTATTATTGATGTATGCTGATTTTAATGTCTTTTTATTACTAGATTTAATATTAGAACAGAATAATATGGCATTTGCTTCCAATAAGTAGATTTTTTGAGTTTTATAGTAAAAACGTCAGCCCCTGGCAGTTTTCCATCTGGAATACTACTTGTAACTGCTTGGATAACTTGTAAAAGAACTGCCGACCAAGTAATTGCTCAAAAGGTGATATAATGAATTTGCTGATATGTTACATAAAAAATGCCCAGCAATAAAAATTTCTATTATTGAAGATGTTGATATTAAAACAATGGATGATCTGATAAACGAAAACCAGAATAAACAAATTTCCTTTCAAGGAACACTCAAGGTACATCAAATTTGTGGTGATGTACAACACCCTAATCGTCTTATTATGAAGTCATTGAGTTGTTTCTGTGATCCTATAATTTGTGAAAGTTACAAGTTGGGAACAATTAAATTTGAACAAGATCAAAATCTTTCAGAGCGCCGTTCGACACTCACAGCTTCAAAAAAAAAAAAAAAAAAAAAAAAAAAAAAAAAATGTGAGAAGCAAAGTAAAAAATCTACAATTAAGCAACAGATCAAGTTCACTGTTGGTGATTTTATCCTAGTCAAATTTTTACTCAGAAATAAAGAATACCGGAGTGTTGCAATTTGTTCGTATGTTAAAGAAAACGAAGAGAAGTTGACTGTCACATTGCACAAAAAATGTAATGCTAGAAATACTTTATTTTGATTAGATGAAAATGATATAGCTGATATATCGTTTGAGCATGTATTGGAAAAATTACCAATACCTATTTCAAGTACCAAGCGTAATAGAGTCACTTATACATTTAATAAATTTATTGATGTTTGCGAAAAATAATTACTATTATTTTTGCTTTGATGTTAAATTTATGACTTGTTTAAAAGAGTTTTATTTAAAGTTTAAAAAAATTTTAAATAGTATAATTAAAATAAATAATTAAAAATGTATTAGTTAAAGATGATTAAATAGGAAAATATATGTATTGAGGTTATGTATGAAACATATTTTTATTACTTCTTTGGATTATTATTAATTATTAATAAAAAGTTAGCATTATTCATTAAAAAGTTCATTCTAGAATGAAATCACCTGTTCCCGTCAGTCCCCTGGAAGTCATGTCAGTCCCCTGGAATCTACTTTTTGAAAAAAATCGATTTTTTCCAAAAATGTTCAAATAATTGAGTGTTGCTGTACAAATACAATAAAATTAACTTATTTTTCATAGATTTTATCAAAAAAATTCTAATCCGAGATAAATGTAGTATGTTTCAAATTCACCTCTAAAGTTACCCGATTCTTGTGGAATGACCCTTATAAGCTGTGTCACCCTCCGTAATAAATGAAGCAGCGGTGCCTTTTACAAAATTTCCAGGAAAAAATCTGTAATATGGAATTGCACAGCAAAAGATTTTTGAAAAGTGACACATCCTACTAAATTGTCGATTTTTAAGAATTTTTTCTGAAAGTCTCGCAACTGATACAGGGTTATCGCTTATTGCAGTGTATAGTATAGCTTGTAAAGAGGTTTTCTAAAAATTTTGAAGTGCATGACATAATTAATTTACTTCTATTTATGTACCAAAATCACATGTTTTTTTTTTTTTTTTTTTTTCGAACTACACCGTTAGGGTACTTGTTGTAATACAGACACTATAAAACTTTTGCAAACTAATTTTGAATTATCAGTAGCAAATATTAAAAGCTAACACTAAAAGTAAATTTTCCAGTCAAATTATAAAACAAAAGAAAAATTTAATTTTATGCTAACATTAACTAACAGTAATGCTGAACAATACTTAAAAACAATAAAGAGAATTCGCAAATATTTCCGGCTAATCACAAGAGTTGTTTCCTGGAAAAAAATAAAAAATAAAATAAAGAAATATATATTCTTTCGGCTAAAAAAATTTGTTTAAAAAATACTTAACCCTCGTTATGAAACAGAAATTACTTAGGAGCTTTCATGATGGTGCATCCTGGTTCTACAGAGTCTGACTTTACACAGTATTCAAAGGAAACATCAAGAACTTCCAAATTTTTACAGAATCTTGATACAGTAACTTTTCACGAGACCAATTATAACTGACCATTATGAGCAAATTTTTAATAGCTGCCATTTTAATGAAGATGTGGTTATGAAGAGGTTCTTTGTGCATTTAAAAATAATGCGGCGCAATTTTTAAACGAGGCATGATTTTATGGCAGCCAGTCCTCCTCTCAACTTTAGTTCTCCAATTAAAGACGATAAAGTATAGAAATTTATACAATTATTTGTACTTACCCCATAGTATTGAAAATATGTGAAGTAGTTGCACTCTAAAATGTCTGGTACAAATTTAACATTGAAGACAATCCGTGTGCAATGTCGGATAATACACGTGCTCTCGCATGCACTTTTCGCTCCAAATATGCTGGCGACCGTTGGAGAGATCCAGTACCAAATTTAACTCTTTATCCGACTTGCTTTGCTCCTTTTTTTTTTTTTTCCCTCTTTTATTCCTCCTTCTCGAATTCTTTTTAGCTTTCCCTCAACCACTTTATTGCCGGGTCCGCTTTCCATCTTTTATGGTTATTTTTTTTTTCTTTTAAAAAAAGATTCCGTTGGACTTTGAGGAAAGTTCTGTCTGGCTCTTCGGGCCAATAAGGAGGTAGCTCTTTTACCAGAGTGACGAGTCTCCCTGACCAATAGCAGACAGCATCTCTTTCTTGGTTTTAGTTTGAAATGCACTTCTGAGCTGTCGTTCATTTTTTTACGTGATGCGAGGGACGAGAAGAGTTGACCTTCATGTGGACGTTAGGCGGAGGAGTGCAGAATGCACGAGATAAGAAATAGGGAAGAAAAAAAAATACCGCCGATAATGGACAGAAGAGATTGGAATCCCGCGACTGTCTTCTACTAGCTGTGAAAAAGATCTTTGGAGGACACGATGCTGATGCTAGCTGCCACGTGGCTGCGATGCTCCTCCCATCTTTTTTGGCTTTTTACAGGGATGCTTGCTCTAAGGGATCTAAATTTAAATCTTTATTCCGAGGGGCGGAAATACAGGTATAATGAGCCCTGTTTCATGTCGGCAGTTGGATTCGTCACAACTTATCCACGCCTTAAGATAAAAGGCTCCAATTAGAGTCTCGAGAGTGAAAGAATTTTTTTTTATACATATATACATTCCAAGATACAGATAAAGAGGATACATTCTTCTCGCCAGACATGCTCCGATGTCGGCGACGTTCCTTGAAACGTGGACATTATCATTAAATACACATGACAAGCAATCATTTTTTATTTAAGAAGAAAAATTAAAAGCTGATTTAAAAAAAAAATGCTGTGAATGAAGTTGGCGCTACTGCATTTTAACATACAGCATGACTGTTAATAGATTTCACTAGTTTTATAAGACTCGTATGAAAATCTTCCAACGCAATTTCTATTTTTACTTATAGTGCATCGACATCGTGTTTTCAAGTTATATTCAACACATTTGCGTCCCACATTCTGAAAAATAATGGCACATTTACTGAAATTTTACGGAAATTCTCCATTTATATGTGAATGCAAAGGGGTAGATGCGAGCCAGATATCTATAGTTTTTTTTTTTTTTTTTTTTTTTTTTTTTTTTGCGAGACGAGACAAACATTTTTAAGATTACAATATAGAGAGATTATGAGAGACAAAGGTTTTCGACTGTTTCGCGAGGCAAAGTAAGCCTATTTTCCTTCTCACGTCCATCCCTATGAACACGTCACAATTTTTGTATATCAAGGTTCAGCTTTTCTGCCACTGAATGCAATTCCTTCAGGAATCTACAAGAATAAACCGTAAACACACGGGAAATGTGCTAGTGTCCCATTTTTCGGCATATTTCCCGTATTTTCAAAGAGTTTTTTTTTTTTTTTTTTTTTTTAAATGCAGTGCAATGTCCTCTTATTTTAATACTTATATTCAACACTGTCACAGACGATTGCAAATACATAAGCGTTGTTCTGGTTTACTATCTTAATTTTGTGAGTAATAAAATTTCTAAAAATGCCTGCTGTTGATAAATGGCACATCAGAATTTCACTTTTCCCCAAGGCATTCCAGACACCAGCACAAGTATGAAAACGTAATAGTAATGAGCAGGGTGAACTTTATATGGAAATTGGAGAAAATGCAAGGACTAACTTAACAAGTGCTGTAGTAACAATCATACTGCACTTTTTGGTCCCAACGCAAACTGTCTATCAAGTTTTTAATTGATCAATATTAAGCTACAATATATTCTCGTATACCAATTATATCAGGCGATTGCACTTACTTTTAATTATAGTTAAAGCGTTTCCAATGAAGTTTGTAATAATGAGCAAATAAAAGCTCATTTTTCAAATAATTCAATTTTCAGCAGAAAAGATCGAGAACACAAGTAGTAAAACATGTGATACAGGTAAAAAATATTCCTAAATTTTGACAGATTATTTAATTAAAAAAGGCAAAGAAATCAGTGTGACATTTTAACTTTTTTAATCGGGAAAAAAAAGTATTAAAGTAAATAGGGTAGATGCGAGGTGAGACGGAGATCTTAATCATCAGTAGACAGGGATTTTGCGAGACGAGATAGCCTATTTTTCGTCTAGCGTCCATCCCTTAAAGCAAGATCTAAACCTTTATTGAAATTTTCCGTTTAAAAGCTGTCATGTTCTAATTAAATGTTTTATAAAAAAAATTAACAATTTTGTAGTAAGAAATGTTTTATGATTACACTCATGAGCCCCTTCTTGCTTTTTCTTTGATTATAAAGATTAACGATAGCAAATTGCATAAAATTTTCTGATTCTTACATATCTTGCAAAATCCTACTTTTTATAACAAAGATTTGTAATTAAGATTATGTAAAAAAAAAAAAAAAAAAAAAAAATACCACTGTTGTATTTACAGTTTTAGCATGCTTGTGAAGTTTTCAAAATGACACAAATTCAAACAGAAATAATAAATTTTAGCAACAAAACTATTTAATGTAGTTTCAGAGAAAAAAATGTAAGGAAATCGATACTGGGACAAAAATAAAATTTAAATGAAACCAGGGGCGAAGCCAGGGGGGGGGGATATCGGGATATATCCCCCCCCCCCGAAATTTTTGGATTAGTGATGAAATTCCGTCTATTTATGCACATATGAGTTCATATCCCGCTCCCGAAAAATTTTCCTGGCTACGCGCCTGAATGAAACAAAAACAAAAACAAAAGAAAAGAAAGAAAGAAAAAAAAAGAAGAAGAAGAAAAGAGAAAAACAGGTAGTCAAGCGTTATCATTTTTATATTAACCTTCAGGGATGGATGCGAGACGAGACAGACAGACTTTTTGGAAACGAGATAGTTGTCTTAAACATTATAAAATAAGGATTTTATAAAAGAGAATTTAGCAATTTCTAGCAATTCTTTAGCTAGAAAATTAACTTAGAAAATTTAGAAATTCTTAGAGAATGAGAGTCAAGACAAAGTTTAGCGATTCTTTTACAAGAAGAGAAGGACCTATTTTTCATCTCACGTCCATCACTATTAACCATAAAATTAGGAAAGTTTTTGACAGGTTCTGACATTTTTGACATAGAGGTTTTTGCTATGACCAGTGGCGCACCCAGGATTTTAGTTTAGGGGGGGCTGGGCGACATGCAAATACTGCTGAACTCGTTTATAGTGATCTCGATTAGTTACAACTCTCTTATAACGTCTACATATTCGGTACCACTTGACTGTCCCATAGAACAAAAGCCCACAAGCAATGTAACTTGGTATGGAGTCATAAATAATTATCTGCTCTTTTCAGTGACGTTATAACCGAGATTAACAGTGTTTCGTAAACTAGCTGTAAGCATTTATTTAAAAACATTTTAAATAAATGTCTTTTTTGGTTAGAAATAACTTGAAGACAATTTTTAAAAAAAAGAGAGAGAAAAAAATAATTCAATAGCGACAATTTTCATTTTTTAAAGCTTTTCACTTCTAAGTTTGTACCTTTAGGGGGGGGGCTTCAGCCCCCATAGCCCCCTCCGTGGGTGCGCCTATGGCTATGACTAAACCACTATGCGCCAAAACCTGCCAACCCTGTCCAATAACCTCTGGCTGAATATTAAAGAGTGGCAGAGATAATCAAGGCGATTCAGAATTACGTAACAATACAGGGCCTAAAACGGCGTCTTTTTACACCTGTTAATAGTCACTTCACATGAGTTGAAGTATTTTTTCTTCTAAAAAAATACTTAACTTTAATCGATAAATATAAATTGTATTTCATTTCGAATGACGCAGTTTTTGGATAATAGCATCATTTTCAGTAAAACTTAATAAGGAAAGTTAACTGACATTTCAACTTCGAATACAAATTAAAATAATGCAATTTGATTTGTGAAGTTCGAAAATTATTTTCTGATTCATTGATAAATTACAGACATAAAAAGACTATACTCTACGTTTTTAAACGATGTGAGTTTTGGTAACTAAAATTGAACTATACACTTATTTCGAAAGTAATTTTTTGTAATAAGGTTTCAGGCAGATTTTTGTAGCCCCCGATAATGCATATACTAAAATTTTACGAGGCATCTTTGATTTCGTTAGACACAATTATATTTCTGAATAATCTTTAGCGAAGTGCTTATTAGCAAGTGTATGGAAACAATGTTTTTGATCTTGCATTATACTTACGCAATTCTGAATCGTCTTGGTTCCTTTTACTGACCTTTGCCATTGTAATAGACATTTTCGAAGCAGGCTGTAATGTGTAGAACACATACCTTTTCAACATTTGAAACTAAAATTTATATTATGTGCATTTTCTTTTTGTGGTCTAGATATACAACGTAAAATGCAGTCGAAGGCAAATTAATAACAGGATGTGACATAAATGATTTACAGACCGTTAAGAATATATTAATTACCATGACATAAAACGAGTAACATTTGGTGAGATACTTTTGTTAAAGAAATTGAATATTATTTTTTTAAAACATAGTCGATGTTACATATAGTTTCTAAATCGGAATAACCATCAGTAATCTTCTTGGTTTTTTAAAAATTTCAAATTCTCACACCTCATTTATACCGAAAGAAATCATTTTACTAGAGAGGAAGTACTTTTACTGGCGGTGGTGGGGGAATTATTTGACTTGAATGGAAAAGAAAACTACGCAAATAAATCATAAATGGTTCATAAGAATGGTGATTCCAATTCTCATATCTTATCTATGTTGCAACACGTAGTTTTTATAGAAAGAAATTTGCTAAGCTTTATGGATCCTTTGATTCAATAGGGAAAACAGTTTTAAATAAATAAACATATAATTTTCTTTATAATGATGGTATTTCACTGCTACAAACAAATAATAGAAGGAAAATTACATAACATGCCTATTTCGTAACGGGTATATTATTTTATTCCCTTCAGTTCTGAGGTCCACATAGATGGACCTCTCTTACTTGTCTCCTAAAATCTAAACCATCTGAGATTTTGACTACCTTAAGAAATATTAATAATTTTGCTTTGAAACAGAACAACCATGAGCTGGTTTCGTTCATGAAATCACTTGTCATTTGGTTTAACTTTCAAAATTACATAAAATCAATAGAGGAACTGGAAAGCGATGGAGCGATGGAGAGGAACTGGAAAGCCAAAACTACCGAAACCAGTAATACTAAATTTGGCATGTGTGTGCATTTTCTAATTTAGGTGCACTTTCCAAAATTCGCAACCTATGGGGGAGGGGGGGGGGGGGTGAAAGGCCAAAATTTTTTTCACAAATCTCTCTCTATCTTAAATATGGAAAGGGAAAAACAAAAAGAGAGATATGCATCAAATTCTTGCTGCAAAGTACAGCACTCAGGAATACTTTAAAAAAAATTTCAGAAGAGTTTGAAATTCGTCCTCCAAGGACATAGACGTGTAAAAAAAAGGGGGGGGGAGGATGGCCATTTCTCTTGAAGGAAAAAAAAATACATTATCTGTAAAAGTCTGTTTAAAACGTAACAAGAATAAATACTATGTTTAATTACAGCTTGCTTGTCATTAAAAACTAGTTGAAAAGTTATTTGTTTGAATTTAGTGAAAAAAGGCATTACTCTCCGCTCCCTCTAATATATTAATTTCAAGAAAATGCATTTTTTCTGTGATCTATGATGTCACGATAAGTATGCAAAGCTCAGGACTGTGTGCGTAAGCTGTTACTATAATTTCGGGTCTCAAGAGGTTATAGTATGTAGCAAAAATTGTCACTGGAACGTTGCAAATAAATTACGGAAAAGGGTAATTCAAAAGTAAGTTACTAAGAATGTGTTCCTTGTATTAAAAGAAATTCAGGCTTTGATTTTGTACTTAATGTAGTAAAACTTAACTTGTACTTAATGTAGTAATGTAGTAATGTAGTGAAAAGATGCGCAATTTTCTAATATTTGTACAATAAACTTAATTTCCCCCCCATCAAGGATAGAAATACATTTTTTTTTGATAATAAAGTGGACATGTACTTAATAAATTAAACTGTATTTATTTACATGTAACAGAACATTTATGAAACAGTTACTTGCCAGACAATACAAACAAATATTGAAAACTGTACTTTTTACTTCTTTCTTATTTAATGTCAGGTAACAGCGTAAGTATCTGTCATTTTTTAATTTTATTATTATTATTATTTTGTTATCACAATGTGAAAAGTGAACACGCTTTGTTAAATTTCGCAAAATATAGTAGTTTCGTGAACAATAAGAATTGAAAGTTCTAAAAAGACAATTTTTCAAATAAATATTAAAAGTAGAATTTTTTTTTTCTTAAATTGAGAATGGCCCAATGCTGCGAGTCTCAAACATAACGCATGTGCTATGCATGTATACGTATCCTTTTGATAGTAAGAGAAATTAATGTGCATTATCATATAAAACTTCTTTCGTAGTATACAGATATATGTGTTAAAAAAAAAAAAAAAAAAAAAAAAAAAAAAAAAAAAAACGTCAGGTAGCAATTATCATGAATTCAGATCATTTTCCGAGAAATCATCCCCTAACAAAACTTGAAAATTCCGAGGTTTTTATTTGTTTATAAAGACATTTATGTAAAACCATATATGGTTCTATAAACATACTCAAAGTTTATGCTCAGATAATGTACAAAGTTAGTACTAATGAATTTTAAAAATTCATATTTTTGAAACTATTACAGGTATTGCAAATAGTGTACACAAAATTAAAGAAAAATATACCAAGTTTTTTTTTCCCATCTATGTCATAAATAATTGTGATGAGGAGGGTAAAACAGCATATGAAATTGCGGAGTTGCAAAGAAATTCATTAAAAGTTAAGACTTTTTGTGTTATATCTCAAACAAAATTGCCCCTTTTCACGGCTAAACACGCGGAGGAATGGAAAAAAAAAAAAAAAAAAACAGTATCAGGTAGCAATTATCAGAAGAAGAAATTTGGTTACATTTTGTACAACTGCTTTTGCAACAAAATAATTTTAAAAAATATTCAGTTTTGTTGGATTTCTTTGCAACAGCGCAATTTCATGGGCCTTTCGCTCTGACATTATAACTATTGGTGGATGGTGGGGGAAAAAAAGAAATTCAGTATATTTTTCTGTAATTTCAGGGACAGATTTGCAGAGATGGAGGCCCAGGGCAAAACTTTCATTGCCGCCCCCCCCCGCCCTCTTACGAAAAATTTCTTCTACAATGCAAAGTAAATTTCATATCACACCATACAAAGAATGTTACAACAGCATAAAAAGGATTACTTAATCGAAATGCAATAGTTCGAAGATAATAATAATATTATGTAGGATAATAATATTTCAGATACATTATTTAACTAGCCGCCTCCGGCGACCAGTTGGTTCACCATCTTAATAAATCTTGTGTTTCTCACCGGCTTCCTTGGCAGTGAAATATCTCGGATTCTGAATGAAATTTAAAATTAAGATAGTTACAAACAGGGGCGGCCCTAGGGTAACTGGCGCCCCCAACTAACGTAAAAAAGACGCCCCCTTTTATGCTCTACTTAGTTTTTGAGTTCGACATGAACCCCCTTCGAAGCCGGCGACTCGATGCGATGATTGCCTTGCCGCCCCTTGTTACAAAAATAAGATGGTTTAGTAATAAAAACCTACAAAAAGATAAATATTATCTTCGTCCTATTTTAATTCTGAAGAGTTTCTAGATATATCGGCCGTTATCAAAAAACGGAAAAGAAAAAAAAAAAAAAGTAAGAAAATCTGAAACACTTTCAGATTTTAAATACGCTCTAAAGTGCTACATATTAAAAGCGTATCATACCCATGAATCTTCCTATTTTCTTTACTTATTCCATTAAGTTGGAAAGTGTATCATTATTCATGAGTGTGGTTAAACAAAATTAAAATTGATATTCCTAACATCCTTTGTCTGGATCTATAGAAGGGGGAAAAGACTCGCAGAAAAAAGCATAAATCGAACTGAATGAAAGTTTCAAAACCTTATTTTTTGTTTGTTTGTTTGTGTAACATGTATTTCGGATTTGTGTGCTTGGCCTGTAGTCCGCTTATAAATTCACGTCAGAAGGAAAAACTTATTCACATGATTTTTTATTGAAAACTGCATATTCTATAAGTTTGCGCCATCTGCCGACGGATTTGTAAAAAAAAGCTCAAATGTATTCTTTTTTTTATATTATAAAAAATAGTTTTTTGTATATTATAGGAACAGTGTGTTTTCGAGCGATAAAAATTAGCCTTTTTGTTAATCCAGGACTTTAACTGTCTTTATTTCAAATTTCATCCAAATGCATCAAACCGTTCCAGTGTGAAAGAGTAAAAAATTATACATACAAACAATAATATTAGTAGCATTTTCAATCGTTAATTTCATTTCATATTTTTTAACATATTCCACAATATTTTTGCATTTATTTTACTAATGTTTGTATCAGAGTATTTATTTATAGTGGGATAGATCTTTACTTCACTCCTCTTAGCTATTTCTTTTTATCTGTTTACCAATTGAAAATCAGCTCTAAGTACTCGCGATCAGCATACATCACTTCATAGGCTAAAATGATAAGTTTTCGTTGAATAACTGCACAACCGCTTAACTAAAATAAGCTGTGGATATAATGCCAAAGCTATGACATAGTAACAGTAATTATTATTACTAGTATTTTTCATAAAATTAGTTATTTGTCTCTTATTTGAAATTAAAATCAAAATTTGCAAATTCTTAAATTTAAAGAATAATTTGGGCACCGGGCGCTTGCCCCGAACGCCCTCGCCGAAACCAGTTACTGCGTGTATCACTAACTGTAATATGTGTAATAGTTTCCAAACTATAAATTTCTAAAATCTGGTCATTCATTTGTGCAATGTATTTCATGTACCGTATTAGCATTGGAGCGTAAATTCTGGGGAGAACAGGGGGGGGGGGGGACATGCATGTTTATAACTGTATTTCATGTACCGAAGACCTCTAAAGATTCCCAAATTTTGAACAGAAGCTTTAAAAAGATAGTCACTCTAGAGACTGTCTTTCAGTGGCCTAGTCGTTACGCTCCAATCCTTTAACCCTTAACGCGCAGTGTTCCCGCTCTCGGAATACCTAACTCTGACGTTTTGACTGTTGCCAGTCACGAAGAATAGATTTGATTTCTATAAAAATAGTTGCGGGTGACATAGCTCCACGAGAATCCTTTACTTTTTAGCACGTCCTTTCCCGTAAAAAAATTGTCACTATTATTTTCAACAGCACTGACATCTGCTGAAAAATGGAAGAATGCGAGAACAACTGGATAGATTGCGTCAAAAAAGGATCTCTAGATCTGTGGCACGCGATGAACGTTTCGATCGTCCGCCATATTGCTGGTAGTTAAGTCGAGTGATGGCAACGACTGCCCTTTTTTCAGCATTGGGAAAGGGTTGCGCCTCAAAGGGTTAAAACATCACTGGTTTGTTTTAAAATCTGATCAAAAGTCTTGTGCAGCCTATACATTTTTAAAAAGAACAGTTTTAACAGAAATCAAGAAAAATTTAAAAAGTTTGTGTAGCAGTACAAAATAGTTAATCCTTTTCATAAGATTAGTCGCATAGACTAAACGTAACCGAAAATTTAAGGGTTGGAGACGAAGTGGGGGCCGAGGGCACATATTGAATTCAATAATGAAATAAAGAAGTTTCTCAAAATCAAACTTTGAAGCGCAATGTTTTGAAACAAAGTAATGGCTCAGGACCTAATACTGCATGATGATTAGAAGTACAGAAATTGGAATAACGTAAGACATGCCAGTACCGATGCCACAAACAAACGAAATATGATGCACATATATTATAACTACCTCCTTATATTTAACTAACTCAAACATGAAATTTCAGTATTCGTATGATCCAACTTCTCTATAAGATGGATTTTAAAATATATATATTTCGTACATGAATTTCATAAACAAAACAAACAAACAAAAAAATATGCAAACCTCATTTCAGCTAAAATAATTTTAATACAGGGTTTTGTGAAACAAAAGTGTTGCAATAACATTTTAAAAGCTTTATAAATAAGCCATCTTGCACATTTGATAAGTTCATGAAATTTATATAAAGGGGGGCTTTTGTTTCTGTTGTTTTAAGCAAATAATCTGTTTTAATGCATCTTTATCTATGTTTTAAATAACATATTACAAGAATTTCTCAGTTACGCTGTAAATAGTAACTTGAAACACGACACTTTCATTGCAGATACATTTACATAAACAGCTGTAAAGCTTTGTTTTTTCTTGCAAAATCCCTATGTAATAATGAAAAATGTGCCAGTCTCGTCGTGCAAAAAAAAACTGCAAATCTCGTAAGAAAGGAAAAATATATTTGTGAATACAAGTTTTCTGATTTTATATAGAAGCATTGTTCATAACAAAAAACATAATTGTTTAAGTCACGGAGCAATTTTTTAGTTTGTTTTAAGCCTTCAAAATGAATAAATCACTGAAAATTGTTTGAATGTGCTATATCAAACATGTTCTTTGCATTGTGAAAAAATTTATCGAGATTTTCTTTTTTAATTCGGAGAAAAGAAGTTAAAAATTCAAGGGTACAGCATTTATTATATAAATTAGTTTTTAAAAAAAGAGTTCTGTCAAAAACTATAAATACATTTTTTAGATATTGCACAATTTTCCCACTTTTTTAAATTTAAAACTTTAGATATTGTTAGAAATTTTTAGATTTTATCCATTGTAGAAGAGTTTTCTATCTTCTTATAAGAAAGTACATTTTAAAATTACAAAGTTACACAGTAGAATTATTTCATTTGAATTAAATACGCGTAAAAGGAGAAGTGCATTATTACACACAACTTATTTTATTTGAAGCTGCATTTAAACTACTGATTAAAAAGGAAAGCACGTATATTTGTTACAACTGCACACAGTCATTAATAATTTCAAGTTTACGTTGTAGTAAAAAGCTAAATTTAACTTACTAAATGTTCACAGATTTTTAAACTAAAAAAAAAAAGTTGTTAGAAGTTCTTCAAGATCTCGAAAACCGAAGTTAAAACTATGACAATTCCTTCAAGGACTTCAAAGAAGCGTGGGAATGCTAATGTCAACAGACTTCAGGGCGATCTTCCAACATAAGAAAACGTTTTCAACCTCTGGCCAGGTTTTTCGCTTAGTATCTGGATTTAAACAAAAGAAAATAAAAATCTGAAGCAGTGTGTATAATAAATAACATAAAAAAAACTTTCCAACGAACTACCAATGCAGTGACAAATGCACTTGGCAAGCTTATTTTATTAAGTAATTGTATCTTGCATCATTTTTAGTTTGTTTGCGTTCTTATGGCAAAGCTACGCATGGGCTATCGACCTAGAATGGAGGGTGCCTCGATCGGAGGACTTTAAGTGGTTCTAACGCGTATTCACATTACATCCGGAGAAAATCAACCAAAACTCCGGACCGTTAGATCGACAACCAAGCGATGGGTCCGAACCCGGGACCTTCACACTTCAGCCGTATACCACGTTCAGTGTCTTTATCCACTAGGCCGTGGTTGGAGCGCATGATTTTCATTACAGTGTAACTTCGCATATAGGTATTTCAATTATGTATATGGCAAAGTTCAAATAGAAATGTAAGCAGTAAAATAGTCAAAATAGCCCATTAATCTAAAATGTGAAGGAAATAAGACGAATAATAAGCTCATGAATACATTTTTAATGTATATGAAGCTATCATTATAACGTTGAGATTTAAACTGAATGGAATTTTTTAACTTTTTATTTTAATATCAAACTGTAGATTGATTTACACAACGCAGGAGATTTTATAGATTGAAGGGTGAGTTTGGTACTCACTGGATCAAGAGGTACGGTGGTAGACCAGGCTCAAATATTTTTTTTTTATGCTTCATAGTATATTTTTCACTAAATTTCCATTTCTAGTTAGCCCTTACAAATACTATAATAAAATTACATCGTTATTTATACTGAATGATTTTAATATCAGCAAGTTATATTTGCAGCACTTTGCCAATAAATGTTCTTAAATTACTGCTTCAAATATGATACAAACAAAACTAAACTCAGTTTCATTTACAATCTAAGTTTTTAGCTTGAATAATTATTTGTAGTTTGTGTACCAACCCGTAGAGACCACACAAACCGTTCGTAAAAGGAAAAATTCTTAAAATAGAGTCACAAAATCGTATAGGACTATATTCGGGATCACTCACCAATCTAAGTGTTTGTATAAAAGGGGTTCGTAAAAACGAGCATGGGCTGTACCAAAAAAAAAAAAAAGTTTTTTTTTTGTTGTTGTTATTCTTTCGATAATTTTGGAAAGATGTATTCTGTAATGTTTGAATAGACATACAACATTATACGGTCAAACCTGCCTATCTCGAAAACCTCTATAACTCAAAATTTCTAAAATTCCCTAAATTTAAAATCAAAATTCAATACATTTCCCCTGTTTATCTTGAAATAATTTCCTTCAAAACTTCTATATCTCGAATTTTAAACAATGTAAATTACAAGATTCGGTGCTTAAAGAGCAAATTCCTTCACCAGAAGACGCGTACCGATGCGTCTAAAGAGGCAACAAAAGAAGCAAAATCTCTGTATCCGTATATCTTTGAACTTTTCTTAAGTCTCAGGTAAATTTTGCTATAAAGAATTCACAGCTCTTGGTAACCTTAGAAAGCTAGCAGAAACAAAAGAAGTTAGACATTTATTGTTAAAGGTACATAAGTATATTTTTAGGTGCAATGGAAATATGCAAAATAAATCTGCAATCATGCCGCTGTATTTTTTCTTACAGCAAAAGCAAATAAAACGTTTTTAATTGACAACATTTAAGACCTCTATAACTCGAAACCTCTTTATGTCGATTTTTTTCCCTTTCCCATGAAATTTGAGATAGACAGGTTCGACTATGGGTTATTTATAATTCGCTCTTGGATTTCAGTGTGTGTGTGATTAATGGCGACGCTACACACTAGGGCGATCTGCCAAGGGGGGGATGCCTTGGTAGGAGGACTTTCTAGGGGGTTCTAACGCGTATTCACGTTACATCCGGAGAAAACCTACCAAAACTCCAGACCGTTAGATCGACAGCCGCGCGATGGGACCCGAACACGGGACCTTCACACTTCGGCCATCTACCATTTTCAGTGGCATAACCACTGTGCCATGGTGAGGCGTAAATTTGGATTTCAGAAGGCTATAGTAAGAAAACTAAGAACAGCAAATAGAACATTGCATTAAACACAAAAACAATTCACGATTCATTTAACTCTTACAGGTGTTCTATAAGTGAACTCTTGGTTACACGATGGATTTCAATGCATAGTCAAGTTCCTGCCAGACATGCCCCTGCCAACATGGTTATATAATATCATTATCTAATGACAGCACATGTGTCCAGTTTTGCTAAATCACAGCACAGGGTGTAAGAACACAGGTTTGTTTTTTTTTTTCATCCCGCAACAAAAAGTCACACCGGTGTAACTTTTAAAGCGTTTTTGTGTGTTGAGTACAGTGAGCGGGAGGCCCATGACAGAAAAGGTACATCATCTTCAGTGAAAGGTTTGTGTTTGCTGCGTCTTCGTTTATTTACACAGCGTTTTGAAACCACATAGGGAATTACAAATAGCCTCGTATATATAGATACACAACGCAGGAGATTTTGTTAAAGTATTATTTTAATTAGTAATGCCAAATGTACTTTTGGGGAACTGGAGTAAAAATTTGAATATTATTTATGTTTGTGTGTTTACTAATAGGAAAAATTTAATTTCTTTTTGCACTTACATCACAGAATACTTTAGATGCAAGTTATGATTAATCAGAATAAAAATCATTCCAAAAATTATAATTAATTATAAATGGAAGGTTTTTCAAAGATTGGGGTTACTTAACTTTTTTAGTCTTGTTTGTGCAGAAGAATTTCGAGTGTTGGATTTGCACAACAGAAGAAATCTGATTTCATTCCTTCTTGATTTATAATTCTTGTATGATATACAATCCAGGAAAACCAGTTTATGATATTAGAGGATTGAAACTGTCCCAAGTAGGTTTCAGACAATATTGGAGAAAAAAAATCTACATTTTGAAAAAGTTCTTAATTTCGGAAAGTAATTCAATCGTTTATTTCAGAAACCCATCAACCGACATTAAGAAAGCATTACATAATTTTATATTGCTAATATATCAGTTAGGTTAGAGAGTAATATATTAGTTGGCTATTCAACTTACACAAATTTCGTCGATATTTTAAAAATGTTTATTTAAAAATTTGTGAAAACTGCGCAAAATTTTCTTGACAGGTAGTAAAATATCTACAGTGAATAAAACAAAATTTAGTTAGAGGCGAGGCATGATCTCGCGACTTTAAAAGCTCATTCCACTAAAATAAAACGTTAATTTTGAAAATAAAATGTTTTCTCTAATGACAATTTCACTCACCACTTCGCTACTCTCTAACCAGTGAACATTTAACAATACACTAAATTCATAATTTTGTTTTCTATACCGCCAAAATTCTAATTTCATTCTTTGCACTCCTATAATGCTGACGAAAATTAAGGCTTTCTGGAAATCTGCGTTACATGCTGATCCGTCAACATGCTTACTTCAGCTAGTAGAGTCAGGTGGAGGAAAATGGTGGAAAAACCTTGCATTTTTTAAAAAAAGTCGTAAAATGATGCTTTTGAATCGATGCTAACTAAACTATTGATGTATATTACATACGTTTGATTTATAGATTGGAATTATAGCAGTATTTTTATTTTTGGCATCAAAATACTTTTCAACAGTGTCATTTTTAATTAGGCAAGAACTGATACCCCTATTTTCCTCCACCATAGAAAAAAAAATAGGGATAGTACAAAGGTAACTGTAATGTTTTTAATAAATATCACTTTATTGCTATGAATGAAATAAAAAGCACTCAATTTAATATAGTCTTAAATATTCTGAAAAAAAATGCACAGAAAAGGCTTATTTCATAAAATATTTAGCTGGAGAAATAATGTCCACGATTATCAAGAGACAGGTACACTCAGTATGTGTTAAATGTTACTTGGTTCCATAAAAATTTCTGACAATAAAAAATAAAAATGACAAACTGACTGGTTATAACTATTGTTTCAGGAATGTTTACTGAAGGATAAATGTAATTGTCAGTATCATACAGAACTTAGTAAAGTAACTAGTATATAATGGTCGTATGATAGTACTTTTTAAAGTAAATAAGTATAATCATAAGACCATTTTACTCCCTACCCCCCCCCCTAAAAAAAATAAAAAAGATGAGAATAAAACTATAATTGTTATGTAATCCAGTTCTCTTGAAGTCTCTCTACTAATATGTATTCCTTGTTAATAGGCAGTATGTTTAATGTGTGCAAAACTTCTGATCTAATGTTGTTGAAATATCCTAAACTTTACTAGAAATACTTGCATGTTCTAAAAATATATCTCCATGGATAAAAATAACAAAGAAATGGAAAAAGGTATTTTTCAGTAAACCCCCCATTTTCCCATTTACCACAATTTCCCCCACCTGGCTCTATATGCATATTCACTCAAATTATTACTTATCTCTAAATACGGACAGAAGGGAAATAAATTCATTGTATCTTTCTCGGAATTAGTTGCCTAACATATATAAAAGTCAGCATACACAAATATAGCATATTGATCAACAGAAAGCATTTGCTAAGCTTGAATGTGAAATCATTACAAAATATTTTGTTTTACTTAATGCACCTTCAATGCTTTCATGTTATTAAAAAGAAAAATAAAGCTAGTTGAATAATAATAGTACAAGGCTTTGTCTCATTTTAATTTTATAAATTTGTTTACTATTTCTATACTAAGTGTAATTCAGACCTTTAAAATAATGTCAAATAAGTTGTTTGATAAGTGGTGCAAACATACATTTTAATCAATCTTATTACTATGAAAATAAAATGGTAAAAGTTGTCTATAAAGAAATTTCTAGAAAAGACTACATCTCTTTCCATCTCACATTTAAAAAATTAATTAATTAAAAATAATAGTAATAAATAAATAAACTTTTCTACGGAGAATGAAAACGTTTAAGGGTTTATTCTCCCACTTAGGAAATAGTTAATTATTTACAATTTCATTAGTTTTACAATGTTTCAGTGTAATAATAAAAATAATTCCGTTACAGCCATAAAAAGACGTTTTTAGTAAAGGTTACTGAATAAATAAAAATGCTCATCACATGAAAGACATCACATAGATTGCAAATACTCCTCATCACACAGCTCCAACATCTCATCACAAAAGTTTCTTCAAAATCAAAGCTACAGTTCAAGCATTTTCACACAGACGGTTTATATAGGTCTAAAGTAAACTCAGATATATACAGTTTGGAAAACACAAACGAAAATAAATAAATTTTCAGATGGAGAACTTCGAAAAGGCAAATTTCAAAGCTGCATCCATGATGACAAAAAGGAATGATTTTCAAACTTGTGATATTGTACAATTTCGACATGATATATTTTGAACTGGTGGTATTATCAATATAGCCGCAGAATATTTTTGCTGTGTTTCTTGTAAAACTGCTAGTTTATAAAGAAAGTATGAATTGAAAGTGTATGTGACTGCGTACCCCTGGGATATGTTCCCAGGGGGGTTTAAAAACAAGCCAAGGGAATGTTCATAAAGACTTATTCCGGCAATGGTCTGTTCTTACAAATAAAATTAGATAATTTCATTTTGTATTATAATAAGCAAGTCCATGTATTTTTCCTTCTCCTGTCGGATAAAAACTATAATCACTAAACACAATAAAATACTCTCTGCGAAATCTTATTAGTTATTCAACAGATTTTTTCTATATTAAATACTTAACGATAGCTGATAACTGTTTGGAATAAACAATTAAGTAAATCTGTAACAACGTAAGAAAAAAAAGTTTATATAAAGTCGAACCATTAAATTATAACTTTATAATCAAGACTGGCAACTTACACTTTAAAAACAAAATTTTTATATATAAGTGATAAAAATCAGATATTCAAACTCAGCTGAAGAATATTATTTACATTTGTAGTGCCAGCTAAAAAGTTGACTTTCAGTTGGGCAATAATGATATTAACAGTTCATTTGTGCTTGAAAAAAAAATAAAAACAAAAACTATAGAATGCTTTCGTGAAAATACGGGTGTAGATAATGATCAAGCTATTAGTTCGCTATGCTGGGGGTATTTTGACTTATTCAGGGTTAAATAAAGCTCTAAATATGAATTGATATAGGTTCGCAAAATTGGCATAACTGGTAGAGAATTCTTTTCAGAGGGTCTAGTTAAAAAGAGAAAAATGAAATACTGATTTAGGATAACATTTTACTTTATTATACATACCATTGAACAAGTTTTTTCTTTTTATTTTAACTATGGTGGGGGGGGGGGGGAGACTACCATTTCCACCACTTTTGCGCACTTTGTCAAGTCATTCCTTTTTTCTTTTTTGGCTAATTCCATGAAAATGCGACCTATACATAATTTTTCAAATTTCAACAAAATAATTTTTTTGCTACCAATTGATAGAAAATAAGTCAAGCTTTATGAAAATAACTAGCTGCTTGCCCGTTCTCCGCACGGTGGGAAACGCATATTTTCCTTACACATATATAATTCGAATTAAACCCAGTAATGAGGAATCTCAAAACGTGAAAAAATACTTGAATCGTGACTAAAATTTGACATCATGAGTGCAAATTTTAGACGATTGAACATGACACAAAAACTACGTCATGTGACTGGCGATCAGAAAAGAAAGAACTTTATGGTATGCAGACAAAACTTTTCTCTTTCGAAAAATGCCTGATTTCTACATCAAATAATTCGTTTTGTGAGGTTTAGTATATACCACATTGAGGTTAGTATATATAGTATATACCACATAAATAACATTACATGATGTTGACAACAATTTTATCTTGCATTTTTCAAAGCGTGGACAATGCATTAGCGCAGTTATGTTACACACGACTTTATTAAATTTTACCTAAATTAAAAAACCTACGTGAAACAATGGATGCATCATTTACGTATAAAGCCAAAAATGTACCCTGCTCCGGTGAAAATAATGTCGCTTTTGTAAATGAAAACGTTCGTGATGTAACTTCTGAGAAAAAGCTTATTACCCTTATTGAACTCTTAATGCAGTATCACACTTGTTGCATAAAAGTGACAAATGACGTTTATCTCACTGTCAATTCGCTCTAAATAAATAACTAATTTCATTTTTCATTTTTTACAGATTACAGTTGACCCCCTTTATAACATGGGTCTACAACACGAATTCTTAGAACACGACGAAAACATTACGATCGTTTTCGTGTAACACTTTAAAAGAGACTCGTACAGCACGATGAAATGAGACATATGTTCTGATACTATGACGCCTTAGCTCCTGTAATTAACATTCCTTTTGAATGGCAACACCAAACATCATTGCATTTTTACGGAGAGCAAATAAGTTTTGCCGCGATTATACCGCGCAGTCCGCACTCCAGGTGGAGTATAGCGCAGGGCTCGTACAACACGGATTCCTATAACACGGAACGTATCTACCGTGCTATAGGGAATCTACTGTAGTTGCATAGTGTCAAATTCAATAGTTAAGAAAATTATGGGTTGCCGTATTTAGTAATATTTCATCTTACCTTGGTGGCCGAAATGTATTAAAACCAAATATTCGAACTGTATCAAAAGTAAAATTTACTAAAAGTAAAATTTTTAATTATGTATAACCCTCAGAACACCTTCGGAGTTTGCCATCTACGACGGTTTTTCATGACGTGACAACTGATGCTTGCGTACAGTGGCGTAGCCAAGGAGAAGATAGGGGGTCACAACCCCCCCCATGTGGAGTTTTTTGCCATACAAAATGTATATTCTTAACTCCCGTAACATTCCCATGAAAAATTTTTGGCTACTCCTGCTTGCATATAATTGATCTTTTTTTTTTCATTTATCAGTGATCAATATACTTCAGGATCGGAATCTCCGCGGTAAAAAATGGTCTAAAAATCTGACACCAGAAAAATCTGATTAACACAGTGGGGTTACACAAATACGCACCGGACATACGGTCTTTCTTATGTCCGGAGGAGCAAATACATTAGAGGATATGTGCTGCTCCGGGTAATCTGCCAGCAAAACAGCAAAAATGACGTAAAAAATGACATCCACACGCAAAGGAAATAAAATTAAAGATATGTAGAATTGCATGAAAACTTCGATTATTTTTAAAGTGCAAGTCTGTTACAATTAGTTCTATTTATTTCACGTTTGATGCGCTTTCACTTTTTCGAGTCTTAAAAGCTGTAGAAATGAGTGGTTTCACTGAATTGTTAAATTTAACAACTTAAGTGGCAACAATGGATTCCGTTGCTACGGAAACTATAGCGATGTTAAAAATAGAACATGAAATGAGTTATTCATGTTTACTTTGGTAGAACTGCCATATTGGCGAAATTAACACCGCCAGTCGATGGCAAATAGCTCAAACCACAAATTAAACTTGACACTAAAGGCAATACGCAATACTCTGTTTGGCGGAATTAAAAAAAAAAAAAAATATCTATGCATACGGTGACATCGGCTCATCTCAATTGTGGAATGGAATTAATAATATGTACATAGTTGCACTACATTTGAATATTTTTCGCCAACTTTGCTAAGAAATGTACTAAAGTAGGAATCAACAAATATTTCAATTCGTAAAACAAAAAATATATTAGACAGTATTAATTACGCCTTTCTAACAGCTTCTAGTAAAAGAAACTTCCGTAGCGCTGCTTTAACAAATAAGAATCAATTATTTATTACACAGTATTTCGATCGTCAAATGCCAACATCTTGCAAGATTTTTTTGTTTTCAGGGAATCATTCGAAGCATTGATTTAACAGCAATCAAAATGGGAAATAGTTATCTATCATTTATATGGTTCCATCGCCAAAATTTAATGCAGGCATATTATTGATAAGTAGCAGTTATTTAAATTATTATTAACTATAACGGGTTTTAATCACCGTTAACTACCATGTACAAAATGCGAGAATTTCAATTTTCTGAAATTTGGCGGAATTCCTCTAACTTAAATCAGTTTACTTAATTTCGTGAAAATTCTATAGATCGGTTAAAATCGCCTTAATAACTGCATTATTTCTATATGAAAAATCGAAGTATAGCGCCGTAAAAATTATATTTGTTATTAAAAATACTATTTCGTTACGCTCTCAGTAATTTGCGCCAAGCCCAAAACTGTACAAATCGGTAGAACCTACTACTTTCTCAAAATCGCCAAATGAGCCATTTTTTTTTTCGGCCAAACTAAAAAATATACATATTAGTCTCGGAAATCTCTCAATCCCTTATTCTTTTACACATAAAAAACATTGAATTCCAGTTCTGATTTAACATGAACGCAATATTTTAATTAAAAAATAACTTTGTAAATAATCTAAACATAAAAAAATCATTATTCTTTTATTTTTATTGCAGGAGTCTAAATAATTTAATAAAATAGCCAAACATGGCAACCTCGATGCTTATTTCTCACTTTTTTGACTACAGGGGTTACAATCACGGAATTGCGGAGAGCAAAAATTAGCGTTTTTGACGGAGTTTTTAATCAATATCTCCTAAACTAATTCGAATTTCGAAATTTAAATTAACGGAGGTTCTTTCTCGAAATTTTCCGAATTCGTGGATACCTCGTTCGAAACTCAACTCCCAGCCGTTTAGGAGGAGATGATGTTACAGACACACAGACAGACGCGCACAGATTTTAATAGTATAGACAAGAAATAAGATAATTGTATAATTTTTCATAGTTAATATTTTCAAGACTAACTTTCAAATGGAGAATCTAACATTTTTACCTCTAATGTAATGTCCTTGAGGCATTAAATTACCACAAACCTTTTTGAAACAAATACATATTTTTAAAGAATGGTTCACTTTATGTATAAAAATAACAAAATTTTCACTGGAAACCTTTTAATTATTTTGCTATTTCTCCCAAACTTGATATTAGTCTTCATGTCATGTCTATCACAAAAACTTCGAATTTTTTAATTTAAAAAAAATATGCTTGTTAAAAATTATTAACACTTTATTTTCTATTTCTATATGTCAAAAGAAACAATTCATAAAAAATTTGAAAAAGAAATTTAAAATTTAAAAGAAATTTAAACATTAAATTTTGTCTGTCACACCAACCATGCCTGTTACAATTAGTTTTTCAAGCAACTTTTCCTTAATCTTATACTTTGAAAGTTATTATTATTATTTAACTAAGTATTGATGTCAACAGTATTTCTTTACAACTCATCAAAGTGAGATGAGTTGTAAAGAACACGTGTGCTTTTCTGAGAACACATGTGTGCTTTTCTGAGAACACATGTGTGCTTTTGAAGTCATTTATTAAGACCCCCGAAATGCTATCACCTGATGCGATTTTCCCCCTTCGATAGTCGTAGAAAAATTAGTTTAAGTTAGCATATATTTATCTTCATAAATCTGACACTTTTCAGGATATAATTCACAAATTTTCTTCATCACGTCATTAGTGCATGGGGGCACATTTTACTAACTATGATTTCTTTTGTAAGTGGGGGGGGGCTTATACAAATTTAAAATGTGTAACTGTTAAAAAACAATTCCTCTCAATTTTGTAAAAGTGTCTTTTTTTTCCCACCTTATTTTGAACATTTTTTTCAATTAACATTGCCCATTTATCTCTAATAAATAAAGAATTAAAGCATGTTACCATCTTTTGGGGACACTCTGCATATACTACAATGGTATATTATTATGATAGTGACTGTCATTGTTTCTTCCATAGAAATTCATGAAAAATCACCCAGAGTTTAAAGTGCAAGAGATTGAATTTCAATCTGATGGAACATCTCAACACTTTAAACAAAAATTATATGCCAATTTTAATGACACAAGTAAGCTTGCAAAAGTTTCGCATTTCTTATCTACATCACATGGCAAAGGATGTAATGATGGCATTGGTGGGACTATAAAGTGTCAAGTCCCAGAGGCTATTTCGAGCTAGAAGTATAGCTCCTACGGCTCCTAGAGAACACCATTATGCGTTTGTTGAAGCTGCAAGGAAAATTTTCCCTGTAATCAATGCCATGTATGTATCTCAAGAAAAAAATACAATGAAAGCAAACCTTGATCTGACATGGCAAAAAATCAAAGCAATGCCTGGAACAAGAAATGCACATTGATTCTGATCATGCACACCTGATATAATTTATAGCCTAACTTCAAAGTGTAAAAAGGGCACTCTTTTCAATTTCAATACAGGTAAATGTACTAAAAACTACCTCTTGGAAAATACTACTGCTTAAAATTTGCAATGTAGCCAATGGGTGAATGTAAAATACGATAATGATGTTTTTCGTGGAATAATAATAGGAATGGAGCAAAAACAGTACAGCATAAAATACTTATTGCTAAATAAAATTAACACTAGATGCGCCTTTGGGGGCATTTTGACCCTTTTCCAATCTCATGCTTTATTTCAATATACATTTTAACACCGCATTTTTCTACTTTTCCTAAAATTCTTACAAGTGTGTTGAGACAAACTTTTACATTTCTATTTTAATTTGAAAAATAAATAATTATAGAAATACCTAAATCAGACAACAGGGATCGCTTTGATCCTCCTCTCCGGCTGTCCTAATGGTCAAGGCATGTTTAAATTTGAACAAAAAGATCATATGGAGAAGATCATTGTTACGAAAAGGAGAAAATACTAGTAAATGTTACAGTTCTCACAGCGACAATTCCAGAGGGGGGGGGGGTTACAAATTTTAATTTTTTTTCTTATTTTGTGAATCACATTACATAATATATGAGTGCCATACCATACTTTAATCCCTAATTTGTGATAAAAAAATAAAGTAGTAAAGGAAAAAATACACGTCTGTTACAAAACCATGTCATGTCTGTCAAGCTGATAAATATTTTATAATGTTTTACTATTTTCAAGTTTCTTTATATTTATCTTTCTGCTCAACATATCTAAGTCTCAATTTGAGTCTCAAAAAATTCTACACTTGAAGTACATTCTAATTAAGAGCAAATGGTAATAATAAATAGTCACTCAAAATCTGTATCTAAATTTTGTCATATCTGTCACAGCAGTTTTTAACCCCGTTAATTAAAAGTGTTTTCTCTTGAACTAAAATCTTAATATTTTTAATAATTAAGGCCTGTATTTGCATCACCCCATGGGATTTTTTTCCTAGAAATTAATATTTAGTACTAAAGTTTTAGCAATAAAAGTGTCTTATGCCATGTCTGTCACATATGGAATTAACCTTTTCAGATATAATGCAAACTTAAAATTAATTTATAAATGCTAACTTCAGGTAATTTCCTACGCCACACTTCAAGATTTTCCAGGTTTATAGCTGAAATCCCCCACCCCCCGGACTTTTTCTGTTAAAGTAAAATTCCCTTATTACTTCAGGTTTCTCTTGACCGCTGGCTGCCCTACTAGCATTTCTATAAAACACGTAATAGTTTTCTTGGATCATAATTTAACTGTCATCACAAACGATGCCCTATTAAAATGTCGATATTTTTTGCCCGCATTGTATTTAGATATAATCATATTTAACTGTTACATGTTCACATTGGCAATGTAGCTTCATATCAATTAAAATTCTCTACCACAGGTAAAACAGTGATTTTTATGGTTTCTTTCAACCAGCACCTACAAAAATAATTCTTGAAACAACACTGTATACTATATAACATTTTTAAACCGAAAGGTTTTTTTTTGTTGTCTTTTTTTTATGTTTTTGTCAGAATATATTAACAAGAAACTGACAAAATTAAAATTATTGCCCAACATTATTTATTTTTAAACATAGTAAAAGAAAAAAAAATGCATGCTTATCTGAATATTCTTGTTCAGTTAATTTTTACGAAAATCAATTAGGACAGAAGCTGGACCTATTTCTAAAGTAGTTAGTGTTTTATTGACGGCATATCAATATTTCTTAAAAGTTAAAAGTAAAAAAAAATCGTATTTATACTATTCATTGTATCTTTCTTGTCTTTGAAAATCTTACTATAAGATAAAAAGTAAAATTATTTACCAGTTAAAGCAATGGAGAAACATTTTAAAATTGCACTAATTTATTTTAAATTTGTTTCAATTGTGATCAATATACTTATTACTAGTGTTAAGTAGGAACCTTAATATACTTAGGACAAAAATTTTAATTTATTCTACTATTAAAAAATTTCCAATTAAAAATATTTTATTCGTTCACTCAATTTTTCTATCAACCCGAAATTTTGCTCAAAAAGTAGCTATTTGGATGAACTAATAACTGGAACATTTAGCAAACTTTAGCCAAAATTTGTAGTTACTTTCACTTTATTTGTTAAGGTACTTTTTTATGTTCTGATGAAAATTAGCCGCGGCAGCAGAACCTGCTATATCAGTCTGCATCACCAAGAGTACAAACCAAAACCAAGGAGGAATGTACCTTAAACCACGTTGCATTAAACACATAATCAACTACATTGAAAAGCTTGTTCTGTTTGTCAGAGCACGAGTGAAAATACATTTCATGAACTTAATCCGTAATACTGTCATTAATAATCAAAAACAAACAGATGGCAGTAAAAGATTTTATTTTAATTCAATGTCAGTATGGAACATAAATCACATCATAATCGGTATGCAATGGTATTAAATTAATACTAAAGATATGCATTATTTAAGATGCACTACAAAAAATGTATGATTTGTTTAACTTTCATGATAAGTGCTTTAATTTTTAAGATTCACTTGTTGTTTTCATTTTACTAGTATCCTAAAAAAACTTTAAATTAATAAATTTACATTAGTAGCGGTAAACCCGATATGTAATGTAACTTGTTTACTCATGTTTCGGTTATACGTCAGTTCATTTATAAGTCGTTTTAGATAAGTCCCTTGAAAGACGTGTAAACTGTGCTTCACTGTATTATAATTTTGTGTTTAATCAAAAATCAATCTTTTCTTAGATCGCTTTAAAGGTGATTTACTTTTGTTTGTAAAAATACAAAGGTAGATTTTGATTTTCAATAATTTCACATTAAAGAAAGGTACTCTTTAATATTTTTATTTTTATTATTGTGGGTTTTTTTTATACCTGCTGTATGGACGTTCAGTATATACTTAAGTTTTTATGAATTACTACATATATTATTTCTAATTATATATTTTACAGATTTTTTTACAAATCGGTCTAATACTATTTAAAAATATCGAAATTCTTAAATCTAGTCGGTATCTGCCAAGTAGTCAGTTAAATTTGTCCAAGTAGGCCGAGTAACCAATACCGAATACTCGGTACATCTCTGGCGGTCATAGAGTTTTAGAACTAACTTGTAGCAAGAAGACAATACTTGTAATGGCTGTAAGGAACTAATTGTTCCAACTAGTAAAATATTAAAATGAATCATTAAATAAGATTAAATATTATAAGATAAAGGAAAGAAATTGAAGAAAAATTACTTACTTTTGTTTCTTTTAGTATCCATAGTTAAATCCAAAGTCTATGAAGGTTCTAGGTATCTGTTACATTCCAATTTCAGGAATACTGTAGAGAAGATTTGAAATAATATCCATTTGTAAAGTTCTGAAATAGAAAAGTTGGGTTAGTAACGATAAATATTCATTCAAACACATTTTGAATAAATAAATAAAAAATGTTAGGCGAGTTCTATAAATCTTTATTTTCTGTATGTGTAAATGACAGCCTTCCTACTAACATTATAATCACTGATTAATGAAATCAGTCACAAATTAAGATAAAATTTTAAACAATCGTAATCACACACTATTAGAAAGCATCAAAAATAATATTTAACATCTTTATTTTTAAACCTCAAATTAGAAAGTTTTCGGCTCCCAAAATGTCACTTTTTTTCTTGTGCACCATGTTATTAGAAATGTATTTAGCTGACTTTGTAAATTCAGCTGCTCTGGATGTTACACACACAGATATAAACAATTAATTAAATTTCAAATATGCATGGAAACAGATACGATTTTAAAAAGCGACTAAAATACAATATCAACACAGCCATACATGTAAAATAATAATAATAAACTGAAATTGTTGTAAGTTGTTACTTTTTACACGGTTTAAATAACTAAAAAATGGGATAAGTTGAACTAATTTTGAGTTAAAACTATTTAAAAAATATGGGATTTTATGCAGATTCAGCTATAATAAATTCGTTTCTAATATATTCTATGCTTATTAAACACTACATATTTTGAAGACAAGTAAATTGTATGCAGTGGAAAAAGCAATAGAGTTTAGGTACATGGAGAGATATCTACATATGTAGATTTATTATTTATTTCTCTATTAAAGATTTACGATAGTTTTTGACACGTATTAAAAAGACTGTACAAAGCAGGGATGGAAAGGAGACGAGACAAAGCTTTGCAGCTGTTTTGCGAGATCAGACAGGTCTATTTTCCGTCTGGCGTCCATCGCTAATACAAACTTTTAAAAAAGATATTTCTTTACAATCGAATGAAAAAACGTGTTTTTAAAGGTTTTTTTTACACTTAAGGGGATTTAATATTTTTAATTTTTTGAACAGTTAATCAAAATACCATTTAGTGTAGAGCAGCGTTTCAGGTGTGTGTGTGTATGGAGGAGAGGGGTGATAGTGGCTTTGTGCATGGGTACGTGAGAAAAACAGGAAAAGTGCAAGTGAAAATTTATGTTTTAAATAATCATCTTATTCATTCTTAACTATACTTAAAAACATATCTATTTTCCCTTAAAATGTTTAAACTCTACCTGTAACATTGTTTTGTAGAAAAGGAGACTAAATGTTCATTGTTGAAGAACAAAAAACTGTATGTATACTGAGGAATGTGAGGGGGAAGGACGCCATCATAAGTTAGTATTTCTTGGGGGGAGGGGGGGGGGCACAATGTTAAAAAGGATGAGAACCCCAGCTTTAGAGTATCAAATAATCCTCTCATAGCATTCAAACAGTTTGACACAAAATGTTTACTTTTAAAAACTAAAATATTTTAGAAAGAAAGCAAAAAGAAGCTTAGCAAATTGAAGCAATTGAAGCAATTCAGGTTAAGAAATAATTTAGCTCTAAGTCATAAAAATGTGATGCCTTTGATTTTCATTTGATACTTATTATCTATGACCCCCCCTTAACTTCACTTTTTCAATTTCTTCACTTTTTTTCTCCCTTTTAAATTATATTAAACCTTTAGTACGGTGTAAAACAGTTATTCTTTCAGATATACGGCATTAAATCTTTAGTAAAATATAAAACATTGTTGCTTGTGAATAACTTGAAGTAATTTGATCATAATTAGCTGGAACTGAAAACTTTCATTGTTATTGATTGAAAAATCCACTTCTTTCTTAAGCAATTGTTTTTGACTTTTTGTGATTGTGAAACTCAAGGATTTTTTCCCCCTTAAGACAAATGCATGATATTTGCAGTCAGATGACAGAACAGTTTTAGTTCAAAAACATACTTCTTATTCAGTTAAGAGAAATAAGTCTAACAGGCATTTTCAAGTGTATACGAAAATTAAAGTCCTTTTAAATAAATTGGCTTATGAACTTCTGCTTGTAAGGCTAATGATAAGCTTATATTAATTAGAAAAATATACTTATATTCATTAAGGACGACCGTAAATTTATAAACACTGATGAAATGCTAAAAAATATTTTTTATCAAGTCATCATGCAAAAACTATGCTATAAAATTGAACGATGCGCAGTTAACTAATAAAAAAAAAATAACTTTTATGGAAAAATAATCCCTTTAAATGCAGTTACTTTAATTTTCTTTTAAAGAACAGCTTTTTGTTAACTGGTTTCAATCTATAAAATACCATGAACACCTATTAATTTTAATTTGCAAATTAATTATTATTTTTATACTTCGCAGAAAAACTATATTTTTCTTTTCTTGGAACCCACATAACTACACTTATTCAAATCTGCATTCTGTTTTTCAGTTCTAACGTTTTATAATTTATTTTTTAATGACAATTATTTTTTATTTTTTATTTCAAATTAACTACCATTTAAGTAACTTTGTTTACACGTACATGAGAGCAAATTCCGGAGTTGTCTCCCTTCTTCAGAAGCTAAAAATCTATCAAGTGAAAGGAAAGCATAATAGTAATATAAAATGTTATTTATTTAATTGATTATACCCAAGAGATGTATGAGAGACGAAACAAGACGAGATAGAAGTTTTTACCATCACTATATAGGATTTTTTGACAGACAAGACAAGGTTTTGTAGCTGTTTAGCAAGAGGAGACAAGCCTAATTTTCGTCTCAGGTTCATCTTTCCTTACAACACCCAGTTCTTTCAATGGTTTATTTATTATCGAACGTAAAGTTGATTATTTTTATTTTTCGATGATTTGACTCTACAAGACCTTCAAGTACTATACTGTTGATTCCTTATATAAAATGAAGTTTTTTTTTATTAAGTTGAAGAGAATATTTTTTGAAGATGATCGAATGCAAGTTTCACTAAGAAATAGATGCAACTCATTTTAGAAATGAAGTAAAAGGTGATCTCATGCATTGGTTTGTAGAATGTTCCATGCAAACTAAATAAAACTAAAATATCTAAAGATTATTTTGTTTAATACAAAACGAAAAATTGCACGTATGTATATTAGAAAGTAATGCGGCGTTTCGTTTCATACTATTCCGAAACTCGTTAACAGCATATCCAAGAAATTCCAGGGAATCAAAATTTTAATTTGTGCAACAACCAACACAAAGTGGGCGGTTTCTTTCCCCCCCCCCTTTTTTTGTGTGTGTGTATCAGTTACGAAATTTTTAGAAAAAAATCTATAAAATCGAAAATTTTCCAGAATGTGAAAAATTCTGTTGTCCATTTCCATGTTTAAGATTTTTTGTGGAAGTTTAAAAAAACGCACCGTTTATACGTTTATTTCAGTGTGTAATTGCAGCTTATTAAAAAAATCTTTCTGAAAATTTTCATTCTCTGGTGCAAATAGTTTATTTTAATTTGCGTACTAAGACCATACGAAGCAGACTTCGTTTCATCACACATAAACCCTAAAAAATTTCGGCTATGAAATGGTTTAAAAATATAAAATAAGTCAAAGAAAATGTAAACCATTATGCACAGAGTAAATCGATACTTTTGCTTATGGAATGTGTACAATAATTAAAGTGTAGATGTCTTTTCATTAAAGTATAGCTGTTGTTGTTATGTGTACAGAATTACCACTCGACGACAAAATTTGATAAATTAATGCACTTGAATGCTTTATCATACTTTTTAGCTTGTCTTTAGGTGAGAAGCTGACGTTGAAACTTTTTCATATTATTTATTTTTTAAGGTTCATTTTTTAAAATTACGTCATTTGGAGTACACACACAAAAAAAGACCTCATAAAATTAATGATAAAGTTTGCATATAGCAGAGTGAATCCATTCAAAATAAGTAATACATAGTGATTGAAAGAGTTTGAATTTTCAATGGCACTAGTTAGTAATAATAATACTATGTATTTACTTACACTTAAATGGATCTCAAATGCTTGAAGAATATCTCTAACAACAATTAAAATTACTACAGTAAGATAATTAGGTGCACACATAAACTACCATTAAATCTACAATTTAGGCAATCATCTGGTAGCTGGGATCACCGGTTTATTCTTAAAATTTTGAGGGGCCATAATATCAATAGCCTCTCCCCTAGAGGCTAGAATAACTCATGTGAGAGGGTTCCCTTCACAGGGTACCCATCGCAACCTTAAAGAGAGATTACTAATCTTTAAAACTCGTAGAATTTGCCTTCAAAATTTTTAATATAATTCATATTATACTCTTAAAAAACATTTTCAGAAAAATATCTCTACTACAATTTCCTTGATTACGCTACCATGTTTAAGGTAATATTTACTTCACGATTTTCTTTTGTGACTCTGCAGCCATAGGCACAGAAATCAATCATACCCCCCCACCCCACCCCGACTCTGATTATGCAATCTCACTTTTAAAAAATTGCCAAAAAAAACTAATTTTTTAAAGAGGGGGGATGAACAGGAGATGATGAATGAACAGTATAAAAAATATGTCTAAAATATCAATAGATATCCACGCTAGACAAAAATTCGTCAGATCCATCCCTAATTATTAAAATAGCTTGTTTAAAATGTATCAAAAGTGCCAATTTCAGACAAATCGTCCGTACTCTGTCTACCTGAACAGTGTCGGTATCGTAACATTGAGGAAGGGGGGAGGGCGAATGAGAATCTCCATTCCCATACATGCAAGCAGTGACTTATTTATTTTAGAAAGCGAAATTTAGGTTTTAATTTCTTTTTTCTTAAAAAAAAAAGAAACAGCAGACCACAACAGCTGAAAATGTTTGAGCTTTATTTTTTAATTCTCTTTGTGTCATAAATTTTTTCGTACAAAGACTATGCAAAAGTACAAATCTGTTACAGATATATCTAGGCGACGAGTAGAAAATGTTTGATTAGTTTACGAAGTGTTTTATTTCCGTGCCTTTTATAACATTGCTCCTCATTCATGGGGCAAAGAAACATCCATGGGAACATTCATGGGGCAAAGAGAAGAGGCTCAATCCATCTTTTAAAAAAAATTTCTGACTACCTTATAAACTAATACAATTACAAGAAAAAAAAATATTCTTGCATAAATTGTCAAATACCTGAAATGTAAAATTCTGCCTGTTTAAAGAATTTAGTTCATATGGTAAATGAGTCATTTATTTGTCTAATTTTTCTATAATCAAGTTTGTCTATATTTTGTGTAGTGTTTTATGTATTGTGAATTTATAAAAATAACTGTAATTTTAGCACTAAATAACGTTATTTTTATGAAATCATGCATCTTATGAACGGCTTTCAAAATAAACAGATTGTGCTGGAGACTAGAAAACTGTATGAATAAATAAATGTCTCTTCAAAAGATGTACAAATCATATTTACAAATGTCCATGTTGTGACGGTTATGAAACATGCATGAAAAAATCGTGAATATGTACTTTTGCAATAGTTAACAAATTGGATGATGGCTTGGCTCATTTTGTAAGGTTATTTTTGCGCTTAGTAAAATTTTTTTATTAAATTTGTATGATGCATATAAATTTACTTCTAATAAAATTTCATAATACAGTTAAGTTGAATTAACATTTCAAGTGTTTTATACCATTAGTTGGTTTCATAAAGCAATTCAAAAGTCATGCAATGCCTGAATGCATGTCGTCTTTTTAAAGGAAGAGCCTTGAATATTTGAACGCATCCACCACCCATAAAAATTTATCATCAGCACTAAAATTTGACAGAAAGCCCAGGGTAGGCAGTGCCTTCTGAATTTTCTTTCACTGAATTCTGACACCTGTGTTCTAGTCTCTCTAATAACAAAAAGTCTGACTCCTCTAAATCCATTCAGTATCTTCCTCTTTTTCTGCAAGCTAATGGCTTATAATTTTTTTTTTAATGTGAAATCATTATCATTCTAATTCTGCCCAGTTCATACGATTAATTTTGATAAATTTTATGTATCTTACTTACTATAGATTTTACGTAATAGAGAGTAACTTCTCATAAAGTTGTGTATATCTATTCCACCAACTATGGTCCAGAAAATTCTCCTTGAAAATGACCATTTTATTTTCGTCTGCCTTGGTCAGAGTCCAGATCTCTGCGCTGTAAATATTGGTCTGATTAATGCTTTAAAAACAATTTTTTTAATATTAGAGGAGATTTAATAAACCATTTCAATTCATGGGCATAGGCAGTATATGGGCACTTGCATAAACCCCCCCCCCTGGATTTTTGCATGCCTTTTTTGTTCTTTCAACATAGAACCATATATTGAAGAATCATTGCCCCTTCCCCCACCCACACGCTAGGAAAATATTCTGCTAACGCCCACGTTTCAATCCAAACCTTTGTTAACATACATTAGATAGTTTTGAATCTCATTGATAATATTATTGCGATTAGTTAAAAAAAAATAGATCTGAGATAAGTAAAACAACAGACAGCTTGAAATTTATGAGAACTAATTTCTAGGTGGGAAACTTTTATTCCATTTTTTGATACATTCATATATAGTGGAACCTCCCAAGTTGGACACCCCCATAATTTGGACACCTCTGAAAGTTGGACACTTTTTGAGGGAATCGCAGGTATTCAACTTACGGAGGTTTCACTGTATTTTGTGTTTTCGGTATTTAAGATAAGTTCCACGTGATTTGCAGCATTATCTAATGACAGAAAAGCTTAATTTAATGTGGGAACAGTTCTGTAAATGATGTCTGTGTCATCTGATTAGGTCAAAATTTGTTCCATAAAAACTATGCGCAAAAAATAAATAATTAAAAGCGCGATAAAGTATGCCCATAATAATAACGAAATTTTCAAATTAAAATTGTTTCCGATGAACAGCTAAAAAATAAAATAATAATAAATTATGCAACCGTATTGAAGTTTTTTTATTATTATTATTTTTTTTTTAACGCTCCATTTACATTTTACTTTAAAGCTATTTAGTAATAAAAATAAGCTTTTATTCAGAGATTAAGTGAGGATAACGCAAAATATCACTATCCGATTTTTTTCCTATTTTAAATATGAAATTAAGCTTTCAGAAATGCAAAAAGTCTCAAAGCATTAGCGTCTTATTTTTAATCCCAAAAGAGAGGGAGAAAAAAAAAAGTGTATTAGTCCATATGGACTATCCAAACAATGCACAATCAGAATTATATTCACAGAAAACTAAAATTTGGCATTTGGCAACCACTGTAATTGATATGGGCAAAATAAATATTTTTTCCCCCGTTAGTGTAGTCAAAGCGTGACTTATTTCGCAAGCACGGGCTGCGAGTGTTAAATCAAAGAAAACAAAACAGAAATCGCTGAAGCATGCAAGTTGCATGTTTAGGATGCTAATTAATGCTCTTCACAAATTCATCACTTTATTACGAATCCATCATAATCTGAAGAGTGGCTCATGCGCTTCCTGAATATTATTGGCAAAGTAAATTTCAGTTATTTGTTTTCTATGCTATTATCAGTAGCGGGTGTAGAATTTGGTTAAGGAGGGAGGGGGTGGGGAGTCTCCTATAGTTTGTTTATTCTAATATGCGATATTAAAGTTTAAGATGTTTATTCTTAAAAAGAGGGCGATGTAAAAGCTCTAACCATACAACCCGTGATGCTAACCTAAATTTTTGCAATGCATTTCCCTCATGCAAATTAAACTTCTTCCTTTATAAAACAGATTTCTGCTGCATGAAATGCTGCATTTTAGTAACAATAAAAGAATTTTTATTATTACTAAAATATAACATTTAATGCATCATTTATCAAAAGAAAAAGTCGAATATATTTCTCAAATAAATGCTAGATTTTTAAAAGATCCTTTCGAGTTGAATCATTCTCAAACCATGTTATACAATTTCCCCGTTCAATGTGCGTTAATTTTCTTTTCTTCAACAACTTTTAATAATTACTGGAGAGAAAACTAATTTTTACATTAAATGCACCAATATTCAAACACTTTTCTCACTGTAAGAAACAAAATTTATTATTGATATTTTTTTTTCTTGATAGAAAGATGAAAAATGTCCATTGAAAATAAAATAATCATTTATAAACTTTATATTAGTGTTTATACACATAATTTGATAGGTAACAAGTATCATAAATGTCCCATAATATTTAAATACATTTTTTCAAATTACGTATGAATATATGTTCAATCTGCTACTACATTTAACACTGACAGTTCATTTTTCTTCACTTTTTATTTTTTTTAATAAAGATTATTATTTCAAAAATATAAATTCAGTGTGATCATAGTTTTTAGATTTTAACAATGCATGCATTCTTTAAATAAAAAGGTAAACATAATTTAAATTACTCTTGGTAACAGTGGATATGAGGTAACAGAGTAAACACAAAATGAAGAGTTTTTGTCATTTCAGCTTTATTTTTATCTCATTTTCTTTCACCACCAAAAGGCTTTAAAAATTCAAATAATTTTAATCTTAGTTACATAACAGCTTAACATAACAAAGATAAAAATAGTCTACTTTGAATAAATATACTGACCTTAATATTTTCAAAAAAGAACTATTAAAATGCAACAGGCAGCCATGGAAGAAATTAATAACAACATAAGGTCAGTAAGGTCAGGGGATAAGGTCATAACCCCCCCATGAGGAATTTTTGCCATACAAAATGTATATTCTTCACTACATTATCACACACACGTAGACATATATGAGTTGTAGTAGTCGTAACCCCCCCCCCATGAAAAATTTCTGGCTACGCCCCTGCATAAGGTAATTATTTAATAAGGCAGAACCATATGTTGGAAAATTCAGCAATAAAAAGTTCGATAACATAGTGGACATAAAAAACAAATTAAATAAAATAAATTCTGGGTGATGAAAACATAATACGAAGCAAAATAAAAGCTGTTTAATAAATTTGGTTAGTGTATGAAAGACAAATATAATCTTCCATCAGATGTGGCATTAATAAAAATTAATTTTATTCTATTATAAATTCATCATAATTTGTTTTTTTAATTTAGAAGGAAATTTATTTTTTAATGTAGAAGCGAAAGGGATTTTCATTAACACGCATCACGCATACATAGAGAGTTATAAATGACATGAATATATTTCGGATGCTATTTCAATTATTTTTAATTTTAAAACAAACCATGTAATATGTTAAGAGTACTTTCCTTACGATAAAGGTTGGGGGAAACAACATTAGGAGAAAAAAAAACATTGAATGGAAAGGATATGATTAGTAAAAGTTTTGAAAATGATTTTTTTCTTTTTCTCTGTGTCTCTCACACAACACACACACACACAGAGAGAGAGAGAGAGAGAAAGAAAAAGAAAGTAAAATTCATAGGGAAACTTTATTGAGGAGATTAAATAAGAAATTAAATAAGAAAAACGTATTTCAGAAAAGCATGCAGATATTAAATAATTATAACATTCTTTTTCAAAATAAATAATATTTCTTTTAATAAATGGAATAATGCATCAATATATATGTTTAATCAATTTAATAATTTTATTTAGTTATATATGAAGGTATTCTTATTGTTAAAAATGTTAAATATTTACATACAACTCTTTATTTACAGGTTGTAAATATTTTTGTTTTATATTATTATCATTATTATTTGAACCTTAAGGAGCAATACCTTTCCATTTTTAAAATGACGGTACAGTTATTAAAGCAAACGACTGAGATGACCCACAATGTTTTAAAACATACTAACCACTTAATATAAATATAGAGGCTTTGAAAAAATAATTAAAACTGTTTTAAAGTTTATTTACAATTTTGTGAAACTTTATCCGTATAAAATATTTAGTAAATTTTATATTTAATTAACTTGTTTCAATTACTAATAATTTTTTCTTCTCACAAATAAAATATTTTAGTGAGTAAAGATTAGTAAAGACGAACAGAAACTACACTCGGTTTAATTAAACAATATATTTAAATGTATGATGTGAAAATGTATTCACCACAATCCCTAAAATAGTTTTTTCACGATAAAAATGTACTTTAACTTTTTAAGAGTGAGGGGGTGGGGGGAAGCCATAACGGAAACAAAAGTACAATAGAGGAAATATACAATGAGTAAAATACTGCGCAATATAGAAATCCGAATTATTGTGATACTGAAAAATAAAGGAAGGAAGGGGGGAAAGGAGAGAAACAGAAAATGGAAAAATTATGACATGTCACAGAGAACTTGGTAAAAATATCGATACACATCCTAATAGTTATATGTCACGTAACTTATTTTAGAGGTACAATAAACCTTCTCATTAAAATTAAAGCGCACTGTAATTTTACTGCAGGAGTTAGAAGTACGATTAAAAAATTATAAAATATAAGCATCCATTTAATAGAGAAAGGAAGGAAAAAAATATAACTTGTTTTGTGTTTTCAATTAAAAGAATGGCTAAGTTTTGATTTATCATGAATATTTAAAGTCAGGTTTTGAGTGCATGCCAAAAAGATTTCTGCATGGAAAGAAGCTAGTACTCATTAACCGATCACTTAAGTAATAATTTGAACAAATGTTAAAAAGAAATAACAATAAAGTAAAATAAATAACATTTAAACAGTGACGGATCAAGAAAAAGGGGGGGGGGTCACAATTTTGCCTTTTTCCTTATGTAAATTCATTTAAATTCACAAATTAAATTGCTCCAAAATTCAAGAGTTGAATTTATGTACACTGTAAAAAGCTGAATATTAGAGCAACACAGTTAGCACTAAGCTGAAAATAACATTTAAATTTTAATGTAACATCATGCTGTAATTAATAAGCAGCAGTGTTCTAATGTTTAATGTATGCACATGCATACATACTATCTTATTTACTTATAATTTTTAAATGCAATGCGTTGAACAAGAATCATGATTAAATTTTATTAGTTTATAAAAGAGGAAAGCCACTAAAGAATTTTGGGATTAGAGTATTTCTGGAATAAGAGCTTTGTTGCATCAAATTATTTCATTTTAAAATCAATAATTTTCCATAAAAACGATTGTTTATTTAAAGAACAAAACAGAGCAAAACCTATCGACTTGTGTGGCCGTCCTTTTTTTGTTCAAACACTTATTGCCTGTTTCGTTGTAAAGAGAAAAAGTAATTACACTACCCTTCAAACACACACAAAAGCAAAAGAGAAATATTTATTTCAAAATAATGATTGACTATGTATTTTTAAAAGTTCCGTCACTTCCTAAATAATCTGCAATTAAATATTTAATGCTTACTGTAGCACATTACCTTAAATGAGAAAGGTTCTTTTTTCTTAGTACTGACATTCAAGTTTTGTGTAACAAAGTACCTAGTTTGATATTTGTTCTAACACCATTCAATACAATTTTAAACCCGCATGTGGCATGAATACGCGCTAGAGCCTTTTAAAACTCCTCCAAACAAGGCATCGTCTCATAGGCAGAAAACATTCATGAGTGTTTTCCTTAACATAATACTCATTTTAAACTTCGGTAAAACAAAAACAGTGAAACTTTACCTTAAATTTGCTGTTTTTGTGAGCATCATAGTCAGATAAAAGAAAAAACTATTTGAGCACATAATCCAAAACTATCTGTCAACTCATAACAGCTCGTGATAACAGAATACATAGTGCGTATATGAACGCGCTTGCACTTGAGTGATTTAAAAGGGGAAAAAATTCCTTTAGGTAAATATCCATCTTGGGGGAAAAAAAAAAAAAAGATTGGAATTACCGTAAAAAAAAAAAAAAAAAAACTATCTGCAAGACCTTTGAATGCATCCGCGCACGGCGTGCGTCTGCATTCTTCGACTACGATGAACATTTTCAAATACTCTTTCAAAACTTAATATTTAGTATTCCAAATAAAAAGAATAACTTTAAGCAAAAGTTACAGTCAAAACAATCAACCAGAAGAATATCCTTTAACGTATAAAAAATTGTCCAAATATTATTTTAAAAGCAGACTTGTTTTTAATACCCTGTTGTGTTACACTGCATAAAAATATAATAGAGATGTGCAATATTTAACTTTCTATATGGCTACAGATTGTTTTTGGGAGGATTTTTTTTCCCTTTACTATTCTGCTAGCTATTTAAATTTTTAAATTACAAAAATCACTTGAGGGACACATGCATGAAACATATTTTTTTTTTTTTTTTTTTTTTTTTTTTTTTTTGGGGGGGGGGGTTCCTTTTCAGGCCTAAGAGGAATTTTTCAAGTAACAACACTTCTGAATCTGTTCACTAGTGGTAATATGTAATAATTACTGAACTACAAATCATTTTCTGAAAAATTGTGAATTCTGTTATATTGATAATAAATCTCACTCAGAAAAATGTTTAAAGTATTGAAATACAATTTGCCACAGTATATTTCTGACAACATTAAGATTGTGAAGTAAAATATATCATGTGAGTGAATATTTATGTATAATTTAAAGGTGCTTTTAACAGAACTAAAAAAGTGATACGATTCTTTAAATTCGTTATGAATGTAGGTAAATGCTGTAATGCCATACAAAGGAGTCACTGAAATATATTTAGAATACGCTAGAGAAAATAGAGTGTAACGATATACTATTTCTGCAGGAGCGCCTTTGAATAAATACAAAAATTATGAAACAAAAATAATTTAATCACTTATATTTGACTACGATTACCAAAATTCTATTATTTAGCGATATTTATATCATCATAACTGATATAAAAATCACATTGCTAAAAATATATGCCGAGTTCCCGCGAGGTTATGTTTGTGAAATGTTTTTTACAATATGCTTGAAACCCACGAAACCAATGTATCATAAGGGATGAATGCAAGACAAAAAATACGCCTATCTTGTCTAGCAAAATAGCTGTAAAGCTTTGTCGCAAAATCCCTATACTGAAATGATAAAAATATCTACCTCGTTTTGCATTAGGGATGGACGCGAGACGACTTTTTTGAGAGAAGAGACAGATTTACAGCTTTTTGGCGAGGCGAGACACATTTTTAACATTACGATATAGGGATTTTTGCTAGACGAGACAAAGCTGTTAGGATATTTTGCGAGACGCGAGACTGCTACTTTTTGTCTCGCGTCCATCCCTATTTTGCATCCATTAATATGAATACGGTACTTCAGAAGAATGATAAGGTTGAACTCTTTTATAATGAACGCTGATTTAACGAGAACCCGGATTTCAATAGAAATTGGAAGTACTAGGTTGGTACAATATTAAGTCTATGGGACGGTAACTCTCTTTTAACGAGTAAACCCCGGTTATAACGTGCTATACTTTCTTGATTCACAGTATTTCTATTGACCTCCAGCTCATCTAATCTTTTCTTGGAAAAATTCCTTTAATATTCCGAGGACAGTGAAAGCGACGCAGCATACTTTAATGGCTTTTGAGTGCGCAAAAAAATCTTCAAACTTTTTTCGAAGCCAAGGTTGCCAATGACGATGTTTATGGGCCATTAGTCTTCTCCAAAGAACAATAACACGCAAGAAAAGACAATAAGACAATTCAAAGCAAATTAACCAACTTCTTTTCTTTGGTACTTCTTTTCTACGGGAAAAAAAACTCGCAAAATAACAGTGTGTACGAATTTAATTTTTTTTTTTATATAACGAGCAAATATCGCTGCCTCTTCGGGCTCGTTATAAGCGAGTTAGACTGATTTTATCACTTGCTTTTTGATATAGCAAAATTAAGCTTTGTCATATCGAGCAATCGCTGAGCAATTTGTTCGACATTGTCAAAGTAGTTCTTTGTGTATGAAACTGGTATGAAGAAAAATTATGATTCACATTCAGACTTTGTGCAAAAAGAAAAGAAAAAAAAAAAAAAAAGATAAGCTGAAGCAAAAACTTTCGTTTATTCATTAATTTATAAGGATACAAGATTAGAAAAATCTTAGAATTTTCTTTTGTCAAATTTAGATTCAAGACAAAGAAAAACACTTTCCTCGCTTAAACAGTAACATGCATAGTTAGATGGTGAAGTTTTGGATATTTTTCATTATTGTAGCAATAGTAATGGGCAGTCATCTGAATTTAAAAAATATTCATTTCGTGTTTAAAAGTGTCTCCGATAAAGTTTATCAGTGCATACAGGGAGATTCAAAATTAGAAGGACAAACTTCTAGGAGAGGTAGCTTACGACAAGACGGAATCACACAGCGATGTGGGGTCGGGAACGTCGTCTTCATGTACCTGTTAATAATCACTTTAGAAGAAGTGTTCAAGAAATACTGAACTTTCAGATCAAGGTTTTCAAAATCTAATGCATCTTTCCCAGATTGCACTTGATAACACTTGTTAATTAAGATTCTTTTTCCCATTGCATTGATGAAATAGCTCGAAGAGAGCCCACTGTTCATGAAACTTAATTAAGAAATTAGATGCACTTTCCAATGCTTCTTCCAAAGTGATTATTAGGAGGTACGTAGACGTTTCCGACCCCACATTGCAATGGGTTTCTGAACAGTCTTGGTATACCCCTCCTGAGAGTTTGCCTCTCTAATTTTGCGCCACCTTGTATAGCGCAAATCATAGAGATTCTTTAAGCTGTTTGGAGTGGTTTTCTTTTTCCATAACCTTAATTTCTTTTATAAAAAAATTAAATTGTAACTCTGAAATATGAGAACTGGTAAAAAAAAATTGAGGTGGAGATGAATACAACTTACAGCACATTTGAATGGTTACTACTACTTCATTAAAAATAATATATAATTGAATTGCAAAAGATATTAAAAACATTGAGCTACAGTGGTCAAATTATTATTAAAGTGCGTCACATATAAAAACCCAACATATGATGATATGACCATGATTTAAAAATTAACGTTTACTGAAGTTTAACACATTTCCTTTTCTTTCTTTATGAGTGTATCGAGTTACGTTACTCAAAATGAATTAGATGGGTGCAAAAAAGAAAAACTAGGTCTAAAAAATGACAGATTATCCTTCAGCACAACTCTATTGCAACTGGCTATTCTGATCAAATATTCTAGAAGTCCGTGTCCGGAATAGAAACTGAAATTCTCCAGATAATACTGTCGGTGCCAAACTAATTTAAAAAAGAGAAAAAAAATCGCGAATAGGCACGATAATGAAAAGCTCCATTCAGCATTTTGATGTCCAGAGATAAGGTGTTTTATGTTTCGAGATGTACGCTCATTTCTATGCACGTAATACCTACAACGACCCAACTTATTACCTACAATTTAACGACTGCGGGTTGCCATGGAGATATATATTTTAAAAAGGACTCTTGTGACAGGAAAAGAAAAAACGAGAAAATACCTCACAGGAAAGAAAATCATTAATGCAGTCTTAAATGAGAAAAAAATCACGGAAACATCTAAATCGTGTGTATTGTACATGCGAACAGTTTCTTGCAGCTAATCAAGCCCGGTTCGGGTACGCCTACCAGCAAAATCTAAAGAATTTTCAACCTGCCGGTTCCAAACCTATTTTGTGAACTTGTTTAAGATAGTATTAGGTATCTTTCTCTTAGAATATTTTGCCACTCTTAAAATCAAAGTCAGTATATATAAAAATGAATAATATTTAAATAGTTCAAATATATATTAATATTTTTTTAGGGAATCTATGTTTTTAGATTTCCCTATCACTCAAACATTTGATGTGATATGATACCATGGGTGCACAATAATACTGCACTTTTGCGCTTAGTTAAATTTCAGCATTAACACAGGGGCGTATCCAGAGGCAGACCCCCCCCCCCCCACACACACACACACTGAAATGGGGCCCTTTACTTAGTTTACAATTTGATATTTAGCTTATAATTGAAACTTAGCTTACAATTTGATGCACAGCCCCCCCCCCACCTCACCCGAAATAAAATCCTGGCTACGCTAATGTATTAACATATGCATTTTTCGAGCCCAATATTGCAATTAGGATTCTTTGTATAATTTAAAGTAGAGATGAAACTAAAAGCGATTTGGACGAATACTGAATATTCGGCCAATTTTTAGTCCGAATATCGATTCTCCTTAATCAAAACAAAAAATAAAAATAAAATAAATTAAGATTATTTTTTAGTTCTGGGGAGGGGGGCATAAGCATTTTAAGCATCTTGGAGTCAGCAAGACTTTTAAAGCTAAATAACTTCTACAACAGTACATTTTATTTATACATATATTTATAATTTGCATGCATTTCATTTAAAATAGAAATTCATAATCACAGTTAACTGTACTTTCTGATCTCCGATTAGAGAAAATATTTAAACCTAAAAATGAACTTTTATTTTATTTGTTTCTCAATTTTGTACTTTAGACAGAATAAACTTATTTTCAGTATTCAGTGGCAGATAGTTTTCCTTTTCTTTTCAAAAGGGGGGGGGGTCTACATAAAAAAAAATGACAGTAAAGCAAAAAGTTACTAAGAACCAATGTATTTTGACACCCCCTTAGATAGTGGGTGGATCCTGGGCAGGGGCTAAGAAAAGAATTAAGAAGATAAAAAGATCACAAAATAAAAGCCAAATTGAATATATTGTTAAATTCACGTACACTAAAACATAAAAGTATTTTAAATATCTTGCGTACTTTATGCAAATTGTTGCTATGCGGATTGAAAAATACATTATGCTTAAATCTGTAGTAAGGTGAAAGAAATATTTTTCACTGCTAAAGATATGCCATTTAACTTCAGGTAGATTAAATGTTCGATGTTTTAAAAAAACTAGCTCTCGTACACTCAAATTCATTAATTTTTAAATAATAATTTTACTTTTACATCCCTGAAATATTCGGGTGATTGTGTTGAAATATTGAGCCAAATATCTGTATTATTCGGCCTGGTCGATTATTCAGAAAATAGGCCGAATACCGAGTAGCAGTAACGTATATAGGTTTCCATTTCGGGTGTAGTCTATCCGGTATTTTAAACATTGTTAGTTAATGTAAACGTTTTAAAATCTGTTTTTTAATAATTGCTTTTCATTTTCGGTAGAGGCACCTTCGGCCCTCCCCTTAAGTATGCCCCTGCCGAATAGTCGCCGGATATTCGTTACATCAATATAGTTTAAAGAACAAATTAAGTGTGGATAGATAGTCTAGAAGCTGATTACTAAGACAGATCTAGATTGGGAAGAGATTGAAACAAGACAGCGGCCTGAACTCCTTGCACCCATTTATAACCCTTACTTCCGTGTTTTTGCTAACAAAATATTTTAAATTTACGTCTGCGATATTCTGCGTTTACATGGGCACTCTAGCAATACTTTTCTGTTTTAGAGGATATTAAAAGAGGTATAAAGTATAACTTTCAAAAAAAGAACACTTACGGTTCTCAACAAAAAGTGCCCATGCCATGTTTCTCTGAAAACCGTCGAAGTTGGGAGGTTTCATTACCCCAACCCCCTTCCCTCACGCACGCATACACACACATACACGATTTTTTTTTAAAATAAAGAAAAATAAATACACAAAAATCCATTTTCATTTTAATCCATATGAAATTGAAAGTAAATATGAGCAATAAAAAGAGCCCAGTAGCGTACGCAGACTTGGAATCATGGAGTTTTCTCATTGTTTCCTAAAATACTGCTGTATTTTTTTCTTTTCCTCATTTTTGTTTAATATTTACACAAACTAATTATTTGAGCACATTTGACTGTATTCGGACTCCATGATTTAAAAATGACTTCAAGTCAGTGTCTCGATACTATGCAGCAGTAAGAGTGTCCGAGTTTTTCCATTTTTCTTCCACCTTAGGTGATTTAATGAGAAATTAAGATTTGATCATATGATTAATGAATTCGCTTTCAAAAAATGAAGAGGGGGGAAAGTTTATAATAGTTTTAAACATAATGCTTGACTGGGAATTGAAGGTGATTTGCTGAAAAATTAGATCTACAACAGTGAGCTGATAATGAATTAACTGCATGAAGTTGAGGGGTGGAGATCATGAAAAACATAACATTTTGTCAGACTTTACGAACAGGCTTAATGAGTGCAAGAAAAAGCTTGAAAGACACAAGTTTAATACATGATTTTAGAAAATTTTGTTAATTTACAGCTATATTTTCTGGAGAGGGGAGGGCCCCGAATTTTCTAAAGTCCCGGTCCCCGATAATGCCATAATCAGGACCAGCCTATATGGGCTTTTAAGTAAAAAAAAAAATTTCTCCAAGGGGGGCAAAGGTCAACTCCCATTCTACCCTCTCCACTTGTGTAAGCTACTGAAAGAGGGGAAACCAACAGAATCTACAAGACTCATAAGGGTTAGTATTTTGTCTGGAATACTGGACAAAGATGAAAATGGACAATGTTAGAACTCCGAACTTAAATGAAAATATTGTTACGTGTAGTAAAATTGTGTTATTTCGGTTTATCAAAAACTGTTTAAAAAGCCCATCGTGAAGTTGTTTTGTATATTCAATATATTGTATCTATATGCAAAAAGAATATGGATGGGCACGAGACGACTTTTTTGCGAGACGAGACAGAGATTTACAGCTTTTTTGCGGGACGAGACACGCATTTTTAATATTACGATATAGGGATTTTTGCGAGACGAGACAAAGCTCTTAGGCTATTTTGTGAGACGAGAGAAGCTTATTTTTCGTCTCGCGTCCATCCCTAAAAAAGAAGATAAATTACATAGTTGATCAATTTATTTTTACGGCAAATCAAGCTTCAAACGAAAATTATTGACATTTTAGTATAAGAATTTTAAAACAGTGTGTGTGCGTGGGGAGGGAGGGACACAGTTTTGAATTTATTTCAGATTTTTAGTTATTATTCCAGTGTTTCTTTTTGGTTCTGATTCAATTTAAACGATTGCAGGATAGGACTTGTTTTTCCAATCAAGGTGAAATACTAAAATTTTCAACTCTGACACACACACAAAAGAAAGCAATACAATTTCTTTAAAAAGTATTACGAAACTGTTTAGGGGAGACCGCGAGCTAACGGGACACTCTTAATTTCAGCTGTATTTCAGTGAAATATGCAGATATTTTTTTTAATTATACTAAATTAAAGTGAACAAATGTAATTACCAAAAAATGCTTAATGTATTTTTAAAGACCAATTTTTTTTTTTTTTAAATCCATTTGTGAAATTATATCATTCTCCGATAAGCCCTCAAGTATGGGGTCTAATGGGACAAATATAAAAAATAAATAAATCTTATACTAAATAAATAAATAACTAAATTATGTATGTGAAACTATCTAGTTACAAAACATTAATACCAATGTACTTACATATTTTTTTTTAATTGTGTAGTGTTACTTAAGGCCATACAGAAAAAAATCAAAACTCAGAATTGTAGATAATCGCATAGGGGCCCATTCCATGTAAAAGTGGACAAAGATATCTAATTTTCAAATTTATTCTATAATAACTTTTGACATATCAAATTAAATCTATTTTAATGTAGAGTATGAATTTCAAAAAATCTTGGTAAAAATAACTCAATTCTATAAAGTTGACCTCTAACATTGAGGAAATCTAGTAATAATTAAGTTTGAAAAAAAAATGGTATTTACATTTACCCAGGAATACTATTTAAACAGTCTCGTTTTAAATTATGAGTGTAAATATTATATGTAGGTAATAAAATTAACATATGTAGTCCCATATTGCCAAAAAACCAAGGTTAAGTATATGCAGTACTAATTAAAAATAAATAAATCTTTCTGTCACACCTGTCAAACAAAAGATGCTTATAATTGTATATACACAATAACCATTTGTTGAATAAACTTGATATTTTCTATGGTTGAACTTATAATTAACAAAAGTACGTATAAAAAGTTAAATAGAAAAAAAGAACTTTTTTAAATAGCCAAATTTTACAGTGACGGGTGTGACAAATTGAATAAATTTTTATTTAAAGTTTTCAACAATACAATCTAAATGAAATATAAATGTGAAACATTCAAATTAATGTTTCTGTGTATATATATATATATATATATATATATATATATATATATATATATATATATAGCAGTACTTTTTATGAAAAATCATATTTATTAGCACTGGGTGGTAAGTGAAAAATCTTGAAAATTTTTATTTAAAGTATTTTGAAGTCTTTCCAAGATTAAAAGTAAGTTTCTTTTTAATATTATTTCTCAGTAAATACATTGTTACAATTTTAATGTTTTCCTAACATTAATCCAAATGTGAAACTTGTTCTTAAAATGTTAAATCTTCAAACTGCCTTTTAATGGGAAGAACTTCAACATTAGAAAAAATAAAGTAATAGTTCTTCAAAATGATGAAGAAATGATTGACTCCCAAGAAAATTGTGAAGAAATGTTCATTAATGCTTAAATGGAAAATATATAAAAAAGATCTTTTGATTGGAAATTTCGTTTTGATTTCATTAGCAACGCTAACAGTAGTAAAAAATCAAGAAACAAAATGTACTATGCTACTGTACTTGCTATGAATGATGAACAATTTGGAATAACTTTGAAATATATGCATGCAAGCGGCGCTTTTTGGTACTGGCCAGAAACAGAAGATATATCTGTGGAAAATCAATCCGTAGTAATAAAAAAAGGTTCATCATTTGTTAATAATAGAGGCTATTATTATAAATTTCGACTACTGAAAACCTGCCCTTAGTTACAAATACCTTTTTTTAAATAAAAATGCTACTGTCATCATTTTTACATTTTATTTCAGATTTTTAATGTCTAATTATGAGAAAATTTACAGGATGTCACACCCGTCACAATTTCTGTGACATGCGCCAAATGAAATTTTATTTATTTATTTATTTTCAGTTTACATAAGTGAAATTTAGTTTGAATGGCATTATTTTGTTCAGTTGAATGTGTTTTAACTATAAAAAAGGCAAGTCTTTATTACAGCAAAGTTATTCACAGGTATTTTTAAAAATATAGACGCTACTGAAAAGTCATGTCACGACATTGTCACACCCCTCACACAACTTAAAATATTTATTTTAGAAAATTGAAGAGTACAAAACTATTGCTACTGCTTTAGAATTATAAGCAAAAAAGTTATTTTATTATACTATTTTTTTGGAAAAGATTACTTAATAAATTCTGCATTTAAAAAATTATTTTAACACCTCGAAATGAGTTAGAATATCTCAGCCGTCAAGATGGAATGGCCCATGGTTTGTCAATTTTAGGCAGTGGCAAATTTCGACAGTATTTCAGCACTATCAGTTCAATGCTTCTTTCCTTTTTTCTGGATATATGAATTTGAAACAGGCTGTTTTTTCCCTTAGATAATTCACAAACATTTCATCATTGCTAATCTCACTAATGATACCGATGTAATGGAACACTTTTCGCTTTCCTACAAGTTTAATTAGAACAATGTCACTTATAGATTTAAATTTTTTAACTTCTCTTGGATATTTCACCATTAAACTCAGTTTATGAGTTCTGCAAAGACATGCTACTTTTTATGGAACTGTCAGCAATTTTACACAATTCATATTGTTAGGATAATTAATTTATTATTATGTCTAAAATAATTAAATTATAGGCCTAATTAATTTTTAACACCTTTTAGTCATGATTTACATCTAAAACAGGATTTTTAAAAAATAAAATAATAACTGGTTTAATGTCTGTTCGGCTGTTCCATTTGTCCCCATATCAACAGTCGCATTAGACTCCACAGTGCAAGAATTAAAAATTTTAAGAATAATAAACCACATGTTCTATCACACAATGCTTTATTTATATTACAATAATGTACATGATATCTGCTATCTTGAAGAATCTTTTCGTAAATTAAAAGTTATTTAGCATTATTCATTTTTGCATTCATTAATTAAAAGTTTATTTAGTGTTATAAAAGTTATTTTAAACAATGCAATTAAATATAAAAATTAAATTTGCTTTGATGTGCTAGAAACAACAACGATGTTCTCAAGCTTAATTACAATGGTTGATCTGCTGTTGTGCAAAGATGTAGTTTTACTGCATCCATTCTGTGGTATAAAAACTTTTCATAGAAACATTTTATTTTGCACACAAACTGTTTTGTCCTATTATCCCCGCCTCCCATTAGCCCCCAGTCTCCCCTACTATATTTTGAGTATATTATATGGTTCACAGAACATGAAATGTAAAATAAATGTTTATATTATGTACTCTAACTTAAGAAGACATAAACCATAAGATGTGTATTCTTATGGTTTCAGTAGTTAAAAGAAATATATTTTTACATAAGATTTAGTTTATTTTATATGATGAAATTGAACATTTTATGTTTTCATATAACACATAATATAATAATGTAATAAGTATTTAATAATCTTTTAAGTTAATTAATAATACAGTGAAGTATTCCATAATTCCAATTGTTCCTAGGCATCATCTTTCCTTATTGTTCTTAAATAGCATCTTGAGTATTTAAAATTAGGATTCATATCTTCAAATCCCAAGTAATCAGCATTTTTAAACAGGGTTCGCTCTGTCTTCTTAAATGGAGTAAGTCCAGAGGACTCATTAACTAATATGTGAATTTTCTAGGTCCTTTTTAAATATTATTCAAAGATATTGAAGAAAAAATAGCTAATAAGTTTAACATTGAGACTAAAAAAATAGGGGCTCTAGTACAACTCAGGTTTAAAAAGGGAAAAAAAACAAACAAAAAAAAAAAAAACCCAAAAAACAGGTTCCTGAAATTTTAAACTAAACAAGTTTTAATGGGTATATCTGAGCAACCCATGTTTTAATCTTTCATTTTTGTAAAAGACAGATTTTAATAGATATTATTTTTGTCCAATCCCCCCCCACACACACACACACACAATATCAGCCATGCCAAAAAGTCTATGTACTTCATTTAACGCTATATAAATCTAGCTACATAAACATTGGAAATCTTGCGAATAATATCTTAATATGCCAGTGAAAGTAAAAAGACAATAAGACGATCAAATTTATGTAACCTACCAATCAAAAAACAAAGAAACGACAGTGAACTCTGAAGAAACAAAATAAATTCATGACACAACTCACGACATTTTTCTTTGTATGATGTCTAGACACGATACGCAAACTATTCCAAAATAAATGTTTCTCGACCGCATGTACACCTATTATTTCTACAATGTAATTATAGCCCCAACCACGTATTTTGACATGCTTAATTTTTCAGAAACTCTAAAACGTACTAATTTCATGCAACACTGTAACAATTCTCATAGCAATTATGCAGATAGAAAACAATCCAAACATGCATATTAGTTTGTCTAATTTCATTATTATGAGTCGACTTCGAGAAAAGTGTCTTACTGTTCAATAAATTAACGGTTATTTCGAAAAACTTAAGCAATTTTCGTAAATAAATACAAGTAAACTAATAAAGTCAAGTACTTCTAAAATTTTAGACTGTCTCTCTACAAGCTCTACTATACGATAAACCTGCGTCACTTAGGAAAATTTCAGAAAAAAAAAATCTTAAAAATCACTCTTTGAAAAATTGTGCTGCTCAATTTTATGTTTAGGATTTTTTCTTTTGTTTGTTTCATTAAAGACAGTTTATTAAACAGTACTCTTATAATACTTATGTAAAATAAACAATAGCATCATTGGGAGAGGCCATTTTCTATTCAAGATGGAGGTTACAGTAATATGTTTATGAAGGAACACTTCCAATTTTTTAAATGATCTCTTCTTCAAAATGAGCTAAGCAAGAACGATTTGAAAAAAAAAAAAAAAGTATATTTAAGAGACTTATACACAAAGTTTCCACCATTATGAGGAGACAAAAATAGTAGCCTCACAAACATAAACACGTTGTTAAAATAGTATACCTTCTCATAATTTTAGTACCCAAATAATAGCACTTGTTGCAAAGTTTGTTCAAAAATATATTAGTGAAGCTAACAGCATAAAAAAATGCACAAGATGAAATAATCAAATTAATTTAATTTTACTTTTTATTCATTATATTTCTGATTATCGCTTACACATACAATCACACTTCTCGTACATCATAAACAGATTGAATATAAGTAACTTCATTAATTTTCAAGTGACATTAATTATAAAAAAATTAATCAGATTTTTAATTAAAAAAATCTCAATAAATTTCCTAATTCTTTAACACACTTAATACTTTCAATGAATAACAATGTATCCTGAATACTAAATCGCTGTCTGGTCCTCTAGCATATAGCAGTGACGTCCAAAAAGACAGTCCTGGGAAGCTTCAGGGAGTCACCACTCTAGCAATGGATTAAGTTTGCAAAAGAAAGAGACATAAAGAACATAACTTTTCTTTTTCCAATCACCAAATTAGTTGTCTGAAGAAAAGGAAAAGTCGCCGATTATTTGAAAATAGTGTGAAAATGCCATTTTTGAATCAAAAAGGAATTCCAAGAATCTTTAATTTAGAAGAAAAAGTCTCTGGTTTAGTTGCCGGTCAGATTACACCGTCTTGAATATTTGAATTTGAAGTAAAATGTCTTATACTTAGTATGTGTATATTAACTTTGACTCTAAAGTGAATGAGTAAAATCGGTATATTTTGCGTCTTATAATTTTAGCACTTTTTCTTGTTTCGCAGTTCGTCTCTAGTTCCATCAAGACTTGATTAAAAAGTGCTTAAAAGAGAAAAGATGAATTTGTAAATAGTAAATGCACTTATAAAGTAATGTCATAAATAGTGAATAAAAATGTATATTGAGATACTTCCATATAATGTTGATAAGGAAATGCTAAAAATCTCAGAAAGCAATTCAATTTATCCAAACGAGAAATGCAAGTTGTGCTGTACAGGAAAAAAAAAAAACAGCACAAACCGAGGCACCACAATAAAGAACACATATTTTGCTTGCATAGTATCATCTTACATATCTGATTAAACAAAACGAATCAGAAAAATAAAAGGTTGATTCAACAAGATATTAGTATGCTCAAAAAAACTCCGGTTCCAAAAAAAAAAAAAAAAAAAACTTTAGTTAAGTCATCTTACACACTTTTAAAATTACAAACAAACAGATAGAATAATCCAAATCTACTAAAACTGTGGCCATTAAAAAAAAAAAAAGAAGAAGAGGGAGAGGAGAGGCGAAGACCAAAGGGGCCAAAATCACTTTGATTTTCTGTTTATTCGAAGTGTTTTTGGTCGACAAGTAAATAAAATACATCCAAAACCAAAATCTGAAGTTAAGCGATTACTTTTGTTGGCGGGAGAACAAAAATATCTGACAAAAATAAAATCAATATTAAGAACAACAACAAAAAATTAAAACAAACTCAATTCAATCATAATCGAGGTCATTATATAAGAAAAACTTCTTATACCACTACACACTCATGGCCTATATATTATTTATATCGGAGGGGGGGGGGGACCAACTCCTTCATGTACACATAGAGGAAAAAAAAAAACTAAGACGCTGCAACAAAGGAAGAAACCATGGGAATGGATTTACCGCTGGAAAGAGTTGGGCCAGCTTAACCCTTTTTGCCGATCTTCGTCCGGAAATAGGCCACAGGGTCTACTTTCTTGGGAGCAGGTGTTTTCCATCAACAGAAAAGTTAACGATTGCGTCTCCTGAGGATTTTCTCTTTGGAGGTTTCTGATACAAGGCAAGGTTGCCCTATATATGATTTTTTTTTTAAGATGTACAGAAAATTGGTCTGAGATGCACCGCTGAATTTTTCTAACTTTCTACAGGCAGGGTATCTTATGCTCGACTTTGCAATAGGTATGCTCGAGGTATTCTGAATAAGGTAGTTTGGATTCGAAGTTCATATAGACGGTGTAACATGAAAGCAATCAGCTGATGTACCGTATAGATCATATAAATTTGGATTTGCTACACATAAGGGTTATTCTATTCCCCCCCCCCCGAAAAAAATAGTTGCTAATCATGTTTTTTGTATTCAATGAAATTCAGATGTTTTTGATTTGATGATATTTAATGTACTCTGATAAAAACTTGTAATAAGGAGTACAATAAACTAATATTTGTAATATAAACTATCTCCCCCCCTACCCCATTAAGTAAAAATGTGCTGTTTATTAGTTATTGTATTTTAAATTAAAAAATAAAAAGTTAAAATAAAGATTTCAGTACAGTGGCGGATTCAGGGGAGGGGCGAGAACGTTTCAGCCTCCCTTCACCCTCAAAAGACATTGCTGAAGGGGAACTCATTGTATATTTTCACTAGGTAAAATAAGCTTTAAAAAAAATTTGTCCTTCCCCCAAAAATTACATCGCTTTACAGTAACATGTTGCTTTATTGTACATTTCGCTTAGGTCAAATTAGTTTAGTTTTATTATAAGGTGTCTTAAAACATTTAAGTAAGAACAGCTGCTCAGTTTGAGCAGCTGTTCTTATAAGGTTTTAAGCTATGTTCATAAATAAGGTTTTAAGCTTGTAGATTGAAATGGAATGGCCTTAAATAATTTGAAAATTGTATTATTCAATTTTTATAAAATCCTCAAACATCATTCTTTTGTATGCGTAATATCGTTTTTATTTGATTATGAATTACAGTACGACTGTTTATATACATAAACATAATCCTTTATTGTACATTTCGCTTAGGTCAAATTAGTTTAGTTTTATTATAAGGTGTCTTAAAACATTTAAGTAAGAACAGCTGCTCAGTTTGAGCAGCTGTTCTTATAAGGTTTTAAGCTATGTTCATAAATAAGGTTTTAAGCTTGTAGATTGAAATGGAATGGCCTTAAATAATTTGAAAATTGTATTATTCAATTTTTATAAAATCCTCAAACATCATTCTTTTGTATGCGTAATATCGTTTTTATTTGATTATGAATTACAGTACGACTGTTTATATACATAAACATAATCCTTTTTACTTCCTTGTACGTAGTATAAGGAAGTAATGTGATCCCGAAAAATTTTGGGGGCCAAATTTCGACATAAAAACCGATTTTGACTACCTCTAAATTTAATTTAAAATTTTTTTTCGATGCATCTCATCGTAGGCTAGCATGCACGATCATATTAACGCGTCTGCAACTCATTTTGACCAGTGGCGAGTCTACTGTGGCCAGTTTTTCCATGCCGTCTGTACGTACGTATGTATGTAACTCGCATATCTCAAAAACTATTGGTCGTAGAATGTTGAGATTTGATATTTAGGATTGTTCTATGATCTAGTTGTGCACCTCCCCTTTTGGTGGCAATCGAATGGATAGTTTATGTACAGGACCGCCCAAAAGATTCGAAATACATTACACTCAATGGGCCGAAATTCATTAAACTCGCATATCTCAAAAACTGTTAGGCGTTGAATGTTGAAACTTTATATTTAGGATTGTTGTAACATCTAGTTGTGCACCTCCCCTTTCGGTTCCATTCGACTGAATAGTTTATCTACAGGACCGCCCAAAAGATTCGAAATACATTACGCTCTATGGGCCGAAATTCATCAAAGCGTTTTTTAGAGGTATTGGGATATTTCAAACGACTCAGAAGTGATATATGCTGTAAAGAGTTAGAAAATGAATTTCTCCATTAAAAAAAAGCGTCTTTATCATTTATAGTTCTGCTACAGGAACACTCAAAAGATTTCCAATACATTACGGCCAATAGCAATTTTAGGGGCATTCATCCATTTCCAGCACAATACCGTCCTACCACATAAGTTAGGTAATGGTCCGACCACGGTCACGTGCCTCCCTCAAGAACTGTGCCAAAAGTCGCCAACCTTGGCGACTTTTGGTGTACGTGTGTGCATATTTAACTCTCAAATCTCAAAAACTATTATGAAATTTCATATATAAGAATGTTGTAACATCTAGTTGTGCATCTCGATTTTTGGTTCCAATCTACTGGAGAGTTTATTTACAGGACCACCGAAAAGAATTTCAGTACCTTAATGGCTATGGACATCTTCATTATAATACAACTGTAGACAGTCATTGTTTGGTACATGCCCAAAATCTCGCCGTCTGTCCTCGACCTTGGCGAGTTTTGGCGAAATATCGCCAAATTTGGCGATAGTCAGTCATTTGGTCCATGCGCAAAGTATCGCCATTTGTCATCGTTCTTGGCGAGTTTTGGCTAAATATCGCCAAATTTGGCGATAATCTGTCATTGTTTGGTTTATGCTTAAAATCTCGCCAAATGTCGTCGACATTGACGAGTTTCGCCGAAATATCGCCAAATTTGGCGCCAAAAATTATTTCCTATTTTGTATAACTCTAAAACTTTAACCTGTAGATTTTTTAACTTTGTATTTAGAACTATTGTAATACCTAACTGTTTTCAATATCTTTTTTGACAGCAATCGACTGAGAATTTATTTACATGGTGAGCCAAATGACTTTGAATACATTGAGGTGTATAGACGCATTCAACTCATTGAAAGTCTGTGGTCAATGACTACTTTGGCTATTCCCAAAATCTCGCTGACTATCTCAAGTTTGTCGGCTTTTGGTGAAATATCGCCAAATAAAGTGTCAGAAGGAAATCTTTCAAATTGAACTCAGCTTGGCGATATCGAAATATTTGGCTAGAATTCGCTAAACCTTACTATTATTGATATTTTATCTCTTTCAAACAAATAAATGTAGAGGAAGTGCGTCGAAAATATTTTTGATCTAATGGACGTGCAAGGAAGTCATGTGTTGGACACATCAGATTTTTTTTTTACAGAAAATTAAATAAGTTACTTTGAATAAATAAATGATAAATAAGAAAGGTACAAATTCTACAATATCTTTTAAAGAAAGTTACAATTTTTTATTGATAAAGTGATAATAATCCATCCTTTTGTAAGATTCTCTTGTGCTCCCTCCCCGTGACATTTTTTTCAGGCTACGTGTGAGCACAACACACTAACTTAAAAACAAGCATTTATTTAACACATAAGCTTTATAACGTATTAACATTCTAAACTTACAACATACTCGTACATTTAAGTACTTTTTTTTAAATATTAACATCATCGTTCTTCATTTTCTAAAAATAGAATCTCATACTCGTTGCCATTTCTAAATCGTAATTGCATTCTCAATATTATTAAACCATGTACGTGTCCTAAAATGTGTGACAATAAAAATAGTTTAAAAATAGTGTTTATATATCCGTGCCTGAAATTTATTTCTAGAAATCAATATTTTAATATATTTTTAATTTTTTGTTTAATACGAAGCATATTTTAATAAAACGTGTTGCATTAGTAGATTGAAAAAAAAAAATTATTAGCAGTTCATTTAATTTTTAATTATTTTCTTCTTGGTGAATAATTTACATTCAATGGCAGTATTAGACTGCAAACACTCTACTGAAAATAGTTCACATATAGACAGACATATAGCTAGACAGATAGTAAACAACCAAACTTACAAAATGAGGAATCTAAGCAGGTCCATTATTAGCTCATGAAACCAATTCCATTCAACCGCCAGCTCAGTTGCACGTTGAAAAACATTGATCAGAATCAATAAAGAAAATGTTTAAGAAAAGGAATTCAAGGGTCGATCCAGAAATTCTTTCCAGGGTCCTATTTTTGTAAAAACTGTGCATTTTTGTGAATTTCAATACCTGTTTTTGTGATTTTGAACATCTATTTTTGTGAATTTTGGTGGCAATTTTTGTAAAAGTCACTTCTTCATTGAAATAATCAACAAAACAAATTTAAATGTAGAGTAAAATGCAAATGAACGGCTCTTTTCTTCAATTTTATTTTTCTGAAAGGACTGTTTTCATCAATTGTATTTTTGTGAAGGGACAGTTTTAATTGATTGTATTTTTGTGAAGGGGCTGCAGAATATACCTAAATTTTACCTACATAGAATTAATTGTGAAAATTTAATTCCGGATTTAATTGTGTTAAATTTAATTTCAGATTCGTTTTCAGCTGCCATACACATGGCACTTAAAAATATTTATAGTGATAATTTAATAAATGACTCATCAATATGTGTTATGTTTTCGAGAACTTTTATTTTATAATTGGGGGATTCCATAGTTGTGATCGTTTTTGTCATATCTACAATAAGTTCGACTTGTGATAACAGCACAAAATTAAATTAGGTGAACATTTTTTTTTCAAGACATGTAATATACTATTTAAAAAAAAAAAAAAAAAAAAATATTCACCAAACTCAATTTTTTGTTTAGTGATATTCAATCAAACTTGTTGCTGACATAACATCAATACTGTGGAACTACCCAATTGCTTTTCCCGTGCATGCCATTATATTTTCAAGAACTTTAATATGAAAAAAAAAAAAAAAAAAAAAAAAACCTATAATACATTTTTGGAATTGCGCCATTCCATCCATCAATTAGTCTTAAATATATTGCTTTTAAGACTGGTATTACTTAAAAGAACGCACTACTTGATTGGCCTTGCATTAAATTTCTGTGGCCCATTAAGCTGAAAGTGGTTGTGTACAGTGGCGTAGCCAGAAATTGTTTATGGGGGGGAGGGGGGGTTACGACTACTTCAACTCATATATGTATACGTGTGTGTTATAATGGAGTGAAGAATATACATTTTGTATGGCAAAAAATTCCTCATGGGGAGATGGGTTATGACCCCCTAACCTCCCCCCCGACTACGTCACTGGTTGTGTATAATATTATTGCTGTGGCATGTGAATAACGATTTTATAAACTTATTTTTAATCAGTCAATTTTCCGATGCTTTTAAAATCAGACGCTTGGAACAAAATTATTTTATTTGCATGCCAAAGCAATATTTTATTTACAGATTTATGCTATCGATAAATAAATATTTACCAGTTGCCTATATTCTTCATATAAAGCAGTTAAACTTGTTTTTTTCAAATTTTTTTTTAAATCTGACTAGTTAAAAAGTCTGATTTAAATTTTTAAAAATCAGATTTTTTTACAACGATTTCAAAGCAATAATAAATATGTCCAATATATAGAAAAAATAAACGCTTGAAAGAAACATAATGCCAGGGGCGTAGCCAGAATTTTTCATGGGGGGGTCAGCCATTTTTCATGGGGGGGGGGGGGGTTACGACTACTACGACTCGTATATATGTATACATGTGTGTGATAATGTAGTGAAGAATATACATTCCTGAATATACATTCCTCAACAAAATTTCCTCATGGGGGGCGTTATGACCCTCCTACCCCCTCCCTTGGCTACGCCCCTGTATAATGCAAACACTGCATGCAAAGCCACGAGTCATTCTACAGTCACAAAACTTAAGAAAACAGTACTAAATTAGAGAAAAATAGATACTTGTATACTCTGCAAAACTTATCAGGCAACACCTGTAGCAGTACACAAATAGAAAAAAAAAAAAAAAATGTTAGATTTCAGTAGATGGCTTAGCAAAATATCTTATCTCTTAACCTGGGACACGATTTTGTCATAGAGAAAGCATATGGACAAAAATGAATGTACATCTACTCAAAGGTACTATGATCACGAGCTTCTATCTTACGTATACATCTATTAGAAAATGCTGCAATATTACAAACGAAAATTGGGCTTCTTTACACACACACGCATATAAAAAACAGTCGGTCCCAGACTATTAAGTAATCAGTTTGGAATGGATATGTACTGACGAAGGAAATTAGAAGGCGCAGGGATAGATGCAAGATGAGACAGATGTTTAGAGCTTTCATGCGAGACGATATGGACTTTTTATTGTAATTACATAGGGATTTTGCGAGACGAGACAACTCTTTGCAGCTGTTTTGCGAGACAAAACAGATATATTTTTCGTCTCGCGTTCATCCTTATGTGTATCCATTTGGTCAACGAAACATAAACTAAAGAATAAGGACTAAAACAGGCCCTTGATTTATGAAATCCGCCAACCTTTATCTAATTCTCTTGATTCTTAAACAAAATTGATTCATATTTCAGAGTAATTTTTAGTTTATGATAAATTAAAAATTACTAAAGGTAATTCCAAGAGCTTTGAAATAGCAGGACAAAAATACAATACTTCTTGGCAAGTGCAAATTAAAATATAAAATAAATAAGTAAAATAAATAATACTTAATCATTTAAAAAAAAACTACATTTCTTCCCCATAAATAAATCGTAAAACTTCAATATTTACACTTGCACATGACCGATTTTAAAGACACTACTGGTGACAAACATGATCAGAAAGACACGTGTATTGTTTCCTTTTCACAACTCTTGAAAATAATTTACAGAACCAGTAAGAACAAGTCTGCTTCAATGTTTAGTAAAGAAAAAAGAAAGTTACAACTATTAAAAATTAAATATAAAATATTTTGAATTTGAAACCTTGTATTCTTTAAAATAAAATGACTATGCAAAAAAAAGAACCACACTAGCTTCAAGAACTTTTTAAATGGTGACTTGCCAGATGATCACACCACACTCAGTGGCGTAACACAAAAATCGGGCCCCCTCCCCCATGCAGAAATTTGTGTGCTTTCTCTCTATTTGTTTACGTGTCCCGCTGTAGAATAGAATGCTCAATGCACTGGAAATAGTTTTGTAATTGATCAAGATGATTATTCACATTATGGACAGATTGGAGTAACTGTTACTTAGCGACTGATATTGTAAATAGACGCAAGTTTTGGAAGAATTCCTCAATTTTTACAATCAGAGGAAGAGAAGAGGATCGTGGCACTGACGGCCAAGCATTTGAATTAAAATGGACTAACTGGTAGGTATATATGAAGTATTACACTACCTTCTCGCTCCTTTGGGGTTGTAAAATTTCTTAGCTGCCACGAGCTGTTTTTGTTCCTTTTAACCCTTTAACGCGCAGTGTTCCCGCTCTGGGAACACCAAACTCTGACGTTTTGACTGTTGCCAGTCACGAAGAATAGATTGGATTTCTATAAAAATAGTTGCGGGTGACATAGCTCCACGAGAATCCTTTAACTTTTTAGCACATCATTTCCCGTCAAAAAACTGTCACGATTATTTTTAACAGCACTGACATCTGCTATAAAAATGGAAGAATGCGAGAACAGCTGGATAGATTGCCCAATGCTGAAAAAGGGCAGCCGTTGTGATCGCTCGACTTAACTACCAGCAAGATGGCGGACGATCGAAACGTTCATCGCGTGCCACAGATCTAGAGACTCTTTTTTGCCGCAGATGGCTGTGCTGGCACAGCCAGCTGGCATTTTACCCTGCATCTTAATCGGTTTTATCAATTATTTTAACAAAAAGAGTTACTTTTATGAAAATTGGTAACAAAATAAAATTGACAAAAAATAAGCGTTGAAATTCACAAAAATTAAGTATTGAAATTTACAAAAATAAGCAATTTTCACAAAAATTAGACCCTGGAAATATTCCTGGATCGACCCCCTGGTGAATATTGGTAAAGCAAGATTTCTCTTCGATTAAATAAAAGAAGCATATTTAAAAAGCATTTTATCTCTATTTACTTTATTTAAGGCCCCTGGCAATATTATTTTATAATTAGCCTCCTATAGCAAAAAATAGTTGAATGAACAAAGCCTGAATTAGCAATAAAGTGATAGATTTTTTATTTACACAATATAAAACAACGAATACACACTTTATATAGTCATGAACTATTGGCATGTAAATCTGAATAACTAAAGTCCATTTACAATTAAATCATAGCCCACTTAGGGAAATTCTAACCCCTTATTACCTACAATCATACATTAAGTATATTTTAGGAAATTAAAAATATTTTATTTTCAGGTTTTAGTTCTGAAATTTATTCTGGACCAACCTGATATATAGAACTCAATACCAGCATTTAAAAATTTCAGTTGCCAAAATATAATGGTGGAAGAGGAACGAAAATTTTACATAATACTTCTGAAACCAGAAAATACCGTGTTTACTCACGTAAGTCGCATACCCGTTTTGAAGCAGAAAAAATAGCTTTAGAGTTACAATATCATGTAGTAAATCTTCAATGCATAATGGTCGCACTTAGACTTACTCCATGAAAAATTGGCAAAAAAAGTGCGACTATTATGCGAATAAACACGGTACTCTAGTGCATGCCAAATTTTCATAAACAGAAGTCACACCTTTCAATGTAGTCTTGCTCAGTGATTAAAATATTCAATTTTATATGCATTCTTCAAAATCAATAATTTACTGAAGAGAGCTATACTTTTCAATACCCATTTATTTTGCTCCCAAATTTACTTTCTTAAACACATTTTATGATTTTATCTAGACGGAAATGAAATAGAACGTAAGGGTTCTAAGACAGCAAAGTCAAGCAAAAATAAATAAGGAAAAATAAATAAATAAATGCCAATTATAAAATATTATTAATGCTGATAAAAAAACGTACCGTGATTTTTTAAAGAAGGGGGACGGTGATACAACACATTGAGTTAAAAACAAAACTATAAAACCAAAATGTTTTGAAAAAAAGCATAGGGGGACAAATATAAAATTCTCTGAAAAATAGCAGATTAAAAGAAAGTAAAACGAAAAAAATATTTCAATACGATTTTTTCGGTTGGTACTTAAGGTCACACTTCGTCAGTTAAAAAAAACTTCTGCTTTTCGGAATTACAGTTAGAAGCCCTGTGCACAGATAGTCCCAGAGGCCCCCAGTAGAAAAATTTACAGTAGATCATTTTTAAATTGAAAATAATTTACATCTATCAAATCACGATTAAAGGTAACGAACAGACATGCTTGTAAACATCATACATGTTTATGCACTTTACACACACACATATACATTACATATGTAAACATCAAAAGCTCTATGAACAGATGTTAGAGCTAGTGGAGCTTTGCAAATGTTTTAATTTTGCAGATAATCGCGATAAAACGATAAATTACAAACAAAATCAGTTTGAGTGAAATCTTATTTTTTCTTTCCTTCCTTCTAAAACTTAAAAATTTGTTCAGGTAAAGAATTCAGAAAGAAAAATGACAAGAATTTTACTTAAAACTCATTGGTGAAGGCATTTTTAGTTATTTTATGAAATTCATACATTTTTATATGAATTGCAATTATCTGCATAAAATAAGAAAATAAATGTTACATTAATTTATTAAATTAAAATTCCGTATATTTCATGAATTTAATAATCAGACATTTTACTTTGATTTTCAGGGAGAATTTAGTCTAAGAGTTTTTTAGGTAGTAACATTTTCGTACTAGTAAAACTGTAGCTTGTTTTTTTTTTTTTTGGGGGGGGGGGGCGGAGGGTTGTAAAATAGAGGCCCAGCGCACGTGCCTCGCCGTAAATTAGTCCCTGCCACTATTCTCGCAAGCAGGAAAGTAAGAATGGATGGTGGAGATTTCTTACAGCAACTGAGGAACGATCATATTAAGGAATTATTTTCACATATATTATTTTACGAAATGTTTAGTTAATTTCATCTTCAAACATAAATTTTCTTGTCGAGTGTCACGTTTTTTATTGTTCAGAGGGACACGTTCTCTCCAAGTCCCTGCCCCCCTGTCGCTATGCCTATAATTCAAAGCATGATAGAAAATAAATGCAGAAAAGTACTGATTAGGTTCTTTCTTCACAAAAGAAAAACATTATGTAGTTAACAAAATTACAATTTTTTTATTCCGTAATTTAAATTATTTTCTTCTTTAAGAAAGAAAAATCTAGTCTTAAGTTACTATATTTGTTTTCTCGAGTTATTCTGAAGTCATTCTTACACATGATGAAAAGTTTACTTTCATCAAAATGAAATTTATTTTCTTTTTCAATAAAGTTAAAATGATCTAAAAAAACATCTTAAATGTTTGATATTTCAGTGAGATTTAAATATATTCACAGCGTTTAGCAAAGGACAGCACAAAGACAGTAGCGTAGCCAGAATTTTATTTCGGGGGGGGGGGGGGGATTTAGAACTAAGGTTCAATTGTAAGCTAAATATCAAATTGTAAGCTTAGTAAAGGGTCGCATTTGGGGGGGGTTGAAACCCCCACAGCCCCCCTCTGGCTACGCCCCTACACAAAGACTAAATGTACAAAAACCCCGTCCAAAGAAACATCACGCACTAAGTTCGTGGAAGTTCGGGGGACGGAGTGAGTAAAGAGAGGAAAATAACATTTTCAGCTTAAAAAAAAAAAAAAAATAGCATAGTTGTAGAAAAATTTAAAAAAGGACTCAAAAGGGATTGGGGGACAGAATGCATTTTTACAAGTTGAATGAAAGCTCTACATCTATAAGACTAATGAAACTTTCGGGTAGGGGTTAGAGAATTATCCTATAGAGCTGCTTAGCAGCTTTTCTAAAAGTGTTACTTTTTTTTTCTTTGAATTTTTCCATAACTTTGATGTCTGTAAAAATGCACAATGCAATCTGTGAAGAGATATCAAGAATTTTAAAAGTATCTGGCGTAATTGTTTGGATATTCCAACTGTTCACACAGGCTATACGTTAAATATTTTTAAAGAAATTCTTCATCTGTGATATTCTGAGTAATTTATGCATGTAAGAATTTCAGAAGTCATATTCAGATGGTTCGACCATGCTTCGCCATTCTAAATAATACATCCGACACAGCTATAAATTCAGGGTTTCAGTAACAGGTTTTCTGACGGATGCCACCCTCCGCCCCCCCCCCCCCAGGAAAAAAACTGATTTCTAAATTGAGAAGGATTCAAGCTAAGAAAGTGAGTACAATTATTAAATTTTAATATTTCACATCTTTATTTTAATATTTATCGACCATAAAATGTGTTTGAATATGAGAAAGCCTACCTTTTCCCTTTTTATTTTTCACACGATTCTGTTTAAAGAGTAAGAAAGAATAAAAATCTTGCAGGTTCTGAAATTAAACCTATGTATGGGTGATTGTGTAAGTGAATGTAAAATTCACTAATAAGAGGAAGACTTTAAAAAATCGGAATGTTTAGCTGAGTGAATATTTTCCTACTTGTTTCATTAATTAAATATAAAATGGAAGAGGGGGAGGGGACTTATAATTACAAGCTACATATAAATTAAGTACATATACATTAAACAAAATTAAATAATGTCAATAACAACGAAAATTGGATAAGCGCCCAACTTTTGAAATGTTTCACAGTATTAAACTTTATTACTTTAATACATTGTGTGTATCTAAGCATATATTTGTTCAGTGCCTTAAAGCTGCAATTCTACTTTTATAAATAGCAACGCATCTCTAAAAAAATTGATGACATCGTAATAAGGCATTTTTTCCCTTTAAAGGGGGAGGGGTTTACTTGTCTGAATAACCCGTCTGTCATCAATGATTGTTCTAATGAAACAATCCAGAGCTAAGCCTAAATCGACGCGAGCTAGATGGCCGGTCTTCACACGGCCAAAAAACCGCCTTTGGCGAAACAGAAATCGCTTCCTCTTTAAACAGTGTATTATTTTCGTAACATATAGAGCTGCTTACACTTTCCTTTGTGGTTGATAGGCAGTAATTTTAGCACATTAATGTCAAACCACAAATTCAATTAGGAAAACCACGGCCCTCCTGGTTATATTTCCCTTCTTGTTTGTGGTAAAAAAAGTGGGTACCATCAAAACATTGTGTTGGTGGTCTTTCTGAACCGAAAATATTTCAGAATACGTAGCAAACACACAAGTTTCATAAATGCTACATTAGTACCCTAGTGAATATGTGTTAATTGAATTAAGAAAATCTCGGCTCTGAATATATTTCCCTTGCTGTTTGTGGTTAAAAAAAAAAATAAATAGGGTCAGTGGGGTGAAATGGTGGGAAAATCACGAATTTTTTTAAAAGGATCGGCATTCAAGGTGATATTATGTTAGTTAAACTATTGATGTACATTACATACATTTGACTTATATCGATTGAAAATACAACATTATTTTTAATGTTATCAAAATACTTTTTTCAGGTGTCATTTTCAATTAGGCAAGTACTGATAACCCCATTTTCCCCCAAGGTGGGGGAAAATAGGGGTAGTAGAAATGCAACTGTATTTTTATTAAAAATTACAGAGCAGTAAATTTTCATTTAATAGTAATGGCTTATTTTGATCATAAACAACCATTTTTCAAGTCAAATGTCATACCTAGTCATAAGATTTATGTATTAGCCCCTCTGCGTGCACATACGTCGTTAGAGGTTTTATTATGAATAAGCATTATATTCTGTAGGGTATTTTTAAAAATTAATACTGCAATGCCTTGAAAGGTCATCAGGAGGAACGGATAGGGGGAGGGGTCCCTTAGTACATATACAGTATCAGGGGTCTAATTAGGAAAAAATTAGACCGTTCACAAAATATTTTATCCTAAAAACAGACCCTTCACAAACACAGGACCCTGGATAGAAAAACCTGATTGAACGCTAATTTCAGATTCACAAAAACAGGACCCAGTCTGAAAAGTCTAGAACGACCCCTGAGTATCATAACTACAAACTTTTTGGAGAGGTGAGGTACACATAGACGAAAACGCAGTATTCATGCACCATTTTATAATCACTTTAAAATAAGTATTAGCCTGCTCATAAAATTTCCAACTTTTCTAGAACTTAAGTAGTATTTTTCGTAAAAAAAAAAAAGAAATAGTTAATCAAATTCTACAATTATAAAATTACGAATAATGAGATTTTTTGAGAGTAAAATCATCAGAAACACTGAATAGTGCGGGCATTTTCAAATTATTCTTATATAAGTAAGTTCCACTTAAAAAAAAAAAAAAAAAAAAAACTTATAAACCACCAGGGCAGGAAGAATTTCTTTAGTTTTCATTGCATCACATTAAAGCCTCCAATAATTACAATTGAGATTCCTACAGAAAGTCTCCCTTTTACATAGGTACCCAACTTATGGAGATACGAAAATAATGCTATGAGCTTTAAAATTGCCATAGTAGCCACTAACCGGAAGACTCAAACTTCAATGACCAGTTGTCTCAGGGAGGCAATCAGGTATTGGTGGTCGAATCCACTCCTTCATACTTCTATGTTTCCTAATAATCTTTGGCATACTATATCAAAAAAGAAAAAAAAAATCCTAGCAACATTGTTTTTATTATCCCCCCCCCTTTTTTTTAACAGAATAATATCTATGCTTCTGATAATTACAGCTACAAAATTTGTGTCTTCATCTGTAGGTAGATTTTTCAAAATCCACCATGCGCTCTATTATGGCTATCAAAAAAAAATGTTTGGTCGAAAGTCTTAGCCAAACGTGTTTGGCCGGAAACCAGAATTTCGTTAATCGCCCATTTTCTAAGTTTAATTACCTGCGGCGAGTAGCGACTGGAAATTTCAAGCTTTACAATGGGGCGTAGCCAGAAATTTTCTTGGGGGGGGGGAGGGGGGTTACGACTACTACAACTCATATATATATGTATGCGTGTGTGTGATTGATAATGTAGTGAATTGTGTATTCCTGTGAGTGTATTCCTGTCCAGGAACCTGTCCAACTTTAAGAGGTTTCACTTGTATCGCAGTATAGGTCTATTCGAATTATTATAAAGGTACACTCTTTATATGTGTGTGTGTATGTATATATGTGTGTACATACACACACACACACACATATAAGGTAGTGAGCAGGGGGTGGCACGTTAAAGCAATTGCATCTGGCATTACATTATATTCTTATTTTGGAGAACAAAAATAAATAAGAATCCAGCCTCAAAAATTTTAGTATTTTGTACGAGTACTTTCCCAGATGAAAACAAATATTTGAGTAACTTATATTTTCTGAGTCAGAAAAAAGGCATTGGTGTAATATTATTTGGGCATTATAATAGAAATTTTATTGAGTATCTTATCATTGTTATGTTTTTATAATATTATCTTCATAATTTTTTGCATGAAACAATCTTGTTACTCAAACTGCATTGGTTTGAAACAAATGTCAGATTTATATAAATTGGAGAGTTATTGAACTTAGAGATACTTTTTACTATTCCAAGACCACTTAACCATTATTTTTGTTATTTTCCTGATAAATACGATATGAGAAGATATTTGTTGATTAGTTTATGTTAGAGATTTTCAATGTAAATAAAATATTATGAGACTTGATAATATGCAATTTAAACATAGTGAAACTCCTCAACTTGAAAATCTGATAGTTTTCTGATGAACATAACGGGCTCATATCATTTACTCTTATGCATATACCTCCGTAAATTGGATAGCTTTTTTTATGGGAACCGCAGATATCCAACTTTCAGAGATTTCATTGTATTTGCCTATACACAGGATTTTTTTTGGGGGGTGGGGGGGGTGGACGCTTCAGAATAAATATTAAATAACTCATATCACCCAAAAGCATTACTTTAATCAGTATAAAAATAAATAAATTTTATTAGTTTGCAATAGCGAAAAAAAAAAGAAGTATCTTTACTTAGTTGCAGACAACTAAAATCACATTTATAATATTCTCATAGTTTTGTCGTTTAATTTATTACTTGTCATAAATAACTTGTGCTTGGTTTTTATTAATGCAGCTTATTTTTGAATAAAGGTTAACTCGACTACAATCAGGCCAGAGAAAATCTACAGAAACAATATTGCTATAAAAATTGAAAATTTAGTTGTAAACAAACTGTCAATTGAATTGAAAGTACAAAAAGTGTTCTACTTAGGGATGTATATTTGAATCTTACATACATGCTTCATTCTTGCCCAATTTGTGGTATTCAGTAGGCTCGATATGCATTTTTTTTTCCTCCTCTAAAGCTATTTATGTTTTACATTTATTGTAATTCTCTCATACTTTGAATTATTAACATGTCCATTATTCAAAGTCAACTTAAAAAAAAAAAAAAAAGGTACATTTATTTATACGATTTTTTTCACTTTATTTTTTTAACAATTAAAAATATCAATTTTCATTTATCACACATTTTTTTACTTAAATTTGAAGTGTTTTATAATAGCAAAATTATGACTCAATCTATTACGACCAAGCACATCCGATGGATAATCAATGTTCCATTTAATTTTATTTGTCTTCAAACACTTTATAAAGTTTTTTTTTTTTTGTTTGTTTGTTTGTTCCAAATTGTTTTTTTCAAAGTCGCAAAAATTCAAGGTAAAAACTATAAGAAAATCAATTTAGGCAGGCCCAATTAAATAGAGATGACTACAGTATGTCATTCACAATAATAAACATTTTTGATTTAGAAACACTAATTTTTCTAAACATGTAATTACACATCTTTAAATGAAAAACAAAATTTCCGAGTTATCTTTCTTGGCCCAAGGGTATAGAAGTAGGTATAGAAGTTTCTATTTTTCAAATTGATTTTCTAAGTACAGGAAAAATATTTTTTTTATTGCAAAAAATCAAAAATAAATTTTTATTGAAAGAACATAATTTTAGAAAGATCATATCCATCGATATACACCTTTGAAGGTTCCATGTTTTACGAAGTCCTAAAACTTGACAAAATTGTAGGAATTTAAGTGAACTTTTTTTTCCCACCTTGGTGATAAGAGAAAATTAAATTTGATTATTTAAAATGCAATTTTTTTCTCTTCGTTTTGATATTTTTCCAATGGATAAATTCGCATTAAAAATTCTCATAAGTTGAAATTTTGTACCAGGCATTATATTTTTTACTAATGGTGTTAAATTCAGCAGGGGCGTAGCCTGGGGGGGGATATCGGGATATATCCCCCCCCCCCCCGAAAAATTTTCCAGGCGCATATCCCCCCCCCCGAAAAATTCTCCTGGCTTCGCGACTGAAATTCAGCACTATACTATTACATATAATACTCATTGCATAATGCAAATCACAAAGTGTATTAGTTTGACATTACTCATACGAGTATAAACTACGACTTAGGGTTTAAAATTTCAATCTTTCAAAATTATTCGATTGTAAAAAGTTTAGATTTGGTTTAAAACCAGAGACGTAGCTAGGGTTTTTAGCGCAAGGTTTTGCGCCCCCTCCTATTTGCCAAAATGCAATAGAGAAGGTTTCCTATATAATTTGGCGCCCCTTAGGGGCACCAAATTATATAGGTTTATTATATAGATTTATTATATAGGTATATTCGGTTTATAGATAGCCTAGGCAGTAAGAGGTTGTGGAATGTGAAAATCCAGTTTGACGTGGTAGAACTATCTAAAATTCAATTAAATGGGGCAAAACAATTTGTAAGCTTTTTTCATTTTTACGAAAATTTAGGATTTGATGTGGCAAATTTGCGGTTTTCTCTCTCTCTCCCCTAATTCTAAGAATAACCTGTAAACAGTCCAAATGGCAGATTGGAGGTTTGTCATTTAGCCCTCCCGTCTGGAACAGTTTATCAATGTTGACAATTGGGGAATTTATTCTTCATATTAAACTTTAATTCATTGGTCAGGTACATTACAAAATAGAGCAATGAAAAAATTAGAATTACATCAGAAGTAATTTAGAAAATGTCTAAATAATTATAAAGGCATAAATATAAATTTAAGAAAAAGTCGAAATTTGAAAACAAAAGGTTAAGGCAGGAAAATCCTTTTTTTAGGCAAAAATATTTATTTTTCAATTTACTTATTTAATACTGCAAATGTAACCCTAAATACTATGCAAAAGAATTTCGGGCTCTCATAGTTACTCAAAAGGTCAAATTATCAATTCTTTTAGAATTACATATTTAAAATTATAAAACTTTTTAAATACAAAATCCAATTTCTTTCTCTTAAAATAAAGAACAATATAGAAACATGATAAAGGGGAAGAGGGGGGGGGATGTTAGCATTTTCAGCTCAAACAAATTTATAGTCATTAGCTGGGTATGAAATGAATCTGAACTGACCAATGACCAAGAGGCATTTAAAACGTCAAAAGTCTAAGAGTAATTCAAAGGTTGTTTAACCAAATAGATTCAAAAGTGAAAACAAACGCTAGGCAGGAGTGGGAGTATTTTATTTATTTTGCAGTAGCGTTAAAAAAATATATATATTAACTTGCACTTATAAAATGGGGGGAGGGGGGGGACTGCAAGTAAGCTAAAAAAAAAAAGTCATTTGGAAAAAGTTTTGTCATCCACTTTAGCAGAGCACGTGCATTGGAGATAATTTGATTTAAAATAGAAAATGTCTTGACAGTTAATTGGCGTTAATTTTTTAACAAATCACTTGTATATTTAGAAAACAACGCTTTGCAGAACAAAATGTATTTGTACTTAATGCATGAGGAAAAGTAATACAGAATACAAGACTGTAATGAAGCATATGAACAAATTTTTAGTAATAAACTCTCAATCTAACGTGCAATTAATTTTTACTCATATTTAAAAAATGGTTTGAGTAAAATCCGTATGAATTGACGTAAACTTTCATGTAACATTGCAAGAAGGGGGGGGGCGAGGTGTATAAAATGTTTTCAATTGCAAAAAATATTTTCAAATAGGTGATATCAGAGTTTTTCTTGGATTTTTGCTGTTTATTTATATAGACTTAGGCGTAACTTACTAGAGGAAAATTCTTTGCAATGCGAGGTAAAGTGAAACAAGGTATTTCATTACTGACAGAACTCATTTTTGATATAGAAATTCCAGCCAAATATCATTATGTCAATCATTTTTCCTCTTAATAATCGAAAGGAACTCAAATCAACGAATTTACGTAGAATAAATCTGGACTGGATTTGTAAATAAATAAATGTTTATATATTACCATGCGACCAATTAAAAAGTACAGTTCGAGAAAGGAGAAATCTAACATGCGATGTAAATTGTGATTAAATACCATGCACAAGAAAGAACCTAAAATTGTTATACAACAAATTCTTTGTGTAACACTCCCAAGTCCTTAAAATAAATTTAGTCTTTAAATGTAAATAAATCTGTTATAGAACATTAAGTGAAATATCTCTTTTTCTATAAATTTCTCAAAGTTAGCTGAACAACCAACCTATACTTTTTAATGAATATTACTTCAGTCGAAATCATACATAGATAAACTTACACAATCGTCGTCAAATGTATGACTTAAACATCCGTTAAGTTTATGTAAACTACAGTAGTTTGCACTATGATGTTTTGATATCATTTATGGCATTGGATTATACAATTCAGGGTCAATCGAACTCGTCCGAAATCCACATGCTTGATATACGAATCCCCTGATAAACGAGTTTTAAGATACTATCCATTATTAGGTCAGTTTTTGTATTCAAGATACGAATATGAATACGAACTATCTATGTGTGAAATTTAATAAAATTGAAATGTATCAGTGGCGTAGGCGGTTACAACACCCCCCCCCCCCATGAGGAACTCTTTTTGTCATACAAAATGTATTTTCTCCACTCTCTCTAATCACACACACGTATACATATGAGTTGCAGTAGTCGTAACTCCCTATGAAAAATTTCTCGATACGCACTGTTAGTGTATATATATATTTAAATTTGTATTGGGATTTTCGTTAAAAATACAAGTCAACATTTTTTAGAGATATTTTCAAAACATTCAAATCATGTTTGTTTTCACTGTCTTGCATGATTATAAATAAAAATGCTTTCCAGTTGTCAATCGAATATAAAAATGTTTACCAGAAGAAGCATAACAGAAGGAAATGGTTAGCATATTATTCCAGAAAATTTTACATTATTCGATCATTCTCTATGCTTCTAATTTTTTTTGTTATGTTTGCTTAAAAAGTAATACACTATTCAAAGCGCAAATGTGAAGGTCACTATAATATTGAATTTTAGTAAAGCAACAAAAACTTAACTCTATTCACATTTAATTAATTTTTAAAAACAAAATTTTCATATAAAATTTTTACAGCTTCCATTAAAGCGAAACTACAATTTTAAGTTTAGAAAACCCTGACTTAAAATATTAAAATAATTTTCTGCTTGTGTTTAAAATTTCCCAATTTTTCCATTATCGAAATATTCAATATGTAATGTTTAGAATTGAATAGTTTCTTTATTTCAAGGGAAACTAAAACGTTAAAATTAGAAAAATGTCATTACTATTTCGCTTGAAAAAAAAGTACTTCTATACAAATAGTGAAAACAAAAACAATAATTGAATATCAATATTCGAAACCTCAACATGTAGCATCAAAATATCAACGATAATAATGTCTTCGGAAAGGTTTGGAAAATTAATTTTGTTCCTTCTTTCTTCTGAATGTTATATAAAAAAGAAGGTCCGTTGTTAAAGGTGCTTCCTTTCATTTTTTTTTTTAACTAGTTAAGAGTAAGCGAAATCTAAAGACAGTCAAAAAAACAAATTCTTATTAATAGCGTAAGCATGCAACACTCAAAATATTTAACAAATATATAGTATTTCTATAAAATATTTCTTCAAATTTCATAATTTTAAACCTGTGTATACAAATATTTCAATTAGATGTCTGACATTTTCCTTTTTGTTTTTAACTGTTCACTTTTCAGGTATTCAAAAGAAAAAAATAATTTTGCAGTCTAAGTTATTCTTTGAAATTTTAAGCACACAAAAGAGAAAGAAAAATAGATTTTAAAATGTACGAAATATGTCCTGATACTTAACCCTAAAATGCATGATTTTTTAAAATGGGCTGAAAATAAAAATGTAACTTCATTTAGGTTTACTTATGCTAGGAAAAATGTTTTTTAAACATTCCAACATTTAATTCCTCATAAAAATCATGAAAAAGTGCAAATTCGAAAAATTAGAATGTTACCCTACAGCTCTCATAAAACAAAAGTAATATAGCCTAATTCTACTTATTTACTCCTATCCTTAGTCCTAATACTACTACTTTTAAATATATTTAGCGATAAAAATTATAGAAGCAATACAAAATTCGAACAAAAATTTGTTCATGCTTGTTTGCACAAAAAATAACGGTGCCATACAAACTAAAAACTATTTCCATAATGGTCTTATATTTACTTTAAATGCATATTATAGACAAGAGCTACGAAATTTTCTTTTTATAACGAACAAATGAGAGTGTAGCGATTTGGCTACAGCATGCACTGTAGGGTTAAAAGGCAAATTATCATCCTGTGTAATTTTAAAATGGCCATGTAATGGCTATGTCTATTTAATAGTTTCAATAGTATAAAAATAAAATTATTATTTCACTCCGAAGAGATGATAAACATTGGAGTTGAGTGGTTCCGAGCCGTTTGAGTTTATTCAAAACAAATATAAATAAAAACGACCTCTACTACTTCTTTGTTTTAAATAACAACAGCGATATACTGTACAGTATTTAAGAAAGGTAGTTTAATATTTTCAATTCAAACTGCAAACTTTATTTGAATTTATCAATCATCCAAGCCCAATTTAACACAAAAGCAGTATGTGGACAAACATTTTTCAAGGTTAAGCTGGTAAACAGTGTCTTCTTTTTTATTATAAATAAATAAAAATAATTTATTTCTACTCCTATATAAATAAATATACTAATGAAAGTTAATGCTATTGTCATACACAACAGCTATTTTATCATTCTTATATTTTGTGCAGATTTTTAAGATGTGAATATAATGTTTTTCAATTTTTTGAAGTTAATAAACCATTTGAAAATATTGTGAATTTATTTTAATGTAGGCGAAAGGGGGGTCATTTCTACGATAAAGGTACACAAATTTATAGCTAATTGATTGGGGATTTAAAGGAAAAAAATATCCATGAGTAGTAAATTAAAAAATAAGTTTTTAATTTACTACTCATGATTAAAGCTTAACTTTTTTCTGCCCAATTCCTTTGGAATTCAGTAATGATAAGCACAGCAACTTGATTCAATATTTAAATTTTTTTAGAGTAAAACGTCATTAAAGTCGCATATTAGTTTGTTTACATTTTTCTTAAACCTTTCTTTAACTCAAATGTGTTTTTAAATAATAAATAAACCGGTAAACAGGGATCGAAAATCGGACGGCATTTATTTACCTAACACTACCAATGACCATGCACTAAAAATGCTGGGGAGTGTATTCGAAACAGGTTTCCTGGTAACAGCGGGGGGAAAAAACTAAATAAATACAATCATGCACTTCGCCATAAAGGGGGAAAATAAAACACCTATTTAAAATAAACATTCCACCTACCTTGGCGTGAGTTAACCAATATCAAAAAAACAGAAGGTAGTTCCAATTTATTAAAGGCATGTAACATAACGCATATGCAGCAGACAGAGTAATTTGTCCGTTGCACATAACGAAACAACACAAGTCAACTCCCCATAAACGATAGATGATACTGTGAGATAGGCTTAGCATCCAAGATAACGCACACATTAAAACAATGGCACAACACGGCGTTCCATCACATACAGCAGTACCGAAGGTACGGCCCAGCACCAGTACACCAGTACATGTGACCCGTTGGAGGTCTGGCCTCAGAATAATGGCTGCACCGGCACCCAAAATCGAAATTCCAGAGCAGCGAAGTTCAAAACCTTCTTAACCCTAAAAACTGAACTCTCTGTGCCAAAACGATACATACGAGCACCAGCAAGCCGTGGCGCTGCTGGGCAAGCCGAGATCGGCACACGTCCGTTGAAGGGAGTAGCCAATTACCGTCCGCATGCGCCGTACCGCCTCTTTTTTTTTCACTGCTGACAACGTTCGAATAAACCAATAAGAAGAAGCGCAAAGAGCTAGCCGTACTGAAAGGTATGCGTGATTGACAGATAAAGGCGAGGCTTGGGGAGTAGGCGTGCACTACAGAAGCAATGCAGATGTTATAGGGTACTTCACTATTCGGTCGCTGGTGAGCGGGGTTTCGGCAATCATTGGACGAGGGGAGGGACAAAAAGAGGTACGAGGGGTGTCTCCGCCTTTTTCACCCCCTAAGTGGCTGCCCGAGGGTGTAGTTTGAGGCCCGATTTAGGCCACTAGGTGGAAGGTCGGCCACTTAGAAATAGCATCGAAATAATATCAGAGGGGGATCAAGTGTAGGAGGATTTTGAGGGTCTTCATTTTTTTGGGGGGTTGAGGAAAATGTTTCCAGCTTTCTAGGTCAGGCTTGCAAGTCAGGTGTGAAAGACAAATACAGGTATGTACAAAGTGTGTATGGGGGGGAAACTTACATTAAAAAAAATGTAGTGTGTGAGAGCAGTGGTGATATTCCTTAATATTGAGTGCTTTATCTCTCCCTTATCATAGGCGTAACTTACTAGGGGCAAGAGGGGGGTAATTCTCCTTTCCCTCCAAAAAAAAAAAAAAAAAAAAAAAAATCGAGAAAGATTCAGATATTTCCTACTTGAAAATATTTTCTACAGCATGAAACATTTTGTTGGCCCCTATCCCCCCCAATGTTACATGCCCATATACGCTAATGCTCCTTAATATATATATATATTAAGGACCGTTAGCGTATAATATAAATAACGTATTGCGTATAATATATATATATATACATCAGGGGCGTAGCCACGGGGGGGGTTAGGGGGGGTCATAACCCCCCCATGAGAAATTTTTTGCCATACAAAATGCATATTCTTCACTACATTATCGCACACACGCATACATATATATGAGTTGTAGTAGTCGTAACCCCCCCATGAAAAATTTCTGGCTACGCCCCTGATATATATATATATTAATAATTGCTCTAGGACTACATTTTTTTATATTCTAAAGGAAAATAAAAGAAGAGGTAGACTACTGGTCAGTTTAGAGAAAAGGGAGTACAATAAAAGGGAGACATATTTAAGAGACAAAATCCTTTTGAAATTGTCACAATGCTGTCTAACTACTAATCGTTAATAATTCATACATATTTTTTGAATGTTTGAGACTGATAAATGCCATTTTTTACGAATTTCAGAATGTGAAGTAATTTAAAATACCTCATTGCCATGAGCGCTCATATGACTGTTTGAAAGTTCCATGTGTATTTAGAGGGGAGGGGTAGTCGGGGGTCCTGTCCTAATAATATACTATATTTTAATGCCCAAACACTTCTATTTTATACCAGTATGTAAATCATTAGTGTAACATATTTTTCAAGGGAGCTAGGAGGGTCAATATGGCTCCACCCTACCCATAGGCATGGGCGCCCATGCTCATTACTGAAGTGAGTAAATTATTAAACATCAGTGGTCAGTCTCTCTCAACTGTACAGCTATTAGCGTAATTGTGCGTGTGAATTAATTTTCTGGAATAAGAGATGGGGCCCTTTAGTAGGGGGTGGAGAGGGGCTAAAGCCTACCCCTTAAATATCCAAAAGGTCTACCCTGTTACGCCAGTGCGTATAGATTTACTCAACTTAGACCTTACTGTATTAATTTCTTAAAAGCATGGTTCTGCGTAACCAGCAATGACAGTACCCCCCCCACCTCCAACTTGAGGGGGGGGGCGCTTTATTCAAAAGCTATATTTTTGAAAGGAAAAAAAAAAGGGGGGGGCAAGAGTGAGATGTACCAAAGTGTAAGTTACGTCGGTATTGTGGAAAATATAAAGGTGTGGATTCCTTCATTTACGCGAACATAAAATGTTTATAAAAATTCTTAGCCAGATAAAATCTCACTGCAATCATCCAGGTAGGAATTTTAACCAATAGCTACCCTGTGTGCTGTACCCCCCGGGGGTACAGCACACAGGGTGATATGCTCCTTAACTTTATTTCGAAAACCATTTATTTAAAAAAAATTAAACCTGCATACTCTACTTTTCTTACTCTTGGATAGATTATATGTCATGTGTGCCTCCCCTCCCCTAAAAAAAAAAACTCTCGCTACGTTTATGATTTGCCGGGGCCAATTTTACTATGGATTCTGAATTTCTACAGACTTAATAGTACTATAGTACAAGGGACGTAGCGAGAAAAGAATTTCGAGAGGGCCAAAAGGGTGGGGGAAAAGTAGAAATTTCAAACAAAACAGCCTGATTACTGACATCCAACTAATAAAAATTCGAAATTTTAGGGGGTACCAAGGCCCATGTGGCCCACATCCTGGTTACGTACCTGATAGTGCAGTATTCAAATGTACAATATATCAAAAGCAATAGTTCTGATGGATTCATATTGATTGATAAGACAAAAATTACTCGTCCGATAAATTTTAAAAATTTTAATTTTTTTAATATTCATGAAATAAATAAGGGATTTTATTTTATTTATTTATTTATTTATTTTAACCAATAGCCACTAAATGTGAAAATGTGATACAAGCTGATAAATGTAAAGTATCAATTGAAAATTATATGTCACTACTCGATTTTTTCCCCATGGTTATCAGAATTTATTTTAAAAAGTGACTGTGGCATGGGCGTAGCCAGAAATTTCTCCTGGGGGGGGGGGCTACAACTACTGCAACTCACATATATGCATACATGTCTGTGATAAGGGAGTGAAGAATATACATTTGGTATGGCAAAAAATTCCTCATGGGAGGGGGGTATGACCCCCTAACCCCCTCCCTTGGCTACGCCCCTGGACTGTGATAATATTATGGCCAATTGGCCTATATGCTTAGATTTATATACACATACTTAAAGTTGGAAGTCCCTCTCTTGACCTGAAGCTGAGCAAAGAGTGAATAAAAGAGAGGCTAGATATTCCTCTCGAAATAAATATTAATTTTGAATATAAATTTTATGTTGGACTGTAAATAACCTAGCATTAAAAGGAAGAGAAACTTCAGCAGTATATCAAAGAATGGAATAAACGTATGAGCCTATAAAGATCAGTTCTACACATTAGACGGGACTTGTAATTTTTTTTTTTTTTGAAACATTAATTAAATAAATCTAGCAAAAATAATTTCAAACACAGCACATCAAATAAAATGCAGAGAGTGTATGTGTATGTCTGACCCCTTAGGAAAAAAATATTACAACTCTAAAATCCTTGAAGTGGAATCCTTTGAAGTTAGAATCCAGTGCTGCTTGTAATCCACCTTCATCATTCGTATCTCATGGACGGGGGATGGGTAGGGCCTAAAAGGTGGCGAAGGTAGAATTTCTCCCAAAATTCTTGATTACTGACATCCAATAAACAAAAATCCAAACTCAAACCCTCCCTCCTCCGAAAAAAAATATATATTGCTCAAAGGTAACAATTTGCTTCATTATACACTTGTTTCGGTTAAAGGAGCCCTTTTTTAATGTATTAGCTATTTCCAAAACAATTTACATTACTTAATGCTTTGCTGCGGGGGGCGGCAAATACGGGGTGAGAAGGGGTGCGGTCGCACCGCCAAATTTAACAAACATTTTATTTATTCCATACTCTGGATTTTAATTTGTCGAATCTCGCACTCGGGGAGGCAAATAGGGGGCGCGAGGAGGTGCGGTCGCTGCCCCAAATTTAGCAAATATTTATTCTGGATTTTAATTTATTGAATCTTGCAGCCCCAAATGAAAAACTGAAATGCCCCCTACTGTACATTTTGTTTAGGTCAAACAAGTTCTTTTTTTAATGCGTCCCTTAAATAAAAAATAAATAAATAAATAAATAAATATATCCTCCACTGACCCCTTGGTATGTCCCCGGATATTGAATAGCATACAACAGAGTAACTTTCCTAAGTCGGACACTGGCGCGGCGGTTACCTCAAAAAGTGTCCGACTTTCAGAGGTGTCAACTTTCATTATCATGGTCATGTTCTGTTGTCTAGAAAAGTGTCCAAATTAGAGAGGTGTCCAACTTGAGAGGTTTCACTCTAATTATCCTTTAAGTAGCAAAAGTCATTTTAGACTTTGATAAGCTTGTTTTTTATAGTATTAATGCTAATGAAGTGTGATTCAAGTAAAATAAAATCTGTCAGTATGATAGAAAGTAGAATTGATTAGAATGTGAATTATTCTTGGTAAATTATGCAGTAAATCAGTACCAGACAGAATGGTAGAGGGAGGCAAAAATACGTTGATAGAGTTGCCTTCAAATTTACCACAGTGTTACTTTAACAAAAAAGTAAAAAAAAAAAAAAAAGTCACAGGATAATCGATGAAATGAGTCCCGGGCATCAGTCGATTCCTTACACTCCCCAATATTCTACATTTCTAATTATCTTAGTCAATTGTGGATCTGAGTAGTACATGAAACACAGCTCTATAAGTTGATTGAGAGATGGTATAGTTAAAGCATAATTTTTAAACATAACCTCTCGATTTTCCCCCCTTTATTAATGAATATGCCATTTTATCTCTCACCCCCTATATTGAAAATTGTCCGAAAAATGTGTCCCAAAAAAGTGACATATAAATGCGACATATCTTCAATCTATTGTTACAATATTTCGTAAGCTGTAGAATATGCATCACATGTATTTTCTATAAATAGGTTACAATCATAAAAATTTCAACATAGGGTTACCAGGCGAAATACACGAAAGATGAGGGATAAAATGACATAGTGAATTAATATCGTTTTAATATGGCAACAGTGAAACTAAAAAATTAGGGGGTTCAGGGAGGTCTCTCCCTGACGAGGCTCGAACAGCCGAGTTATATTTCTTTCCTTTTTAATACTAATTTGTACATTTTCTACAAAATATGTAGCATATAATCGTAGTAACTTAATAACTAAGAAATATAATTCAAGTGTGGATTGGTTCATAAGAGAAAATAAACGAACACAACTTTACGTCACTAAAATTGGGAGACAGAGACGTATCCAGGGGGAGGCTGAGTGGGCTGCATCCCCCCCCCCTTTCGAAATCTGACTCTTTACTGAGCCTACAATTTTATGCTTAGCTTACAATTGAAACTTGTCTTACAATTGGATTCACAGACCTTCGAAATAATATCCTGGCTAAGCCATTGCGGTGGGGGGGGGGGGGAGAGGGTAAGGCAGGTTATAGTTTTTTTTTTCTTTTAATGTTGATATAGAGAAAAGGAAGAGGGTAAATAAAAACTTAAAACTCGCATGCAAGAAAGCAGAGGCCGATTTTCCGGTAATTTTGCAGTTGCCAGGAAGCACAAAGTGGTTTGTGAAATTTTCGAAAAATTTACTACATAATATTGTGACTGTAAAGTTACTTTTTCTGCTTCTAAACGACTTAGCGCCTATTATGCGAGGGCGACTATTACGCACAGTGATCTACACCTGATAGCAGATAGTCCTTCTTCTTTCTTCCGAGGAATAAAAATTCCTTTTCAATTCCTGAAATTTGTGAATGATCAATTGCGTTTATAAATTATAGAAAAAAATTTCTCTAAACTATAATATAATCGTTAACGATTAAATAAGCTTCTCCCCTTTTTTTTTTTTACTGAAATACTAAGTTTGAGAAACTACGCTTATATTTTGCCCCCCCCCCCCTGTAGCACAGCCTGAATTTTTTCAGGATTGGGGGAGGGGGGGGGCAACAGAATGTAGACCGACGAGGACCCCCACCCCACGGGAACTGATTTTCCACTATGCCCGAGCTTAGAGGCCCCGGAATGTTAGGCCGCACCTCCAAAATTTTTATTTAAAAAATTCTTTTTTTTTTTTTTACATTTTTTAGGGTAATAAAGTTAATATCAGATAGTTGTTTTACTGGTTTTTATTTGATAATGTTCTAGACCTCTGCACTTCAAAACACATAATTTTTGGTGAAATGGTACTTTCTCAATCATTCATGGTTTTTTTTTTTTTTTTTTGTGCGCCCGCGGCAATTTTGGAAGTTTCACGTCGAGATCAATGTTAGCGGGTCCTCCATCTCAAGCTGTGCCTAGAGTCATTTTTTTTCGTTGTTCAGGAATTTCTCTTGTTTTACGTATTTTATAATTTTCATACTATATAGACTGATTTTTAGATTGATTATAATTCTGGGAAGAGGAGGTTTGTGTTAATGTCTTTCTGTGGATTTTAGCTTGCATTTAGGATCAGGTGGATTTTAGTTTGCCCGTTAAGAGTTGGTACAGTACTTTTTCAATGCTAAAAAGGTATAGAAATGTTACTGAAATTAGTGGACCCACGGGCCCAATTTTCCTATCCATAAACAGACACTGCATGAAGAACTGACTAGACACGTAGAGGCGCGGGGGGGGAGAGGGGGTTTGTCTGAAAACACTGGACCACCCCCTTCGCTACGCCACTGTCCCGCTCTCGAAAAAAAACTTCCTGCCTACACTCCTGGGCAGTGGCGTAGTCAGAAATTTTTCATTGGGGGGGGGGTTTACCACTGCTGCAACTCATATATATGTATACGTGAGTGGGATAAGGGAGTGAAAAATATACATTTTGTATGGCAATTCCTCATGGGGGTTATGACACCCCCCCCAACGCCACTGCTCCTGGGTCATCCGACGCAGAAAATTATTGGATTTTACCTCCTTTTATTTTTATTTTTATTTTTTTTAATTTACTGTTTATTTTATTTATTTATTTTCAATTCTAAATATAAATATTTGATGTCTAAAATTCGCAGTTCGACCAAATCACTATCTTTCAACCCCGAAAGGCTGTTCCACTGGAAAATCATACAACTTTCGGGCAGCTTTTTAAAAAATTTAATTGTGCTAGAGACTCAGAAAAATTTTTAATGCCTCTTACAAATTACACTGTGAACTGCCGCTCACAATGAGCCTATAGGAGTTACGAAACTGTCAGGAGTAAATGCTAAACATGCCGAATTTCACGATATTTCCAAAAACAGGTAAATCCTTAGCCCACTTTTGAAGGCAATTTTTATGCTTAAGAATTTTTTCTGAAAGTTGCATGAGACATGTGCATTTTTTCTGTTAGTGTCAATACATAGTGCATAGGGTGAAGAAGTATTGTTAATTTTCCCAAGTGTTTAACTTCATTGATTTTTTTTTTTTTTTTTAAGGCTGTTTGTTCTATAGTTGTGACAATGATCGCTTTTCAGATAGAACACCCTTTCTATGCTCGTATGTCTGTGATGAAAAAAATGCGAATTTACTTCACCTGCTCCCGAAGGTCACAATCCGCCACTGATAAAAATTAGCGGGGTTTTTCTGCTAAAAATGTTGCAATCGTCTATGTAGTCGCGAACACGTGCCATAATCAAGAATTATAGCAAGATAGAAATACTGCCCTCCCAGTTCGTCACAATCAGGTAATGCTATTTTAATAAATAACCAGTTGAAATAGACACGATATACAGAACTGTAATCGAGAAAATAATACTCTCCCTTTTGATGAGTATTTCTTGTGATTTGAGATGCAGCCGAACAGAAAATACTCAAAAATGTTTTACTCGGCGCACAGAACAAACCTACTGTCAGCTAATACAGGGGCGTAGCCAGAGGAAGGGCTGGGGGGGGGGGATAGCTCTTTGCTTGGGTGGCCCTTTACTTAGCTTAACATTGAACTTTAGCTTTAAATTTGATACCCCACGAAATAAAATCCTGGTTACGCCACTGAGCTATTAAGTGAAGCCAAATCTCACTAAAGTAATGTACAAACCCTTATACGTATCTTGGGGGCTGTTTACTGTAAGTGCGTAGCAAGTTTTTTTTTCAGAGTGAAAAGGAGGATGAGGAGGGCAGGTGCGTATCCAGGGGGGGGGGTTGAGGGGCTGCAGCCCCCCCACCCTCAGTCTGACAGTCTACAATTTGATAGTTAGTTTACAACTGAAACTTAGCTTACAATTGATGCACAGCAAATCCCCTACCCTCTCGAAATAAAATCCTAGCTACGCTTCTTGGGGGGGGGGGAGGGGGGAGGGAAGGTTTAATTCCGTAAATAGAGTTCCGTAGAGGGATACAGTGTTTCGAAATTTTCAACTTCTCCTTGGCGACGCCTCTGGTTTATCGAGGGAATAATATCAATAAATTTCCTAGTTATAGTAACTAAAAAGAGTGGCAGTTCATCAAAGGGTGCATTAGATTCAGATTTGTTACTGTAAAACTAGAGGTCTTAATCCAAAATAGATGCAAAAGAATCTTAAAAATACCGCCGCCCCCTCCCTTTCAGCGGTATTATTGCACAGAAAAGTCCTGTCTTAAAAAGATCCAATCAGCTTTCATCATCTTGATGTATGTTGTTTTCGCGCGCATCCTGTGGATATGTTGATGGTTATTTTTAATTTTTATAGATCCTTAATTCGTCTGTAAAAGAGGTAGCTTCATGAATTAGCCAAGACCATTTTCTTCCCTTTCTCATATTACTATACTTTTTTTTTTTTTCCCTGGTGTGTAAAACAATCCTTAAAATATTAAAAAGGAAGTTTCAAGAAGAAAAAAAAAATATCCATAATTAAGCTAGGAAATTAGATTACAGTGACCAAAACTACTATTTATACAGATCCTTTATAGTTACTGAACAATGCGTTCATTCAAAAATATATAATCTTCGAAAGTGCCTGATAATTTTATCATCTTGCAATTATATCTACCATTAATTTAGTTCAATGAAACAAAAAGCCTACAGGAATAATTTTTAAAATGACAAGTATAAATGAGCTACAAAGTCTTAATAACAAATATCCAGTCGCGAAGAGAAATCTTGTTTACTTAGACGTGTTTGAATGAATATGAACAAACTATGCCTGGAATTGCATCTCAAATGCTCTATCTAAAGTGGTAATAATTTATATTATTCTTCCAAACAACATCTGCTTGCCAAACTAATTCTATAACTTTGTGCCTTTCGGACATTTAATTATTATCTCAAAAGTAGGACATACTTCTAGCGATTAACTAATGGATGAACCAGAGGCATTATTGATAAAACATTATGTTAAGTCTTTAAACATACCTTCATAGGTCACAAGACATACATCTGTCAAATCAAATACATCTGTTTCGTTCCTTATTTTAAAAATCAGTAAAAGTTCGACACTTACGGTTCCCTCAGTAAGTGTCCAACTTTTAGAGATTTATTAATATTATGGCCACGTTACGTACCCCAGAAAATTGACCAACTTAAGGTGGTGAGCAACTTTTGAGGTTTTACCGCATTACATTTTTAAGCATTTCGGATATTCTGAGTACTAGAAAAGTGTGAAAAAGAGAGGGAACTCTCGAAATAATTCAATTCTTACGAGAAAAGTACACGCTTAATCTATTGAGTAAAATAATAATCAAACGGAGTATATTTTTACTCAATTTTTGACTTCAAACAGCCAGTCTCCCGATTGAGTAAAATTTGCTCAATTCATAGACAAAAATCAATGGAGCGAAAAATTCTCAATTTTTGAGCATTCTACAACAGCTCCATTTAGGCTAAATAATAATCAAAAATGAGGAGTGTCTGTCCGTTTATGATTAATATAACTGTACTCAATTATGATTATTATTTAAGCTATAGAATGAGCGTTTTTGCAAAATCAGCCCTTTTTTAATTAACATATCTGTACTCAATTAAGATTATTATTTTAAGCTATAAAAAGGGTGTTTTATTAAAATTTGCTGTTTTTGATTAATATATTGAATGATTCGTTTTCTTCATTTTTTATTATCAGAGCTGTAATCTATGATTATAAGCCCGAGAAAATACATTTTAAATCAAGGCAAATACATTACACATATCTTAATACACTATAAAAAAAGGGTATTTTTTTAATAAATAGAATATAATTTCACTATAGTCTCTCGTTATAAAACGAATTCACAGTACAGTCAGAATACAGAAATGCAATCATGGTTAAACCAGCTGTGAGATTTAATTAAAGCAGCAACCCAATTTATTGACATGGAAAAGGCAAAATACTACTTACTCACTTTGGGTGGAGATATCATAACTTCATTTGTTTTACAACAGCTTTTTATAATCCAATCGTAAGAAACTGTCATTAAAGCGAAATCTTTACCTAAAGCATCTCCTCCATATCTAGGCTGAATTTATTTCACAACTCTGAATATGAAAAAGATGCATTTGGTATTCGGATATATAACATAAAACTACACGAATACACACACAACTATATCCGCGAATACACACACAAGTATGCCGGCGTTTTTACTATGAACCGTTATCCGTTACGAGCGTGGTCACTAGACAGTAATAGAATATGGGTAATGGGGGAGAAGAGACAGACAGAATACTCAAGTAGACAAGATTTTTGCGGAAAATGAGTTAAATATAATATAGCGGATGGGGAGTGCTGGGGCGAATTGAGGCATTCACAAATTATTGTCTTGAATGAATATTTTTTGGCGTAAAAGGACTTAAAGCGGCCGATAAGAAATTTAATCAATAAATGAGTGTTAGTTTTAATCAATAGATTTAAGCGTGTACAATGAAAGAAAAAAGAAAAAGAAAAGAAAATATGATAAAATCACACAGATTATCAATCCAAGTTTTCCTTAGTTTTTTTTTCTTAGATTCAGTCTTGCTAAAATATAATGAATTCAGAGCAGACGCGGGAGTTTAAACTAATATTGAAAATCGGATTTTTAATCATTACTAACATTCAAATCGGATTTAAATGACCTCCAAGATTTACTAAAGTAGAGGCTAAAGAATACTATACATAATCGTGAAATAAAATAAAAGGGAAGAAGAAGAAATGAAAAAAAAAAAAAAAAAAAAGCATTTATTTTCAATATCAAGATTTAAAAGGAAGTTACAAAATACTTAGTATCTTTTTAGAAAAGCTAAACACCAAAAAGGATTGATTATTTCCCTCTACTTTTGGTGTTAAATGCACACTTTAAAATAAACATACTTAACAAATTGTCTTTTAATGCACTATTTAATCGATTTTGACTTTGCAGAGCTTAAACTTTGCAGAGAAAACAACAGTAAAAGGGAAGAAGAATGAAATTAGGCTGCTATGAAATTAGGATAACAAACTGTGAGACATTCGAATGTAAAACAAATAAAATTTTAGCAAAATAAATGAATGAAAATGAAAATTTATTAAAAAATAAATAAATAAATAACTTACCTAATCTCTCGAGTTTCTTTTTTACAGGGCTTAAAAAAAAAAAAAAGATACCGTCAGAAATAGTGCAGAATCATACAAACATTGTCTTTCGGATAGGTGTGAAAAATTTTCGAAACCTATAAAATAAAAAAAACAAAATTATTTTTAATGTTATAGATTTTAAGAGTCATAATATAATAGTTTAATGAAAAATAAAATATTTACACAAAGCGTTTTTACTACTCCGTTCCCTTAAACATTTCATACAGAGTTCCAATACATTTTCGATTAATTTGAAATAAACCTATCTTCTGGGCAGCACACCCAAAACATGATGTAATGATTTATATTTTTATCTAGATATTTTGATTATTAAAAATAAATACCGTGCAGTCGCGTATTTGAACTTCTCATCTAGAAAATAGAAAATTATCATATTAATTCTTCCCAGAATTACAGCGCTACTGATGCCTTCAATGAAAGTGATTTATTATAAACTGTGTATTATATATTATTGTCAAATTTTCTCAAAGATTTGTGCAAATTTTCTCAAGAGGTTCTCAAAGATGTCTATAAAAGTATAACCATTATGTCTATAAAAATATTACCATAAGAAGAAAAATGCCTTATTTTGTATGCAACTGACAAAAAAAAAAACCTATTTAATAAACAACACATAATCTGGAAACATTTGGTAAGTTACTAATTTTATTATAATGGATTTTTATACCAGCAATGTTCCCGCATAATAGTCGCACCTAGACTTTCACAATGAAAAACTAGCAAAAAAAGTGCGCCTTTTACGCGAGTAAACACGGTAAATAAATAAAACTATAAAAATATTTAATTTATTTATCTAGAAGAATAAAAGTTACAAAAGTGAAATTTAAAAAATATTATAATTTATACAATATTATAAAATATATATTAAATATTCTCCCTCGATTCGGCAATTACCGATTTGTTTTATTGAAGATTCAGTTAACACATTTTTAATGTTAATAACGGAACTCAGTAGAAACAAAAAGTGGCATTTACCGCACTTTGTGTTCATTTCCATAACTGCGAAAGGTAAATTAATTGTATTTGAAATAGCTTTATTACAAAAACATATTTTGAAAGCAAATCTTTTAGTTTAATCTGTAGCCATTATAGAAATGCAAATACAGTAGCATCTTATCTATACGCCAACATGTTTAAGATGAAAAACTTTCACCATTTACTATTTTCATAATTCTTACCAAAAGTCTATACATTTTAAACAGCTTTAACGACTCATACTGTGAACTAAAATAAAAATTGACCTGTCCCGTCTCGCAAAATCCCTATACAGTAATGTTAAAAATGTACGTCTTGTCTTACATGAAAGCTGCAAATTTTGGTCTCGTAGAATTTTTTTCGGAGGTTTAGCAAACTTAAAAAACTGAAAAAATTCTGGGGGGGGGGGAGTTTCACACCTGTAACATTTCAGTTTCGGTTTTGCTTTGGGATGCAGTTTTGTTTACATCGTAAGACAATATACTAAAACTCAATGGGGGATGTGCAAATGCCCTATAATGCTACCCCCCCTTATGGGCGCCCATGCATCCACCACTACGAATGTTATCGGTTTGATAATTCTTTTAACACAGCTTATACTGTGAATTCACTTCATTCTTGTCCCCACCTCTGTCCCATCTGAAAAACAAAAAGTTATTTATGTCCAGAAAATCAATAAAACAATGTGTAAGCTCTTTTCTGATATACAAGAAGGAAAGGCACTTGGTATTTCATTCTGTACTCACCGCTAAAATTTCGTCTGGCTGCATACAAATACATTACCAGGAATTCAAAATAAAACCAGAAATATTTCAAATAATAAATCGTGTGATCATTTTAGAAAACAGAAAATCCTAGCTGGAAAAGAAAAAAACGTAAAATATAGCTTACTTACAAAGTCAAGCATTAGAAGACTGATAACTTAACGAGAAGATTTTATACAAATGATTACAATCGCAGTGATCATAATACAAATATCATGAAATAAATTTATAGAACAATCAAATGTCGCTTAATATTTTTAAAAAAACATTCATCCATATAAATTCCAAAAACAGGTATACTGAATCACGTTACACACTTTCAAATAAAAATCATACACACGCTTAAAAAGTAAAGAACTAAATTCGCTCCCAAGGAACTAAATTATCTCCGAAAGATTCAAAATCAGAACAAGTTGTCCCGATTTTAAATATTTTGGAGATAATTTAGCTCTTTTTTTTAAGCGTGTAATCGAGTAATTGATAAGGAAACATTCTATTGTAAAAATACCTTACCTGTCGATACAAAATTTACTTTTTTCTGACAGAAACTAGCAAAAGAAGATACAATCTTTGCATGCAAGTTTTAGCGTAAACATTCTTGTTCGATGTTAAACTACACGTCCCAATCTCGTTAGCACTTTAAGCATAAAAAGGCCATAATGTGTTAAGTCAAACAATACAAAACCTATGCATAGTAATTGTGATATTGGTGATCATACTTCATTAAGATAAAAAGTACTATCAGATTTTTATTCAAGGATAGCGTTATGGGGCTACACGAAAGTTGTGCTAATGCTTATATGACAGAAAAAAAAATGAATTAAAAATTTCTCAAGATTTCAAAGTAAAAGTTACAAGATAAATGCAAAGCACAGTAAATTATAAATTTAAAAAAATGTATTTCAGGACTTTTTTGTTTGTATACAAAAACATTGGTTGCGGTACAGCATAATTATAGATGCAAGTAGTACTTATGGAGGCCAGTGTAGTCAAAGCTGGTGACAAGTTTTGGGAGGGAGTCCTTCCCCATTCCAATCTATTATAGCACATTATCCTTATAAAGAGAGAGAAAAAAAATTATCTGGTCAGATTTGAGGCAGCTGGCAATGAATGGCTGCGAGACAAGAAATACGCTTGTTTCGTCTCGCATAACAACTGCAAATCATTGTCACCCAGCATTCATTTTCTTGATCTGCCACTGGGTAAATGCAAAAAACAAGGCAGTATTTAACGGAGAAATTCACCAAGAGAAAGTTGTAAGACATGTAATGTTATTTTAAGATTTGACATACTTTTTACATAATATTAATAGATTCTATTTTATACTGCTATATTTCAAATTACCAAAGGAATGTGTTTTATATTCTATAAATGATCTTTAGTAAATTAATCTCTGAATTACAATTATGGTTGGATGCGAGACGAGACGAGGCAGAGATTTGTTGCGGCTATGCAAGACGAGACAAGCCTGTTTCCTATTACTGTAGAAGGGATTTTGCGAGACGAGACAGATTTTCATCCCTAAGTACATCCCTAATTACAAATGATGAGTGGCATTAATTAAGAAGAAAAGTATTAGATAACTAGATCAAAATAAGATCCACAGTTTTGTTTATTATAGTCGAACCTCGATTTAACGTACTTTGATTTAACGAATTCTCCGATTTAACGAATATTTTTTTTGTCCCGACAAAAAGGGTGCTAAAATGCTCTGATTTAACAAATTTTTAGCTTTGATTTAACGAAAAAACAATCGCTGAAATAAAATTCGCACATAAAACTAAAACTTTGAATTTTTCGCACGAAAAATTTTGAATCTTTCACACCCTAATCCAAGTGTGTAATACAATAGTTTTTTTCTCATTTCTCCAAACGAAGCAAATGCCTACGAAGACAGCGATACAGAAACAGTGATTTACAATTATGCCGTGAATAACGATGATCAAATGCCTGGATGGGTAAATTTTCCTAGTAATGGAAATTTTACAGGATATGTGTCTTGCGACAGCTAAGTACTTGCGATAGTGAACAGAAAGAGAATAAAGATTCTGATAGCAGAGAAGAGATGAAGAAACGGAAATTGAATTAAAAAGGTGACATTCCAAGAAGCAGTTTGCAGCTTGAACGCTTTATTTATTTATTTATTTATTTATTTATTTTATTTTATTTATTTATTTATTATTTTTTTTTTTTTGTCTCACGAGATTGATGATGTTGTTCTTACGTAGTTAGAAAATATCGACAAAGAACTTTGGAAAGTCAAAACAAAGCACTATCAAGGATTTCTTTCCAAGTTCCAATAAGTATGTATGTACGATGTATTAAATTTTAAGAGCAAGTGACATTAAAGAATTTAGATAATTTTAAAGTTGATCGCCTAACGTATAACTTATAATTTTTAAGATCGAAGTAAACAATAATCATTCTTTTTTTCATATCTATATCTAAGGGTATTTTGCATTGATATTTTTATGTCATACTCTTCACAAAAATTGATATTCGATTTAACGAATTGCTTCGATTTAACAAAAGGACTTGTGGGTCCCAATGAATTCGTTAAATCAAGGTTCGACTCAAGGCCGTACCCAGGGGGGTGGTCCTATGGGTCCGCCCCCCCCCCTGAAATTATCACATTATATATATATTTAGGTATGTGAGAGTGTATTTATATATAATATGATGATATTCAATAAGTCAGACCCCCCTGAAATGTCTGACCCCCTCCGAAATTATTTTTCTGGGTACGGCCCTGGTTCGACTTATATCCTTAATATCGAAAATACAGAGCAAAAGAATAAAATTTTCAAAATTACGGTGGGAAGGGACCAAATATTTACAGTCATATGGAATGAATAGAAAGTAGAACATATAAATTCATAAAAAAATTGAAGGACTACATGAACAAGATTAGGGACGGACGTGACACGAAAAAATGGCTTGTCTTGTTTCACAAAACAGCTGCAAAGCTTTGTCTCCTCTCGTCTTGTCTCGCATCCATCCATCTCAAGTCAGAGGGTGATGTTCAGGTGCTTGCTGCTGTATACCCCTTCCCAAATTTAAGCGTTCGTTAAAAAATGATAAAATGATAATAATCGCGATTTTTTAAAGGTGTGTGTGTGTGTGTGTGTGTGTGTGTGTGTGTGTGTGTAAGAAATTACAACTTTTTCCACATTTTGCGAATTCCCTCCCCTCCCTAGAAGTTTTTGCCTAACAAAATATTTGGGCTAGGGTCCCACATATCAATTTTTTGCCCATGATGATAAAACAAAGGAGCGTAAGGAAAAAAAAAATGATAACAGCAATATTCCCCATACCTTACCGTATCGTTGAAATGAAATTACCAGTTAGTTTCGAAAATTAATCTCTAACAATTTAAACAAATATTATACGGATAAGTATGAAAACTGGACGACACGAGACTAAGTCTTTAGTTGTTTTTTAAATTAATGAAAATTATTGCAACTCTATTTTTTGTTTAATATAATAAAAAATGTACTCATTCTTGCATTGATCGTTGGAAAATGAAAGAAAAGTTGGAAATTATATTTAATATACGATGAAATCTCTCAAGTTAGGCAGCAAATTTGTTTAGAAATATTTAATTTCTATTAACAATAAAATATTCATTAACATTTTTTAGTAACAATAAGTAATTTTTAATTAAATTTCGATTACTACAAGCGGCATAAATGTTTATTCCATAGCTTGGAATGCTGGTTTTGCACATTGGAAATACACATGCACAGTAATAACAGCAAAAAAATCTGATGTTGGTTAATATTAATAAAGAACTTTGCAAATAACACAAGCTATATAAAAATGCTAAAGAACTAATTTTTATATATCTGCATTATTTTTTATATATATGTTGTTACAAAGTTTTTTTAAAATTAATTTTAACATATGCATTGTGTTTAAAAATTTCAATACATGATGATAAAATAAAATAAAAATTCTAATTGCAAAATTCAATTAAAAAAATAACAAATTGAAATTGAAAAAAGAATTTTTTTTTACTTTCTTAATTCTTTAAAAGGGAGAAAAATGCATTTTGTTACTCTAATCGTGCAGAAGAATGTTACAACAATTAACATTTCTTCTGTGTTTCAACATTTCTTTCAAAATTTCATCATTAATTTTTTCGAAAATCTTTTTAAAATCTGCCGAAAATGAACATTTACAACAAAAGCTGCATATACGATTTCGACATCAAACTTATTCGATTCTATAACCGAAAGTAGATCAGCAGTTACAGAGATTAGGGATACTACAGAAACGGGGTCAATGTCATGGTGAAATGGGGGAACTACGTCTGGGGGAGTTTGGGGGGTTTGATAATAGAATGTGAAAAGGGGGGGGGGAGAAAAAGCACGAATTCAAAACATTTATCTGGCCTAAACGAGGCGTTAAAAATTGAATGAAAGGAAGAGTAACATTTTGCTTTGAATTATGGCAATATCATATCGTTGTTCTTTCCAAAAATGAAAAGAATAAAAATTTAAAAAAGCCAACAACTTTATACCACTTTCAAACAATAGATATAAATAAAATCCGGGAAATATATACATATATTATAAATAATAATGGTATAATTTATTTATTTTAAGAAATAAAAATTTGAAAAAGAAGATGAGGAAAGAAGCAAGATAGAGAAAGAGAGAGAGAGAGAAATTTTAACAATATAAATTTTAAATGATAACAACAAACAAAAAATAATGAAAACTTTTTTAAATATAAAAATACCAAAAATCTATTTAAAAAAAATAGTAAAAGCCAATTAGAATAGAACTAGATATATTTAACTTAAGCAGCTAACATTTTTGACAAAATTTCTGGGAGGAATATTTAGTAAGCATATAAATAGTAACAACTAGTAAATTATTTACTTTTTTATCATTATTGCTTAATTCACTACTTTTATTTGATAAACTTTATTTTTATTGTGATTAAGCTTTTTTTTTTTACGTTAGATTCATTTAGGTGTTTCCTATAGAGTCTGAAAAAAAGCGAAAAAGAAAATTTGTTTTTTCATTCCTATTATATTGTAAAAGAATTTTCTTACAGGAAAAAATAAGTAAATGAACAAATAAAACACACTGTACGCATTTCGATGATCTTTTAACCCTTCGACTACTAACAAAACATGTTACAACCCACTAAGTTTAAAACACTTCCATGGCTAAAAAATAGCGATATATACGGTTGGGACATATACGCAATTCTGCCACTATTAGCTACAGCTTTGACATACACACTGCAGTTTCGCACGCAAGGGGGGGTGGGGGTCAACCCCCCCCACCTATGGAAATTCTTTTCTTTTTTTAAAAACATAAAGCCCATACATATTTTTATTTTTAACAAAAAGATTATTACTATTTATACTAAATTAAAAACTATTTATAAGTGATATTTCTGTACACAAAAGACTGTATATCTAAATAAATGGGAAAGGTAGTGCTTGCCTTAAACAGATGTTATAAAACTCAATTCTTCGAAGAATTCTATTTAGACGCGTAATACTGTGACCGCTTGAAGACTGATATTGCTTCTTCTTCACTTGGCACTATACCAATTTATGTATTACCCGAAACAGCTGCTTGTATCTAAGAAAACATTTGTGAATCGTTTTGCCCCCTTGGATCATTTTGGGACACCTTCTACTATATATTAACATTATAAGTGCAACGAAGATAAAATTTCTTCTAGCAGTATTAATCAGTTTATTGTGTTAATAAAGTAATTGATAACGATTTAAAGGTAAATCGCACATCAACTTAATTTCTTCGGTAAATTTTGCACATCAACTCGAATGATTCCAGTCACCGTCACTAGTTTTTACCTCATTCACAATTTGTCAGAGTGAAGTTTCCATAATACAGTGGACACTTTATGGGGAACGGAATTTGTCCATAATACAGAAATGTACCCGTATAAATTGGACAAATCTGAAAGTTGGACACTTTTTGAGGGAGCCGTAGGTATCATACTTAAGGAGATTTTACAGTACTTATATTTCAAGATTCGGAACTACCTGGTACTTAATTCCTTTCCTAATTCCTTTCCTGGTACTTAATTCCTAACATTCAGTAGACACTGTGTTATGTTCAGGTAAAAAAAGGAAGAAAGTTGAGTAATCTCTAAAATAAAAGTACATATTGTACTAATTTCAATACACAGCTGTCAATAACTAATTTCAATCACAGTTACCAATATTCACACTAGTACAATTATCAGTATCAATAATTGTACTAATCGCAGTTATCAACATCGTACTAATATTAATACATGCAAAAACTGAAAACAGAGAGTTTTCAGTTTTTGCATTTGGCTAGTGACTGTTTACGAAAAAGCTTATAATAAGTTATTTATTTATGTATTTAGTATAAATAGTTAAAAGTTGATATTTATTACTATGTACTAATTTTTTTTCTTAAGTTTCGTTATCTTCAAAAGTAATTTACAAAAACCTGTACATGTATAAATGAAATATTCACTAAGTTACTTATTCGGTTTTGAGCATTTATCGATTTAGACTAAATTACAAAACTTTAAATAAGGGGACTTCCATAAATTCATAACACTTTTTTCGGTAAATTTTGACTTTCCTGTGTCAAACTTTTGTCACAAGATCTGATACCCCCTCTCTCCGTAACGTAACAACCTTAATAACCTTTTTATAAAAGCCTCATTCAGTTTTAACTCAGAAAATGTATTTATAATGGATATAGAATCTTCAAAACATTTTTAACGTGTATACGGCTCATTTTAAAAATTAGCCATTTGCAAATTTAAGAAGCAAAAATACAATTTCAAAAAAGTAGTTTTTTTCCATAATATAAAACATACCTTGTTTCTGAACATCATTTGAGTGTTATTCATGCATTTTTTTCCTTTATTTAATTTTTTAAGATTTTTCTATTATCAGACTTGTGAAATTTGTCTGTTACAGGATATTTTCTTTGAAATTCGTACACATTAATGTTCCGCAAAAATAATGCAAAATGATATATTACATAAATATAGAGTTCTTTCGTCCATATAATACAGTCTTTTCAATTTAAAAATATCTTTATTTTTTGTAAATTTTTGTTTGTCATGTCTCTCTGTTGCTTATTTTGATAACAGATGTGACCGGTATCAGACATGACATTTCAAAGGAAATAAACTCACGAGTCTAAATAATTCCACAAGAACATGTAAAGAGACATTAATTTAGACTAAAAAATCTCATTATCTAAATTTATCAATTGAATTAGCAAATAAATAAATATATTTTATACAACTAATTAAGATAATGAACATGACATTACCTTATATATTTATAGCAAAATACCTATCGGAAATAGGCTTTTACTTTTTCAGTCAAATGCCAAAAACTTAAGATGTCTGCTTGGATTTCATTTTTGACTACACTGTAGTGGTAAACAGGCGTTGCTATTCTCAAATTTCAATTTTGAGTTTTGTTTAAAACAGTTTGAAAATAATGCATGGTAACAGAGATGATATTAATGTCAGGACAGCTATATTTAATTATCGAAAGTCTTGCATTTTTCTTAAAACAGTGAATAAAACCTTTTCATAATGTAATTAAAACTCTATTTGCTAAAGCATGTCAGGGCAGAAATTTTAGTTTTTGGACAGTAATTCTGCATAACACGTTCATGTCTATTCGGCAGTATATTTCAGTATCATCTCTAACATTTAAAAAAAATTAAATAGTATGATGTTAATGTATAGTTTCAATGCTGGAAACTGCCTTTTAAAAACCATGACAAAAGGAAAAATCATTTAAATTTTCTTATACCTTGTAAAAAAATATTTTGCACACGGACAACAAATGGCATCGAATTTTGAAAAATGACCCATACAGGCAGTGGTGTAGCCAGAAAATTTTCTTGGGGGATTACGATTATTGCAACTTACATGTATGTATACTGTGTGTGGTAAGGGAATGAAGAATATACATTTTGTATGATGCGTTCAGAATTCTTTCGGTAGGCATAGGGAGGCTCTAGGTAGGCAGACGGTAGTCGACGTTACGTCTTCTAGTCGTTCATCGGCCGGCACGTCCTTCCAGTTAATTTGCTTTGCTTGCCAGCAGTGGCGGACACAGAATTTTTTTTGGGGGGAAGGAGGGACTAGATTTTGAAAAGGCTTACTTCAGCCGTACAAAACGTACGAATAAGCAACATTTTAGTCTAAGGAAATGTAAAATTTTTGGGAAGGGGCTAAGTTATAAAAAAAAGATTCTTTTACCTATTTAAAGTGTATAATAAAGTAGACCGTTACTCTTTAGCTATATATTTTTTTTTCTTGGTTGGGGGGGGGGCTGAATCCGCTACTGGATAATTTTATATGAAAATCGACACGACCATTAAAAAAATATTTTTATTTTTTAATAAATTGTGTGAGAAATTGTTCCAAATTGTTGTAGCTGTGATGTCAACAATTTATTTTGCGTAAAAGTTTCTTTTTACTAGAATGGCAACACTTCAAAGTCAGACATTAGAAGATTTTGCTATAAGCAGCGTTAAATTTCAGCAAAAAGATATCTTGTTTTTGCAATTTTATAAATTTTTAAATTACATTTTCTGATTGTTTCTGATAAATACACTCATAAAGTGCATATAAATAATAAAATAAATGGTTAGGTTCAAAATAATTATATATACATTATTATTCCTAAATGATTGTAGTGTTTAGCCCATGTATGAGTTGCCAAAACATGGTTATGTTATCCTTGCAAATGTAATGAACTATCATAGGGTTTAAAATTTATTATTCTCTTCAAGTTTTAGACGATTTAATCATCAGAAAAGTTTAAAAGAAGGTAGCATCCAATTTTGTTATGTTATTTGCGTAAAACGATTGTAGCATCAGATACCACATAACTCATGTTACACTTAGAAAGTGAATTCAGTTGTTATTTGCATAAATATCATATATTTAAGTTCCGTTACAGTAACTAATCAACTTAACTAAAAAATAAGTCAAATGTTAGTATGGTTATACCCTATTTGGATACCTTTATGGGCTTTTTTTTTTTTTTTTTTTACCTTTCACAAGTCTGAGTTTATAACTTTTAAAAGCTCACACAGAAAAAAAAAAGAAAAGAAAAGAAAAAGAAAGGAAATGACAATGACAATGGTCACAAAGTAAAATTCATGGATTGAAATTAATAAAATGCAGCTCATAGCTTCAAACAATCATATTGAAATATACACGATTTAGCACACTACGATTTACCAGAAGAAAAATAACCACATAACAAAATTTTGCCATGCATGTTCCTAAGTTCGCCTTTATGTTCTTAAGAAAGAAGAATCAGGATAGAACTATTTTTACAGATGAAAATGATGTATTCCATGTCATGTTTGACCACATTATTCAGACTTTACCTAATGCAGCCATGAAACAGACCCAGGCCCGGACTGTATCCTTTAGGGGACCTGTGCAAGAGATCTCGCGTGCCTAAAAATCATTTTTAACTATTTTAAAGATTTTAGGGGGCCCCTCGTGTCGCGGGGTTTCAATTTGTCCTCCACTGCGTAAAGGCGTAAAGATTACGGGGAAATAAATAATCAATTTACTGTGATATATCAAATTACTCTTATTATAAAGTAGTAGTACATTCATTTTGAGGGTTTATCCGAGGCCCCTTAGGCCAGGTGCTCTCGCCAATCTCGGACATCCGACCTGACCAGTCCGGACCTGAACAGACCAGAAGCCGCTTGCACTATGGCTTACAGTGAGGAAACAGAGGTGTTTGAATGACGTTATTTGTTATTCCTATTATTATGAGCAAAATAAACCTATCTAAATACATGTTAATGTTAAATAAATCTATAAATTAAAATTTATTTTCCTTTCGTAGTCATTCTTAAAACTCATTCATCTATGTTGTAGCATGAGTTACCATACACTTAGTATATTTTAATTCAATAACCAATTTTATAAAATATCCCATACAAAACTAAATGATGTTTTGTGATAAGAAAGTTATATACAAACTCTCATAAAGATTATAGCACTTAAGAAGTAGAATTTTAGCAGAAATACAACTTTGATTTTTCTGCCCATACTTTCAATGCCTATTTTTTTTTTTTTTTTTTTTTTTTTTTTTTTGGTAGCACGAATTACCAAGAAATTGTAATTAATATATTAATATTTCAAAAAATTAATTAGTTTATAAGATATTTAATGATTTATTGAATAAAAGTGAACAATTTGCTGTCAGAATGAATTTTGTTGAAAGAAAATAAATGCATTTTTTACTATTACGCCATGTTTGAAAATGCGATTTTTCAGTTACCGTGGACTCGCCCTAATACTTTCTAGAATGACGTACCAGCCGAAATTATTTTGGATTAGGCCTTTTTTGGTGTATTGTGTATAAAACTGTTAGAACAGTAAAAATGTTTCAACAAGCTGTAAAAAGAGCGTGAAAATTTGAAAAATCATTAGAACACAAGTGTTACGCAACAGAATCGTTGACCCCTTCCCCCCTCTTCCCTGACATAAACTGTCACATTTTGTTCAACCTCTCTTCACCCCTCGAAAGTTAGGTAATTTATGGAAACTCTCTAAGTGAAAGATAGATATTTCCAGTTAATTTCTTTTGTTATATATCTTCTTCTATTAGTCTCAGGCAACAGTGGAGGATCGGAGGATCCATGATCCATGTGGGGAAAAAAGTCTGGAGAGGTACAAAATATTTTTGTCTCCTTTTTTTCATAAATTCATTAGGATTTATGAAATAAGTCTATCTATTCTATAGAGCAAACTTAGTTTGTCTGAGGGAAGGGGGGGGGGACATGTGCTTCTGGACCCCCTCCGGATCCACCGATGTAAAGCAAGAGTCATAATGATTCCTGGCAGCTGTGACGAGATTTTCCTTCTATTAATAGCTTTGATGTTGAATTATGAGCCGATGAAAGGTATATTTAACTTAATATATATGGGTAAGCCCTCAATCGGAGAATTTTAATCGATTCTTAGCGACCGAAAATGCGAATAAACGCGAGACCAAAAATAGGCCTGTCTCTTCTTGCGAAACAGCCAAAAAGATTTGCTTCGTCTCGCAAAATCCCTATTTTGTAATGTAAAATTTGTCTCGTCTCATAAAAAAGCGGCAAATCTCTGTTTCGTCTCGCAAAAAAACAGTCTTGCATTCATCCCATAACCAAAAGCAAAAGTTGACCAAAAAAAGTCTATTTTTTTAATCTTAAACTCTAATATCGTTGAAAAAATGTCATTCTTTGTAAATAACTTTTCAAAGGCAATTTAATTTTTACTAATTTGAATTTTTTGTATACAGGGTCACGCTAAAAGGTCATAGATATGTTATACCTTTGGCAGAGCAGATGGAACGAATAGGAAAAATTTTAAAAGTATATCTGCAGAAACTTGTCTGTCTCACAGAAATCTTCATATATATTTGTGAAATCTTGAGACTACCAAATTAACTTGCCGTCTTCCAAAATTGGTGGCAATAAAAAACTTGGTTGTCATGGGGACGGATTAAGAAAAGGAGGATGGAATAAATAAAAGTTTGTATGGAGAATTAGGTAAAAAAAGAAACAAAAGAAAAGCGAAAAAGTTTCGCTGACTGTATAAAAATTTAACTATATTTATTAGTTAGCTATTAAAGAAGTTATAGGGGTAAGTACCCCATTAGAAATCTTGTTTTGTTTATTTTGTTAAAATTTATTGAATCTGGGCACATTTCCGAAACGGTGTTCCGGAGCTATATGTGCGTTAGAACTTTCTTCACAAAAAGTGGCGAGCCAGCCAGTATGCGTTGTTGTATATTTCAACATTGTTTATATAAATTGTGCATATAGAAATAACAATATTTTTACAGGCCATAGCCAGTTTTGTAAAAACTTTTTCATAGTTTACGTGGAATGAGCTTTAAAGCTACAAGGAAAATGCTATTGTAATGAATATTAAATTGGAAAAAATATATGTGGATAATACTTAGTAAGCATTGCAACCTTTCATCTGATTATATTAAAATGATTTTAGTTGATCTGAGAATTTTTTTTTTCCACCAAGTTTACGGCATTGCTCAAAAAACATTCAAACTTGTAGAAAACTCAAAGTCTGTATTTCAAATTGAGTAACCATCTACATTGTAATAAAATCTCACTACATTTCTTCAACCTTTTTCACGTAATACGCAATAAAATTTTCTCAAAATCTCATTTTTTATAATTCGAAAACAATCAGACATTATTATTTAAGTTCAGCAATTTCTTCGTCTGTAAAGAAAATTTATTTTATTAACTGTAATTATTTTAGCGTGATGCCTCAAGAAAATTGTACATAATTTTCACCAAATCTAAACTCAAGTAACATTTTTGAAAAAAAAAAAAATCACGCCTGTTGTTCAATAGTCAACTGATATACCTAATGCCATCCCTCCCCCCCCCCCACCTGCAATTTTTGGAAAAAAAATTAAATTATTCAAATTTTCGAGAAAATTCGACACTATTGTTGTTCAAGTGAGTCGCTCCCTAAAATGTTACCAAATTGTCTGTACGCATTTTTGGGGGATACGAGAACAAACAATTACGATTTTCAAAAAATCTACAAATTTCCTAAATATTTAAAAAAAAATTGACACCTAAAGTTTAAATTAAGTGGCCATCATGTGACTAAATTTCATTTGGTGACATGATGGTCACTTAATTTAAATTGGGTTTGTGAAACTAAATGCAAATCATTTTCATGAGGGTGGGCGGGGGTTGAAAACTGAACTGATGTGCCAATTTCTCTCTTTCATCTAAAGTTTATTTTCCATCCTGAGAAAATATTTAAACTTACTACATTAGTTTACTAATGTAGTAAGTTTAAATAACTTACTTAAATACGTAATTTAAATACGTAACTTAAATTAAATACGTAATTTAAATACGTAAGATATAAGAAAATTACTGGTTTATCATATAATGATTCCATGTTTGTTTTATACAAACATATAGATCTTGATACAAAAAATACAATTTCCAAATCGGTGAAATGAATTCTGAAATGTTAACTTAATGAAAAATGAGATTAAATAAAAATAGTCTGATATGTTTAAGACCCCCCTCATCTCTCACATATATTAAAAGCAGGAAAAATAATTGGAAATTTAAATTCTTTATCATGTTTATAGAAAAAAAGTTCTAACAGTTTATCTGCAAAATTATATACATGCAGTTTCACCATACATGCAAAGATGGTTGTAAAACTTATTTTATTTCATTATGTAGTCATAATTACTTTTACATTTTTTAAAATTTTGCCAATAAAAACATTTTACAATTATTTTCAAATGATGGATCATTTTGCCCTTGGGTACTGGTAAAATGATTTTTTTGACTTCTTTTCCAAATTCTATTTTTTTCTTTACTCTATTTGAGTTTAAAATATTATTAAAATATGCTTATGATGAAAAATTTAGTGTAAAATATTGTGGCAAAGGGCCAAAGTTTTATTTAACATTTATGTTATTTTACGCGAGATTTCCTCTTAAGGGGATCATTTTAGGGCACCTTTCTCTATTTATTTTAATGGTTCGCAAATGCATGAACAAGTGTACGTTTTAAAAGACAGTAAAATATTTTTGCACTCATTATAGTTCAAGAAATATTCATGAAGGCCATCTACAATACATCAAATTTTATTCCATTCATCCACTAATCCCTTATTAAACATTAGACTAGACATGACACATGTATTGCATTTTAGTGCGACAGATTGTGATGACAATTTAAATACAAATGAAGAAAGTAATGATAAAAGTAAGAACAAAATGTGTTATATCATTAAATAGGGGAGGGGGAGCACAGAGAGACACTTGGCACAGTGGGGTGATAGATATTTTTCTGTGATTCTAAAGCTCAAAAATTAGAAAAATTCCGCACAATTTAATTAACCACTATTGGAACACTGTGCAAACTAGTCACTGTCACAATTGTTGTCACTGTCAATCTTGTTGGGAAGTTGCAGCCAAAATTATCACCCAATAATCAATAACTCTGCTTTAATTTAAAACTTGAACTTTTTTAATTGCATGCATGTAATGGCATTTATTCTATTATTTTTTTTTTTAAGTTTGGATTTAAAAGACTTCTTAGGAGAGTACAGTGTAACATCTTGATTAGGGTACAATGGGACAGTGCCCTACTGTGTGTAAATCTATGACTTGTGCAGGTATAGAAAGAACAACGACACAAATAAATATTGATATTTGTGTCGTTGTTCGCTGTGTGATTTGTGTCGCTGTAGACTTCGGATCTTATTCCGAATAAAATGAACTTTTGAAATTCATCGAACATTATTAAGCACAGAATTTTGCAACTCTTAAATGTGTTTTATTATTATAACTATTTTTAAGTCTTGTCTTTGGAAAACTGCTTTTATATATTCTGTGTTGAATATCTTAACCTGAATTTAACTGTAATAATCAGACCGCGGATTATATGCAATCGCATATTTGCATATGCAATTGCATATTTCAGGTTATTTTAGTGATTTTGCATAAAATGACGAATTTTCTCTGTTGTATGCATATTTCAATTTCTTTAGCTTTGAATTTGTAACTCTTTCTTACCTTCCTTTCAGTATTTTTTTGTTCTTTAACTCTTAAAATCCCACGCTTTGAAAAATTTATACTTCAAATTCCCAGCAAAATAGCATACGCTTACAATTTTTTCGTGTGTATTTGAAACAATTTAAGTTCGAAGTCAGCCTAAATATTAAAATTTCAATGGCTGGAATGAAAGCAAGCATGGATTTCGGATTATGGACAAGACCTAACTACAGATTGTGATATTGTTTTCAGCACAATATGTGAAAAAATCCTCCAATGTAAAAAGCGTTTTCATATCGTTCAACACGTGCAAACCAGTACTCATTCAGCAAAGAAAAATCAGCATGATCGTAGATAGGGATGGACGCGAGACGAAAAATTGGCGTCTCGCGTCTCGCAAAACAGCCGAAAAGCTTGTCTCGTCTCGCAAAAATCCCTATATCATAATGTTAAAAATGTTGGTCTCGTCTCGCAAAAAAGCTGTAAATCTCTGTCTCGTCTCGCAAAAAGTCGTCTCGCGTCCATCCCTAATCGTAGACTTTGCGAACTTTACTATGTATGCAACCTTCTTCGGTTCGAAGGGAGAAAAATGAGTTCTTTAGTGACTTTGCAAAGCTCTAGTTAGCAGCAACATTCCATTTCAGAAATTAAATAATGAGCATTTGAGAAGTTTTTTAAAGAAATATTGCACTAATCAGAATATTCCAGACGAATCAACAATCAGAAAAAATTACCTGAATACTATTTATAAAGAAGTACTCAACGAAATTTGCCAAGATATTGGAACAGGCTGCATATGGATTAGCGCTGATGAAACGGCAGATAAAAATGGCCGTTACATATCACATTTAGTTTGTGGAAAGCTAGATATTGTCTCTTCCCGACCACATCTCATTTCTTGCGAAGTACTAGAAAAAGTTTACTTTTCTACCATAGCAACATTCGTTAATGATTCATTGAAATTATTGCGGGCTGAAAAAGGCATGACTGATAACGTGTTAGTATTTGTTACTGACGCAGCACCTTATATGATAAAAGCCGCATCAGGGCTTGAAGTTTCTTTTTTTTTTTTCTAAATATGATACATATTACATGTATAGCCCACGGGCTTCACAGAACAGTAGAAAAAGTAAGAGAAATATATACGCCCCCACTGGCGTAGCCAGGGGGGGGGGGATATCGGGATATATCCCCCCCCCCGAAATTTTTGGATTAGTGATGAAATTCCGTCTATTTATACACATATAAGTTCATATCCCCCCCCCCCGAAAAATTTTCCAGGCGCATATGCCCTCCCGAAAAATTTTCCTGGCTACGTGCCTGTACGCCCTTGTGAATAAACTGCTATCCTGCGTCAAGAAAGTATTCTTAAAAGCACCTTTGTGCACTAAAACATGCAGAGATGTATCCCAACCTTCCACTTACAGCCTCCCACTACAGCCTGTATTGACAAGATGCGGTACTTGGCTAAATGCCGCTTTATTTTATCCTGAAAATTTTGACTCCATAAAAGATGTAGTTAAGGCTTTGGACAGCGTCGATCCTTCTTCTGTTTTCATTGCGAAAGAAATGCTTAGCAATTTGTCCATCCGAAAAAGTCTATCGATAATCAAGAGAGAGAGAGAGAAACACATTTTTCCTTCTTAACATCAGCCATCACAAAGTTACTAAAAATCTGATGCTGAGTGATGCAATAAGTCAAGTTGTAAAAGTGCAGGAATGCGTTGGTAGGATTTCAGAGTCATTAGGAGAAGAAATCAGTGAGAAATTGAATTTTATTTTAAAGGAAAATTCAGGATTTTTGGCAGCGAATAAAATAAATAATTTTACTAATGGTGAGAGGTGTGAATTACCGGAAAAAGTAGAACCACCCAAAGCGAGCGAAATATTATAAGTACTGTCCAGTGACATCCGTGGATGTTGAAAGAACATTTTCAGCATATGAAATGATTTTGGATGATAAAAGATAAAGTCTAACTATTGAAAATTTAGAAAAACACTTAGTTGTGTATTGTAACAAAAATTACTGAAAACAGTTTTAATTCATGTATTATATCACTAAGATATGAATAAAAATTGATTCTGCTTTAACCCATAAACACAGTCGTCGTTATTTCTTATTCTGTCTTTCAAGTTTTCAAGTTTGAAAGAGAGAGAAACATGTGTCATAATTGCTAGATAAGAGATAGAAAATACTTTTACAAGTAAATGCGTTTTTATTTTCTGTTAATATGTGCATATTTTTTCAGTTATTTAGTGCTTATTTTTACATTTTTAGTGCATATTTTTACATTTTTTAGTGCATATTTTAAGATTTTTTGTGCATATTTTAAGATTTTTCGATGCATATTTTGTCATTTTTTCAGTGCATATAATCCGCAGTCTAGTAATAATAATATGTTGTCATAGTATAGCTGAATTTTTTATGTTCCTTACTCATTGTCCCACTGTACCCCAGTTCCTGTCCCACTGTGCCCCGCAAAGGAGCACACTCGGACAATTTCAGTGCCTTTTCAAAATTAAGTTTTTTTTTTCCACTATAAAATAAGGATAAATTCTGATAAAAAATTGCAATGAAAGCTAAAAGTTGTCAAAATATTTTGTTCTGTATTTTTTTTTTTCGTTAAAATGAAAAAAATTATTACAAAAGAAGTGAAAATTGTCCCACTGTGCACCCGCTCCCCTACACGTATGAAGAAGTGTAATATAACTTTACACCCAGTACGTATTGGAAGACTTTTCTAATACTGTAATGTTACAAGCATATAATTATGTAGTTTTTTAGTATTAAAATTCTATGTTTAAAGTAATTAATATTAAGGTAATTAAGCTGTATAAATAGCAATTTTTAATTATAAGTATTTGGCTTAATACCTGATCAGTATTTGGTTGGACCAAATATTTGTTGCATTTCTAGTTATAACCAAAATAATGCTTCGCAAGTGTATAAATAAATATAAGTGTTGCAAAACACGGTACAATAATAGAGGTATTTTAATGTGAGACAGTATGGAATATTTTGGGCCCCATTTTCCAAACGACAGAGCATTAGCAATTTGAAAAATCAGTGAAGAATTCAAAATGAATCTACATCAAATACGGTTACATGGCTTCCTGTAACTTAAATAAATAATTAAATTAATAAAACAAAGAACATTACTAATGAATGCATTACATCAAATACAAAAGGAAAAATGCTTAATTATTTCTCAATTATGATTTCAAAGGATCTGGAATTTTTGAACAGTTTAAAAAAAATTTAATTGCACTAGAAACTCGGGAAAATTTAGAATGTCTCTTTACAAGTTGTACTGTGAACTGTTACAAATGATGAACCTACAGGAATTACGAAGCACCCAGGAAAAAATTCTAAAATACAGAATTTTGCAATATTTCCTGAAATAGGTAACTGGTCGACTCATTTTTGAAGGAAATTTTTCTGTGCTTATGAATTTTTTCTGTAAGTCGTACGAATCATACAGCTTCATTTTTAGTATGAGTCCATAGTGCATAGGGTGAAGGAGCATTATTAATTTTTTCGAGTGTTTAATATCATAAGCCAACATCACAATAAAAAAAAAGATTTAGCCATAAAATTCATTCTAAAAAATGCAACCCTCTGGAATGCCAGTAATTCAATTTAGTTTATATTGAAATTTTACTTCCAAAGTGGGTAGACAGCCACTTTCTCCCCTTTTTTGTTATGCATCTTTTTCGAAAGAAAAAAATTATTCATCAAATTCTTGCTTTAAAATGTAACTAACTAACTAACTAACTAACACACACACACACACACACACACACACACACACACACATATATATATATATATATATATATATATATATATATATATACATACTAGCTGAAGTACCCGTTCTTCGCACGGGAATGAATGGACTTTTTGATATTACAATTTGTGGTGATTACTATTCATTGTAATAAAAAGATGTAGCAAAATGGATATCGCGTTATATTGTGTCCAATAATCATGCATACCGAATTGCAAGGTAATCGTTTGTATGCTGCAGAAGGCCATGCGGCGTAGCGCATCTAGTGGCGAGTTTTAGCAAAACGGATACGGCGAAAATATTCTTCGCATTCAGATATCGATGTATACGAATTTTCATGACTATCGGCTGGACAGTCCTGAAGTTCATGTGTCGACGCGACATCTAGTGGCAAGTTATAGGAAAATGGATAGCGCCAAACTCTTCCCCGTGCTTAAATATCTATGTATACCTATTTTCATAGCGATCATTTGCACAGTCAAGAAGTGATACACTGCAGTGCTATCTAGTGGTTAATTAAAGTAATGATTTGCTACAGCGCCGTCAAGTGGCGAGTTATACGAAAATGGATAACGCCAAAATATTCTCATTGTTCAAATAGCTATGTATACTGATTTTCATAGCGACCGTGTTCAAATAATATCTATGTATACCAATTTTCATAACGATCATTTCCACAGTCAAGAAGTGATACACTGCAGGGCCATCTAGTGGTTAATTAAAGTAATGATTTGCTACAGCGCCGTCAAGTGGCGAGTTATAGCAAAATGGATAACGCCAAAATATTCTCATTTTTCAAATAGCTATGTATACTGATTTTCATAGCGACCGTTTGAATGGTCAAGAATTTGGCCTGCTGCAGCGTCATCTAGTGGCGAGTTAAAATAATAATGCATTGCAGTGTCATCTAGTGGTGAGTAACATCAAAAGGAACGCAGTTAGAATACATTCTTCGTGCTCAAATGTGTAAGTATAAAAAATTTTATGCCGAACGGTCGAACGGTATAGAAGTTGATGCGTTGCAGCGCCATTTAGCGGCAAGTTACAGCAAAATGGATAGTGAAAAATATTCTCCGTGTTCTAATATTCGCGTGTACCAAATTTCATCGAAATCGGTTGGACGATATTCGCATAGCAAACGGCTAAACGGAATAGAATTTGACGTTGTGCTGCGGCACCAAGTGGCAAGTTAAGGAAAACGGATAGCATAAAAACCTTCTCCATCATAAAAGACTTAGGTGAACCAAATTTCATAGTGTAACGGTGCTCAACGGTGCTGAAGTTTTTCAACCTCATAAACACATACCAACATTCATTTTTATCTATAACCAGTGTTATTATATATACCAGTCTCAAATAAAATCCAGTTTCAAACCTAAGCCTCGCCAAAGTGCCAACATACGCCATTTTGCAAGAGTTTTTTCAGGGAATCATTCGAAGCATTGACTTAGCAGCAATCAATATTGGAAATGGTTCGACCGCCAGAGTAAAGCAAGCATTTATTTGAAAAGTGGAATCCCTTAATACAGCCGATTTTTTTTTAAATTATCAACTATAATGTGTTTTATTCATCGTTTCTCCGATGTACTAAATGAGAAGATTTCAATTTTCTGAAATTTGGCGGAATTCCCCCAACTTAAATCAATATACTCAATTGGCGAGAATTCTGAAGTTAGATCGCTTGAAATCCCTTAATAACTGCATTATTTCATCACGGATCATTATAATTTAAAGCTGTATTCTAATAAAACCTTTGCACTTGTTTTCAAAAATCTATTTCCTTAAGCTCTCAATAAATTGCGCCAAGCCGAAAACTGTGCAAACCGCTAGAAATCACTTACTCAAAAGCGATATTTCAGCCACTTTATTTTTTCGCCAAACTAAAAAATTTTACACATTAGCCTCGGAAATCTTCAATTCTTATTGTTTTGCGTATAAAACATTTCATTCCTGCTCTGATTTCCCATGCACACGATATTATAATTTTAAAAAAAAATAACCTTACGAATGTAAACTAACAAAAAAAAAATCACTATTATTCTTTTATTTTTACTTTGAGAATTTAAAACATTTTATTCGGCAAAATCGCCACACATGGCAACCACGATCCTTATTTCACACTTTTTTCACTACAGGGGTTACAATTACGGAAAGCTTTTTGCGTGAAGAGCATTAAAAATCTCTTAAATTCCGGGAACGGGTGGACTTTCAAAGTTTTAAAGTGGACTACGATTTATTCTATATTATTTTACATATCTGTGCTAAATTTCAGGCCGATAGGTCCATTTTTGTGGATTTGTATACGAATCAAATCCACAAACAAACAAACAAACAGAATTTCATTTTTATTTAGAAGATACTAGCTGAAGTACCCGTTCTTCGCACGGGAATGAATGGACTTTTTGATATTACGATTTGTGGTGATTACTATTCATTGTAATAAACAGATATAGCAAAGTGGATATTGCGTTATATTGTGTCCAATAATCATGCATACCGAATTGCAAGGCAATCGTTTGTACGGTGCGGAAGGTCATGCGGCGTAGCGCAATCTAGTGGCGAGTTTTAGCAAAACGGATACGGCGAAAATATTTTTCGCATTCAGATATCGATGTATACGAATTTTCATGACTATCGGCTGGACAGTCCTGAAGTTCATGTGTTGACGCGACATCTAGTGGCAAGTTATAGGAAAATGGATAGCGCCAAACTCTTCCCCGTGTTTAAATATCTATATATACCTATTTTCATAGCGATCATTTGCACAGTCAAGAAGTGATACACTGCAGGGCCATCTAGTGGTTAATTAAAGTAATGATTTGCTACAGCGCCGTCAAGTGGCGAGTTATAGCAAAATGGATAACGCCAAAATATTCTCATTGTTCAAATAGCTATGTATACTGATTTTCATAGCTATCGTTTGAATGGTCAAGAATTTGGCCTGCTGCAGCGTCATCTAGTGGCGAGTTAAAATAATAATGCATTGCAGTGTCATCTAGTGATGAGTAACATCAAAAGGAACGCAGTTAGAATATATTCTTCGTGCTCAAATGTGTAAGTATAAAAAATTTTATGCCGTCGGTCGAACGGTATAGAAGTTGATGCTTTGCAGCGCCATTTAGCGGCAAGTTACAGCAAAATGGATAGTGAAAAATATTCTCCGTGTTCTAATATTCGCGTGTACCAAATTTCATCGAAATCCGTTGGACGATATTCGCATAGCAAACGGCTAAAGGGAATAGAATTCAACGTTGTGCTGCGGCACCAAGTGGCAAGTTAAGAAAAACGGATAGCATAAAAACCTTCTCCATCATAAAAGACTTAGGGGAACCAAATTTCATTGTGCAACGGTGCTCAACGGTGCTGGAGTTTTTCAACCTCATAAACACATACCAACATTCATTTTTATCTATATCCAGAGTTATTATATATACCAGTCTCAAATAAAATCCAGTTTCAAATCTAAGCCTCGCCAAAGTGCCAACATACGCAATTTTGCAAGCGTTTTTTCAGGGAATCATTCGAAGCATTGACTTAGCAGCAATCAATATGGGAAATGGTTCGACCGCCAAAGAGTAGCACGCATTTATTTGAAAATTGGAATCCCTTAATACAGCCGATTTTTTTTTTAAATTATCAACTATAATGTGTTTTATTCATCGTTACTCCGGTGTACTAAATGAGAAGATTTCAATTTTCTGAAATTTGGCGGAATTCCCCCAACTTAAATCAATGTACTCAATTGGCGAGAATTCTGAAGTTAGATCGCTTGAAATCCCTTAATAACTGCACTATTTCTTCACGGATCATTAAAATTTAACGCTGTATAAAACCTTTGCACTTGTTTTCAAAAATCTATTTCCTTAAGCTCGCAATAAATTACGCCAAGCCGAAAACTGTGCAAACCGCTAGAACTCACTTACTCAAAATCCATATTTCAGCCATTTTATTTTTTCGCCAAACTAAAAAAATTTACACATTAGCCTCCGAAATCTTTAATTCTTATTGTTTTGCGTGTAAAGCATTACATTCCTGCTCTGATTTCCATGCACACGAAATTATAATTTAAAAAAAAAAATAACCTTACGAATATAAACTAACAAAAAAAAATCATTATTATTCTTTTATTTTTACTTTGAGAATTTAAAACATTTTATTCGGCAAAATCGCCACACATGGCAACCACGATCCTTATTTCACACTTTTTTCACTACAGGGGTTACAATTACGGAAAGATTTTTGCGTGAAGAGCATAAAAAATCTCTTAAATTCCGGGAACGGGTGGACTTTCAAAGTTTTAAAGTGGACTACGATTTATTCTATATTATTTTACATATCTGTGCTAAATTTCAGGCCGATAGGTCCATTTTTGTGGATTTGTATACGAACGACATTTTATTCGGCAAAATCGCCACACATGACAACCACGATCCTTATTTCACACTTTTTTCACTACAGGGGTTACAATTACGGAAAGATTTTTGCGTGAAGAGCATAAAAAATCTCTTAAATTCCGGGAACAGGTGGACTTTGGAAGTTTTAAAGTGGACTATGGTTTATTCTATATTATTTTACATATCTGTGCAAAATTTCAGGCCGATAGGTCCATTTTTGTGGATTTGTATACAACTCAAATCCACAAACAAACAAACAGAATTTCATTTTTATTTATAAGATATATATATATATATATATACATAATTCCTATTTTAGGCATCGTTTGTTTGTAATTAAAATAGTGTTGAAAATTTATTTGTTAACAAAATAAAAGACATTACTTTTCGGGAACTTGACGAAATGACATTACTGAGTGAGAATGAGACTATTAATGATTTTTAGAGAAAGTATAACGAATAAAATATAACCAAGCTCAGTGCACCCTAAGATGGATACTGTTTCTTTGTGTCAAGCTGAAAAATCCATCAGAATGGCACAATGTAGTAGAACAAAGGTATACAAGTTATGAAAAAAATGGGTAACATTTTGACAAATGATAAAGTGATAACACCTTTAAAAATGTTATAAAAATCAGGCATGAAAGTGCAAATTGGCAAAACAGCCTGAACTTTGCATGCGATGCAAAACTATCACATTAGCATACAATTACTACATTACTGGTTATTAATATCTTATATATTCGTTATTTAACTAATATAAATCAATTGGAGTAGAAGTTACACAAAAAAATTTCCATCTTTTGACGAAAAACTTCCATGCCTGAAAAATTAATCAATGTGGATTTTCTCACAAATTAAATAAAGTGAAAAGTCTGCTGTGTTCAACATGGCAAAGCATTGTCAATAATATTTAAGAAAAATGTTGGCTATTAATTCTTTAAATTACCAATGAATTTAGGAGAGTATGCCATAACAGTTTAATACCTTATTGTAATTAATATAACTGAGATCAGATTGTGAAGTACTTGAGAACGAAATATTGAATATAACGTATATTCATTAAACATATACAGACTACTTAAAAAAAAAAAAGAGTTCAGTCTTGTAAACAATGTAAATATCATCAAAGTAGGGTATTTGCATTAAGGAGGGGGAAGTTGAAAATTAAATAGTTAAGTTACATCAGTAAAAAATAAATTAAAGAAATACTTTTAAAAAAAGTGAAATTATTCTATTTTAACTAAAGATAGTTCAATAATATCGTTATATTATGTTAATACATAATTTACATCAGGGGCGTAGCCAGAAATTTTTCATGGGGGGGGTTACGACTACTACATTTCATATATATGTATACGTGTGTGTGAAGAATATACCTTTTGAATGGCAAAAAATTACTCATGGGCGGGGTTATGACCCCCTAACCCCCCCATGGCTACGCCCCTGATTTACATATAATTTTACTTTTTTAATCCTCTTAATGCCCACTATAAAAAAAATCCCAAGTAAAAAATTATTTTTTCGTTGAAATGGTGTTATTTTAAGTCCAATAACGTAAATATAATAGAGAATTGCGGGAAAAAAGTTATTTTATTTTTTATGTTTTTTCAATCGTAGCACTATGATTTTAACTATTCTAAACATTAAAAATGAAACTTTTGAAAAAATTATTTTGTATCAGGTGAAAAAGCATATATTTTCTTAACGGTAATTATTATTTTTTTCTTCATATTAAATATTATTAAAGTAATAGATAATCTTATCATTGGAAACATGTTCTCTTTGTTGACTTCGTCCATGTTGCTTCTAAAATATTTTTCAGCCATTAATTCTGGCATATGTGGACCCACATTACTGCTATTAATAAATGAATGGTTTTTATGACTTCAAAATTACATTTTAAAAGATTTTTCCAGCAAAAAAAAGTAGCATTTGAAGAAGGACAGCATATGCTAAGGCATTGGAGGGTTACCGTGTTTAGTCGCACCTTTTATCATGATGAAAGTCTAGGTGCGACTATTATGCGGAGAAAATCTACTGCTATAACGCTATATTTCTTGCTTCAAAATGGGGGTGCGACTATTATGCGGAGAAAATCTACTACTATAACGCTATATTTCTTGCTTCAAAATGGGGGTGTGACTATTATGCGAGGGCGATTATTACGCGAGTAAACACAGTATTAACATTGTTACATTACTAGTTTAAAAATTTATTTTTACTTATTTCTAAAAGGCAAAATGTAGTTAAAATAAACAACAAAATTCAAGATATATTTATTTTTTAAATATAAGATTAAAATCCTTGAGACAGGTGGCGAACAAGCATTGTCCAAGATAACAAGTGAGTGGCCTACATTAAACGCCAAAGAGCCTTATGTATTTTGTGGTGCTAAAGACACCTTCCAAAACCCCTTTTTATGCAGCGCCCTTGACATAATAAGACGAAAGGATTGTGGGAAATGCTCTCTCCATCAGAATTTCATGGAAAAAGAAAGAGTCGGGGAGAAAAATAGAGAGGGAAGGGTAAAAAAAATAAAATAAAATAACCACCCTTTAAAGCAATTTCACTTGCATAGCTTCACTCTTTTCCACCCTTGAAAAATTCTCCCCACGTTTCCTGCAAAAACAGAAAGGGTTGGATCTCAATTGATGATGACCCAGTTTTAAAAATACCTTCCCCCTTTCCTCCCCCATTAAAAAACACGTCCCCAACAAGAATCTTTTTTTTTTTTTTTTTTCAATATCAATGTAGTATGGAAACAGATGAGGGGGGATGCGAAAAATGGAAGGGGGCAGTTACAGAAAGGTCCCAGTTTTCCCAGAACTGAAGTTTGTTAATTTTCCAATCCCAGATAGGGACGCCATTTTAGAGGGGGGGGGGTGATATTATTATTTTTTTTTTTAATAGGGGAAGAAATGTGTAAAAAAGCAAACCAGGTCAAATCGCGAAACGCACGTAAGCATATAGTCTGCATCCCAGATATTATTTTAATGCTACAGGTTTTGACAATAGATCACCAGCGTGGTGGCAGTGAAATTTTTCGGTGAGGTTTGACCCAATTTGAACAACGGGCTGGGGGTTTTTCGCAACCAGGTGGTCAGCTTGGAACTTCAAGAGCAACAGGGGAAAAGAGGGGTAGAGCTTTTTGGATTTGGCTGAAGGTTAAATAGAGGTTGAAATATTAACCACCACAGAATTGTTAACTGACGGTGTGAGCAATTTAAAAATAAGAGGAACATTTCCGTCGAATAGATGCCATTTATGACAGACTATAAAAATAATATAAGGATGGATTATTTTTTTTTCCTGAAACATTTTAGGCACAGCCGGCACAGCCAGCCGTACATTGCCGGCACAGCCAGGCATACATTGCCGGCACAGCCAGCTGCATGTCTACACTCGGAAGCATAGCTTTCAATATCAACTTCTCTCCTTCTCCCCCCCCCCCCCACACGCCCATCCGAAATCCGGAAATTTCAAAAGAAAAATACTAATAATCAAGCACATTTGTGAGAAATTTATCTGAGGCAGACCCTGCCCCCTAATTTTTCTCCCTCGCTTTGTATCTACCTGTGTACTAATAAAGTAAAGTTTCAGAGCTTATTGAAGAAAGTAGGTAGAGTACAAACATTTCAACAAGAAACACAAACATTTAGGGAGTAGAATACCTTAAAAAAAAAAAAGCCTAAAAGATATTCCCAATGAAATCCAGGAAAAGCAATTTTCCATCCTTATACTGTATGGATCAAGCACTGTACGTTGGGAAGATGAGTTCATGAAATAAGAGAGAGATGATGAAATAAATTTACTCTATTTTGGTTTATCTTATTTCAAATTATAAATTTAGTGCCCACTTAATGATACTATATATATATATATATATATATTGTATAACAAATATTGTATAACAAACTATACATATATATTCAGTGGCGCACCCAGGATTTTAGTTTAGGGGGGGGGGGGGCTGGGCTACAAATACTGCTGAACTCGGTTATAGTGACCTCTTATAACGTCAAAATATTCTGTGCCAGTCGACTTGCCCGTAGAACACAACCCCACGAGTAATGTAACTCATTTTAGAATCAAATAATTATATAATCTTTCCAGTGATGTTGTAACCAAGTTTAACCGTGTTTCATGCTCTAACTGTAAATTTTTATTTAAAAACTAACATCTTTTTTTGGTAAAAAGTATTTTAGAAATAATTTGAAGACAATTTTTAAAAAGAAAACATTTAGAAATAATTTGAAGACTATTTTTAAAAAGAAAACATTTAACTCATTAGTAACAATTTTCAATTTTCAATACTTTTCACTTCTAATTTCCCACCTTTAGGGAGGGGCTTCAGCCCCCATAGCCCCCCCCGTGGGTGCGCCTATGTATATATTGTATAACAAAATGTATATATATGTATATATATATATATATATTGTATAACAAAAAATAGTGCCCACTTATATATATATATATATATATAAAGTGGGCACTATTTTTTTTTTTTAGTTTTAATTTATATTATTATTATTATTATTATTATTATTATTATTTGAGAAGATGAGAAGTACAAGAATTTCTCACAAAGAACTTTCTTTTTTCTTTTATTTTGTTTACAAAATGATAATAATTTAGTAGGGAGACTGTTCCCTATGGCATTGATTCTTGTACTAAAGAAAAACAAATAATAAATTTTACCTTTATTTTATAATTATAATTCAGATCTAATTTCACCTCTAATTTTTGTAAGTAACCCAAAGTTTCTAAATTCGCCATATAAATATATTGGATACTTTAAGGTAAAGAAACAAATTCCCAAAATTTAAGAAAAGCGATTTTTGACAGAGAGAAAATTTCAGACGAGAGAAAGAAGAAACTGTTCAGAGCAAGGGCGCACTCAGGATTTTCTCTTAGAGGGTATCGCACACCAACCGCCTGGGAAAATGTTTCAGAAAAATATTTTTCTGATAGCACTCATAAAAACTTTTCCTTTTCACAGAAAAATTAAATAGATTTAAAGGATCCTATTCACAAATCAAAAGACCAGTTCAATAAGAAAGTTACTGGATGTTTATTGATTTCACCGCAGTTTAATATACTTGCATGGTTTTGAACTATGCATTTATTCGTCATTACTGTTAAAAATAAGAATTTTATTGAAATAGAACTGAAACAGAATTTGGCCAAAATTGCGGGGTCATTTAACGAAAGAGCCTTAATTCTTTTGGGAGGGGTCCGGACCCCCTGGATCCCTCCCTTGTGTGCGCTACTGATTTAGAGCATAAGTTAAAGCTTTTCGTAAAAATAAATACATCCATCATATGACTGACAGTGTTAAATAAATAATGTCAGAAACTCTAAACTGTTCAAATTATTTTTTTCAAAGTGTTCAATGCAGTCTCATTAACAATAACACTTCCCACTTCCAGAAAAAAAAAAAAAGTGAGAAACAGTAAAAGTCAGAAACTAAATCTCAAAGAGGGATGGACGCAAGGTGAAAAATGGGCCTGCCTCGTCTCGCAAAACTGCTGCAAAGATTTGCCTCGTCTTGCAAAATCTCCATGCAATAATGATAAAAACGTATGTCTCGTCTCACATAAAAGCTATAAATATCTGCCTAGCCACGTCTCTCGTATCCATTAGTAATCTCAAACTGGGGGGCAGAAGTGTTTTCCATAAATACTACAAAATACTGTATGATAGTATGAAGTATGATTGCCCCCCCCCCCTCAAAAAAAAAGATGATTCTTCCCCGTTTATAACTGTGCACAGCCGTAAAGACATTCTGAATCGTTTCGGATATCTACTTTAATTCTGCTCTTTTAAAAAGCTGTTAAATGTTTTCACCATTTCTTGAAAGAATCGACAGTTTACAGAATCAGAAACTTTTCTCTTAAATTCAGTTGTTACTGCAAATTATTTGCTAATACTCAATGAAGTAATATGAGAGCTAAAAATCATACACATTTATTATTCGGGGGACGAAAATAGTTAATTTTGCGCAGTGGCGGATTATTGCAAGTTTGTCGGGGTGGCGGCGGATAGTTTGTCGGTGGGGGCGGTTAGTTAGAAGATTGACATATACATCCATTTTATGGAAGTAAAATAGGATCTTTTACATTAATTTCTTTCTTCTCGGGGGGACGGTCGCCCCCTCCACCCCCCTTTAATCCGCCCTTGATTATACGACAGTTGTGAAAAGTACAGTTGGTCGTTGTGAAACGTCAGTAAAATGAAGGTCAGAGTAGGGGCGTAGCCATCAGGGGAATAGATAAAAGAATACATTCCACCCTGAAATTTTTGCAGTACTGTGAACTTAGTTTACATCGTGTGAAAATTCGTTTAGTTATGATTTGACGACATTTCATGTCCTCGACTTCCCATGAATATTTTATGCTACGCCCCTGAGTGACAGGCTGTAACTACGCAGGTATTTACTGTCAATTTTGTCATAATTTCCAGTAATAGTAAAATATTTTAAAAGCTAGCTAGAAATTTCTATTCCACTTTATTTTATTTTATTTATTTTGTCGTGGCTCCAATGTAATCCAAGCTGTTAAACGATACCTCTGTAGGTGCCGATTTCAGGGGGGAAGGGGTAAGTCGCTCCTCTTTAATTGGTTCAAAATTAAGGACCAACGCAGTCCAACACTTTCGGGGGCAATGGCACCCATCTTTCGGGGATAGTGCAGTCTTCTATCCATGTACACGACAACAACATTTATTTATCTATTTTTTTATTTTTATTTATTTATCTTTTGGGGGGGGTGGGGCTGCTTAAAACAATGAATATTTAATCTTAGAAGTATTTATATTTCTTTAATCATAACAATTATGTACTGGCATTCAGTTAGTTTAAAGAATGAAAATTAGTGCGCACTAATGTATCTACCTACTGCTTAAGAAGATTTCATTGGATGATTTCTCCAAAAAATATTATAAAGGTATCAGGATTTGCATTCAAACACTTATTGCAAAATGCTTAGTTAGGGAGCTTTTTAGAAAAGGGAAAAAATTGTGAGGGAAAATCACACTGTAGGATTTTGGATGTTTATAGACCCAGATATAATAGGTCCGGGCTTCTGTTTCCGTCTGTTCTTTGCAAGGTGTTCAAAGACTTTCACCTCTCATACTCAGCTATTTATTAAAAGAAAAACGAAAAGTAAAATTTAAATCTCAAGTTTTTCATTGCATTAAAAAATAATAATTCATTAAGCCTCTCCTCATCCGCCTGCTTAGGCGCCTAAGGCCAGTGGCCAACCAGGGTACATAACTGGCCTTAGATGTCTTTTTCTTTTTTAAGTGATATTCGTCTATATGAAATAATACAGATATTGCGTAAATAGTTCAATGAAAAACGTTGAAGCTGGAAGCAACTCTTAATACAGCTGCTAATTTTTATGCAATATGAAAATATATACAATCAGTGAGGACTACACTATTAAAAAAAAAAAAAGAACGTGTTAATTCCTTTTTAAATAAACATCATCTGCATTGTATCTTCAACCAATCTGTGCAATATCAATTTTTCTCCTACGATTCACCTTCGGAACGCGTCCGGATAAAGAATAACAAAAATATATATATATATATATATATATATATATAACATAACAGTTTGGACGAAGAATTCCTCGATAACAGTTATCAATTTCGGGCTTGGGAACGCGCTGTTGCAATTTTTACAACAGCTGTATCAATCTATTCCAGTACCACCTGACAGCCGAACCTCTTTCTGCAGATAAGTATCCAAACAACAGCCCAGACAGATTTTTCTTTTCTTGTATATTTTTTTTTACATACATCTCTTTGTTATTTTTTTATGCACAAGAGTTCAGTAAACGAAACAAGGACCTTGATTAGTACAATGCAGTGGCGGCGCGGCAGAAATAAGGAAGATATGTGGAGGGAAATGACAGGAGAGAATAAATCAACCAAATCTTGAATGCATAGATGAATTGTAAAAACGAAAATTATGGGCGATCTCGCCTACTTACAGCCGAAACTAAGGGTTTGAGCAGGCGCGTAGCCAGGAAAAAATTTCGGGGGGGGATATGAACTGATATCTGTATAAATAGACGGAATTTCATCACTAATCCAAAAATTTCGGGGGGGGGGGATATATCCCGATATCCCCCCCCCTGGCTACGCCCCTGGGTTTGAGAATGGGGCGCGTACCCCGAGCGTCTTGCTAAGGGGGTGCCAAAATCAGGTATGGTTCGTATTAGGGAGGGTAGGGGGGAGAACTCACTTACCAGGGGTCAATCCAGGAGTTTTTTTCCAGGGTCCCGTTTTTGTGAAAATTGCTTATTTTTGTGAATTTCAACACTTATTTTTGTGAATTTTCATAACAATTTTTAATAAAAGTCTTTTTTGTTAAAATAATTGATATATCAGATTGAAATGTAGCGTAAAATGTCAATAAAGGGGCCGTTTTAATCGATTTTAATTTTGTGAAGGGGCCACGAAACGGACTCAATTTTAATCTGCATCGACCCCTGCTTGCACAAAAGCCTTATTTAAGGAACAAACCCTGCATGTCGAGCTTGCAAAATTCTAAATGAAATGCATCTTGCTGAACAGCCATTATCGCGAGCTAAACGTGTTTGGATAAAGAGGAGAGATAGCGATTTAAAATTCCTAGACCAAAGTTTCAGAGGAGAAAAAAAGGTTTACCCCTGGTGACGAAAACACTAGTTGCAGCACTGTGCCTATGGATGAAAGCCTGGCTTGTCACGACAGTGGCATACGACAGGGAGAAGGCTCAAGGGGCTCGAGCCCCCCAATACTCTTTGTGGAGGGGAGACGGTAAACACAGCTAAGCACAATATGGCATTTTTTTCTAGTTACCGAAATCGGTGGCAACAAACTAAGCCTACACCTCCCCCTCCCGCACACGCACATAAATTTATTGAATTGCTACACGCCTGCATTTAGACTTTTAAAGACATCATATTTTTTTTATTAACATAAAAATTGAAAGATTAGCAATAAGAATAGAAAAAGACAGTAAATGCGGTGATGCTTGTACTGGAGCAACAATCTGTTTGCTCATCTATCTGAAATAACTGTTGCTTTTGCTACAAAACCCGGTTTTTATGGTATGCATTAATGAAGTTTGATTTCGCAGCTAACGATTCCTGAAGACTGATTTTTTCAGAAGTGATGAATCTTTGTTAAACTCTACAGATGGCAATGCTCCAAATAAAACTAAAAAAACATCTATTTATAATCTGCAAAATGAGTTCCATAAAAGTTTGTGAAACTTACAGTTACAAAAATATAGATGGTTTGCTTGTTTGTGGAATTACGGCCGATTAACAAAGCGTGGGCTCTAGGCCAAAGGTTGGGGTGCCCTCTGTGGGAATCTTTCTGAGGGGTTCTAACCCGTATTTACGTTAAGGCTCGGAGGAGACAACGGAAAACTCCGAACGGTTAGGTCGACGGACGGGACCTGCTATCGAACCAGGCCCTTTCCGTCTCCCAGTTCAGAGCGCTATGCAACTGGTGTGGTGGGACCTAAATATAAATGGAAAGATTTATATATATATATATATATTACATACAAGATTATAAGATTATATATTACATAAAATATATATATTACATATTTACACATATTTTTGAATGGTAACACACCAATTCTCCCAAAATTTCAATTTTATACTATAATGTCAGCATTTCTCATACTAAAAGAAGGGACAAAAATAAATAAAAATGTAAATAAAAAATATATATATAAATCGCACACACTCAAAAAGGCATGGTTGAATGATAATTTCACTAGACTTCTGATATTTCGAACAAGAAAAGATACTGGCAATTCTGAGAAAGAAAGGCTTAATTTTTAATAATAAAATCTTGATAAATACAGTAAAGTACCGTTTATACGTCTCTCAAGGGATCGATTTAAATGACGTATAAATGAAAAGACGTAAAAATAAAATACCAGAAAACAACTTCCATTTTTACATTAAAAAAATAAAATAAAAGCATCATTATTATTTTAAAAAGGCATTGTGTTTGTTAAAAAGGGCACTAAAAATGCTGATTAAATGCCCTTCTAACTTTTTTTTTTTACTTTATAAAACTGAGTAAAACAATTAATAAATTAATTACCAACCTTTATTGATATATTAATTAACATGTTATAATATTGGATGAAGTTTATTTGAGTCTTCAAACAAGTATTGATTTTTTTAAGTATATCATTTTTTCATCATAATTACTTTTTAACTGGGTATGTCTTCATGATTACTTTTTAACAGGATAGCCCCCCCCCCCCCGTAGTTACATACTTAGCTTTCTTTGTGCTAAGTAACTACATTGAAATCCTGTTATTTTGGTGTGTACTGTAAAACAGTTAATAAGTTTTGCAGTAACTTTGTTAATTAACGTATTTCTTTAAAAGATTTTTAAATAAGGCTTTTTTCTTTTTAATAACAGGAAATTACAATAAAAACTATAGTCTCAGTTGAATAGATAAAAGGGCTAAAGAAACTTACAGTAGAGATTTAAAAAAAAAAATGGAAAGAAACAAACAAACAAAAAAAAACTTCAAGGGCAAAGGAGGGCAGTTTTTTGTCATCGGGACGCTAACTTGAATCAAAGGACAACAGGGTGGTTTGTTTTTTTTTTTTCACTAAAAGGATTTTAGGTTGCTGCATCCCACTGACCCAGCCTAGAATGAACTCTGAAAATACTACTATAAGAAGATTTTTTTTTTTTTTTTTTAGCGCAACTAACGAAAAGATTAATTAGTGTATGACAGATAATCTGTAAATATTTGATAAATTAGTATTTTTACAATAATACCAGTAATGTGTTTTAGCATTGGAGTGCACAATATTCGGTAATAGATCTCCCGCATAACAGTTGGTGAAAGTCTATCACCATGAAAAATTGGGGGGAAAAGTGCTCTTATTACGCGAGTAAACATTCATGTAAACATGCATGTATGTCAGCGAGTATATATATTCATGTTAAGTGAAAAAATTGATTATATAACTTTTTAAAATGTTTATAACTATATTTCTTAAGAAAATCTTACTACAAGGTAAAATTAATTTTTTCGAAAATTTCAAGGAAAACCTGGCTTTTTCCCATCATTTCAAGTTTTCCGGATATTTTACATCTCTAGTCAACAGAAAAAAGTTATGAGACAGAAAAAAAAAATCTCTCTCAAACGTTTTTCTGTAGTATTTTCAAAATTGAAGGACACTTTGGTCTATTTTATAAGTCTCATTCTGCGCAACGGTTTTTAGTATGATTTATATTTTGGTACGGTTTTGGTTTTTGCTATCATTTTTTTGCTAATCCTTTCAAGTCTCTAGTTTTTTTTTTTTCTTTATGCCTGTAGTCCGTATTTTTGGTGTATAGAAATGAAAAAATTATAAACTTATAATTCATACAAATCGGCATTTAAAAATTTATTTTCTGGCTTTTATACTTTCACTTTTGTAAGTCTTTGCCTCTATAATAACACAAATTATAGAGGAGAGGAGGGTATTATGGATTACCATTTACATTTCTTATTATCACTTTACAGGGTTTTGAATAAAATCCTCAGAATCATCATGAGTACATACTATAACTAATTTTAATGAAATGTCACCTGTAAAGAAAAACATAACAGATTTTGTTGCTATAGAAAAAATTATTTTAAAAAAAAGTTACGAATGGAGTATAATATGGAATAGTCGGGAAATATGGAATAGGTGGTTTAAACCGTTGTAAAACTCTATACTTATACTTCATAAAAGTTATTTTTAATTATGAGCCGTATATTTAAGACTATGCTCAAGTCATTTCTGCTTCGAGTCTATTTAGATAAGTCGCAAATATAATCTTCCTTCTCTGCTCCGGTACAGTCAAGGTAAGCCTACACAGAAAATCTGAAGCATTGAATCCAAATTTCACCTCATTGATCTTTGAAGAATTTTCCGTTACAGAAGATACATTCAGTGTGCTCATTTTCCGGTTCTTTAGTTGATGGCACGAAATCCATTACAGTATTACCTAGTATTCCATAATATCCGACACGCCATCTAGGAAAATGAACCTTTAAACTGAGGGCAAAACACTGTCAGCTTAAAAAAAAAAAAAAAAAAAAACCGCAAACTACAATTATTTTAGTGTACATTATGCATAACATCAATGTGCAAGTCACGTGTATACTAGTAGGTTAAAATGTTTGAAAACTTATCTGCCAAAACTCTTGAAAATCAGAAAATGCACTTTGTTTTATAGAGAATGGTACGGCAACAACAAGGAGTCAACTCTCACTGCTTTGTGACCTGGAATCTTTCTTGAGTAGTTCGTGTTATTCCCATGTGACAACACACCAAACAGAGCTCGGTATTTCATATTTCCCGACTATTCCATAATACCCTCCTCTTCTTCTGCATTAAAACTTTAACATGTCAGGGTACGCTATTAAATAATTTGACCGCAGAGTGAATGATAATTTTAAGTTCTGTGTAAATTTATGAATTGAGCTACATTATTATAAATTTTTTACTTTCATAGGCAGTTCTTTCCTATTTTTAATTGCCTTTAAAGGCGTTTAAAGGAAAACTGATATTCACTATTTGAGATCAATTGTTTCCAATAATTGTAATTTAGCTAAGCAGATGAATGCTAAATACGATCGTTTCAGAATATAATATCCTATTAAAAGTTATAAAAATTTAACAATCCATGTTTTGAAAATTTTAAAGGAAAACAAATTCTTAAAAAATAATAATAAAATAAAAAAATCAATAATCCGCCTCTAACAAAACAATTAATATAGTACAAATAAATTAATTAGGTAGTACTTAATTTTATGTAAATAAACCATATCTATGTTAAAAATTAATCGTTTTGCTGTATATTTTGAAGGAAATGAAATAAAACGTACTGTGTGTACCTTTTTGGAAACAAATGTCTGTCTTTTGTAAAAGTAAACACTTTCTTTCAGGCTTAATTTCCATGGGGGACGAGGGGAGTTCGGCTCCTGTACTTCTTTTTCTTTCAGTAAATTTTACTTAAATTTAAAATTTTATCAACCTTTCCAATTGTTCCTATTGATATTCATTTTGCTAAGAAAACATTTACTTTTCAATTAATTAGGTAATTAATTCTATAATTTGCTATAGAACAAGTTAGGTCATCTGCACTTTTTTAAATTTGAAATCAAACATTATTTCTTAATTTAAAGTAGCAGCCATACTTAATGCTTGAGCCAGAATTTTGCTTTCCTTCTCACTGCAGCCAAGATTTTAAATAAAACAAAAATTATGCTTGTTTATAAAATCATAAATTATTTTTTAAAATAATTTAACTATTTCACTAACAAACACATCGACGAGGTAAGTATAATTTCAAATAATGACAAAGCACGTAAAAAATTCTTACCTTGGGATGTATAGAGAAAAGTTTTTCTTGTGATAGTCGAAGCTTGAGTGTCCAAACCAAGATGGGTATTGTGTCTTTTTCGCAATAAATCACTGTAACTTTGTCACTTGCATCCGAGCAGGAATATATAAATTCCAGTTTTTAGGTGTAATTTTGTAAAAAAATTTTCCTCCGATGTAGCTGTTCAGAAGCGGAGATTCTTTGTACAAACACTGTATTAGCACATGATAAGCAAAAGTTGATAATATCAGTAAATGTTGGCACAGCGACGAATCAAACTTCCCATTTTATTCACAATGGTCTTTTCTCTTCGTTTCTTCTGTCAAAATTGCACTGCAGATGACCGTGAACATCCATGACAAAAGAAAATCTAGTTTAGCAGGGATTTTTTTACAGAAAATTCAACTACAATACATGTTTTTTACTCATATATTTTCAAAAATTGCAATGTAATTGATTTATAACATATCAATTTCAATACACTTCTTCAATCCATAGAAATGAAATTGCACTACCATACATCAATTCCAAGTCGCCAATCAGTATCCTTTTAGAATGGCATAAAAATGTAGTCTTGTACTAAGAGCTTTCTGAAATTTAGAGCAGTACAGTACATGCCAAATTATTCGAAATTCAAACACGTTCTATGTAAGAAATTTTTTCATCATTTCTCAGGAAAGCAAAAAATTAATGATTCACGGACTTACACGTTACATTTACAATTTAATTTAAAATGTGTACTTTTATGTCTGCACTCTGTTAGTTAAATATCAAATCGAATAATCTAAATACAATTAACAAAATATATGGTTATAACATAAAGCATCTGCACGCTGGAAGTATTCTGTACACATCAATAATAAAAAATGCAGCATTGAATACTAATAATATTGCGGAACAAAATGAATATTTTCTTATAAACATCTATTCTTGGTATAAATGCTCTACCACATAAAGCGCAAGACCAAATCACGCATCGCAACATACTGATTTTAATTCTTTCAAAAATTCACACAAAGCGGATTTCAAGTAAATTGAAGCACATTAAGAAGGCAGGGAAGTATATCATGCCACAGTAAACATTCTCGTAAACAGAATAAAACAGATGGCGTTACATCTTAAAGCACCAGAAGTTTTCTCATTAGCTAAAGCCTAATTTTTCGTCTGGGGCTGTTTTAAAATAAAATGCGGAAGCACGTTTAAACAAATTATGTATGTAGGCTTATTCGTCTGTTTATTCAGGTTTAGCAGACATAAAATTTTCAAAGGATACCGTGCTGTTTAATTAGTAGCTATAGAAATCATTTCACATAAATGTGAAACCACGTTCAAGATGGGAGCACACTTAAAAGAAACTTGACGGAAACAAAACTTTTATACATTAAATATTCATATTATAATTATACGTATATTGTTATTTAAAAACAATTATGATTCAGTATATCATTTCGTTGACTATAATGCATAAGACTTCTTTAACACATCTTTAAAAATTCGGTAAAATTATTTCACTAGACTACAAGGGTTATTATGCCTCGAAAACATGATATAAAGGTTTTTAAAATTCGAAAATATCATTCATTTCATCAATTGAGCTTTGAAAATTTTTGAAAAATCTGATGCTGCATAAAAGAATGCATATTTACCCATGAACTATTCTTGAATGCAACATATATATATTCTTATTTTAAAATATAGTAGTAGTAGTAGTAGTAGTAGTAGTAGTAGAAGTAGTAGTAGTAGTAGTAGTAATAAAATAAAGCTGCATTTTTGCAGATTTTGCTAAGCTATGAAATAATTCAGTAGAATGTTTAACAAAAAATTATTTTATTTAAAAATTAAATATATGCCTGTAAATAATCCTTAACATTTAAAATTAATTTTGTGATGCTGTTTTAGAAGTTTAAAATAGAAGACTATAGCTTGGTTTATGCGACGTTCACTTTTTTTAACCATATTATTAGCATTGTTTTTGAACTATAGCATGTTTTATGGTTTCACACACAGATTAATCAACTAGATTTAAATGTGATATTTTCGCTTTATGTTGATCTAGTAATTTTTTATTCTAAATTTGAACTGTATTTCTTTAAAAGATCACTGAAAGATGCTCTGGTATCTTGACTCACTTTTTTTTAGCTGTTTTATCCAGGAATTATGATGTAGAAACCACACTGTTAAAAAATCCATGAAAATAAAGAAAATTTACCGGCAAATGGAACGCCAGTACTATTTCCGTACGGAATTTTATTCCTGTAAATTCCAGTAGAAATTCTGTTCCAGAAAGGCGTTGACTCTTGGGGAATTGTCTTGTATTCAAATATAAATGGAGAATTTTCGTATTATTTTACGGAAAGTTTCCAGTAATTGTGCGGTTATTTTTTAGTATGAATTTACGTAACAAGCACTCAGTCAAAGGATTATTCGAGAAATGTGACCAAATATTGGAGATTTGATGTAAAATAAGGTACTTCTATTCACTAAATTTTTAGACGCCATGTTTGGAAGAAGATTCGAACGTTATTTCTAATTCTTCGTCTCTATCATATGTCCACAACAATGAGCTGAAGAAATGGTAAGTATTGCTTTTGTAAATGTTGGAACTTTATTTGGCAGAGTACACCTCACATGAGACAGGTCTTTAGAAATCCTGTTTTCTTTTTCTTTTCCTTTTGTTTCTTACTTTTAAAATTTTTGAGATAATATTCAAATTTCTGATATTGCTATTAGCTTTTCCATTATTGCCTCTGGATAGATTTACTGAGAGTCTCTTCTTGAGAGTCCGTTCCACTGCCTGAAAAAAGAAAAACGATGAACATTAAAATGCTAATAATAATAAATACTCGAATAATGTAAAATTATTTGTGGAAAGTTTTAACTCAAATAGAAAATTTTTGGAAAAGTAAATAAATTATTTAAAAAAAAGCGTTACAGAAATACGTTTGTTTAAAGTTTTAAGAATTTACTAAAATGAACTGATAAAATTCGGTATATATATATATATATATATATATATATATATATATATATATATATGATAAAAAGGCTAAACTTACGAATTAAGGAATCATTCTACAGCAGTTTCGTAGTATAAATATACAATGAACACAAAATCGTATGCAAAACAGGAAGAAGTAGATATATCCAGTAAATAGAAATAAAAACAATGGTAAAAAAGAAAATTAAAATGGAATTGAATGGAGTAAAACAATGGGTAGCAAGCATCGGCTATACTCGTCAGGCACCACAAACCGAATACTTACTACCAAGATAAAAACCAAAATAACAGGATTTCAATGTAGTTACTTAGCACAAAGAAAGCTAAGTATGTAACTACGGGGGGGGGGGCTATCCTGTTAAAAAGTAATCATGAAGACATACCCAGTTAAAAAGTAATTATGATGAAAAAATGATATACTTAAAAAAATCAATACTTGTTTGAAGACTCAAATAAACTTCATCCAATATTATAAGCAGCTTAAATGTAAAAAGATGCAGGCAATTTATACACTAACTGTAAAAAGTATTGGAATATTCAAAATCAGTCGAAGATAAGGGTATGATAGCTCAATAATTAGAATGTCATTGTGAGATGTATGATGAAAGACCGTCCATTTAATGACCATTGTATACATACATTCAGTGACTATAGTTGCTAAAACAGTGCTTCCGTAAGTTCTCTAGGCTTTCATTAGCAACTTAAAAGGTACAAAAACTTAAAAACGGTTTTTCTCTTTGATCAAGATCTCAGTTATTTATGAAAATGTTCACTACTGTCCAAAGGCAAAAACAGTAGAATTAACAGCCTCACAAACGTAGAAAAGTTGTTAAAATAGCATACTTAATTTGAGTAGCCAAAATAGTAGTACTTTTTCCGAGATTTAGTTTAAATATTTATTACTGTCACCGAAAAAAAAAAAAAATCAAGAAGAATTTTATTAATTTTTCTTTTTACTTGCTTCTTATTTTTCTTGTTCTCTCTTATAAATACAACAACACTTCTCATACATCATGCATTGATAGAATAGCAAACATTATAAATTTTCTAGTGACATTAAGTAAAAACTGAATAATAAATAATCAATTAAAAAGTCTTGTTTATATTGTGTTTTCCTATTTCTTTCACATGCATAGCACTTTTAACAAACACGAAAATGTATCATAATGATCAAATTACTGTTTCGTCCATTACGGTTTCGTTCCGGACAACTGTGACACACGCAAATAGACAGTCTTAAAGATATGCTACTTGGAATTAATATGATTGCAGATAAAGCTTAGAAAGGAGAATGTAACAACAAAGAACAAAACTTGTCTTTTTCCGACTACCAAATTGGTTGCCTGGAAGTTTGAAAATAGTATGAAAATAACATTTTCCCAAGTTCCCTAATCTTTAATTTAGCAGCCAAAAGTCTTCTAGTCACCGATGGACAATCTGTTTCGCCGAGACAGAATCGCCGAGAGAGTTGCACCAAAGCAATTACAAAATATTTATGGCAAAGTAATTACAGCATTTTGAAATGTCATCTGAAAAAAAAACAAGAAAGATAAATCATGCAAAACGCGTGTATTATAAAACACTTTCCAACACGAAAATATTTTTTCGAAAAATTTGGTGATGTATTTTCCTTAAAACTGGTGACACTTTGTAGATAAGTATTATATGCTTTAGATAGTATTATATGCTTTAAATAGATGCCTGTCTCTAAACTGTCACTGACCGTATTGTATTGAAATTATTTTGAGTGGTTCTGTAGAAAAACTATTAACTATACAAACACTACTTTCGATGGAAAGCTAGCTTCATCTTATAATCCTTATATAACATATATCAGGTTTGTTTCATTTCAAATAGCAGAATATCTCTAAAACTAGAAGTCAAAGACCGTTGTGGAGGCAATGAATACTGGCGCTAGAAAAAGCATTTGACGAAAATTTGTCTACATTCAAAATATTTAATTTTCATCCACCTAAAATAAATAAGTTCATATTCATTTTTTATTATATACCCAAATTAAAATTCATGCTGTTCTGGAAACTTGCGGAATCTTTTCGCAATCGAAAGATTTCGTTTTGTGTACACAGCTATTCTCATGTCCATGCAAACGATTTATTTGTGAAAAAAAAAAAAATGATAATAAACTGTGTAATCTGGAAAAGCTTTTTTAAACGAATTTGAATCCCAATTGTATGACGTCATATCCACTTGAAAAGGGTAATTTTGTCACTCAAATGATTTACTTTTTTGACTCTCGGAAAGAAAATGGTGCTGAAAATAGCGAAAAATCGCTTAAAATTGAGGGAACGGGTGGATTTTCAGATTTTTAAAGTAGCGCAGATTGTTTTCTATATTTTTATACATGATCATGAAAAATTTCAAGCGGATCGTACAAACGGTGAAGAAATTATTAGGCTTTTTGTGTTAACTTTGTAATCTTTTTGCAGTAATGGCGGAAAAAGTTTTATCTTGAAGTCAGGGATCAGCGTAACTGCATAGTAGCATGATACGCTTGAAAGAATAACTTCCCATAGACCGCAATATATTGGGAATATTTTGAGTGCTCCTGTAGAAAAACTATAAATGCTGCATATACCATTTTCAATAGGGTACATGGTACAGTAGATAATAATAACATATTAAAATTTCTTAGAAATCGATGCATATTTACGCGAGTTAGAGCACGGACGGGCGGACGAACAGACAGACAAACCGAAATCATAAACACGTTTCAACCTTGTTGGAAAGTGTTAAAAAAACACTTATAATATGCATGTATGATAGCTTAATATAAATTTCCTCGTTAACAAATTTAAAATGCCCAGCATAACACGTAGACATGACATACATTGAACTAACAACTGCACGATTTCAACCTCAACCAACACCACAAAATTGGACTACCTGATGTAAGAAGCGATTTTACTTTTAAAAAACCAGCATAGCTACAGCGTTCCTCGTACCTTTGGCATTTCCAGGAACATTCCTGTTCGATTACAGGCGTGCAACTCCGATGTTTCAGCTCATGGTGAAGGTACGCGAACATCTCAGCTTTATTTCGCTAATAGGCATTTCCCGTTTCCAAAGAGTTTTGCTGGAATAAAAAGTCAGGCGCGATTTATTTGATTTCTACTTTTTTTTTTTTTTTCTCAAAAACGATGGGGTGGAGGAAGCGAGTTCTACCCTTATATATGTGCGGTAAAATTTTTCTGGGATTTCTTTTCTTACATTCAGATTTTTACAGAAAATGCGCGATCATTTTTATCTAGAATGTGAGCTCGTGAGCTACCGAAATATTTTATTAAAGAGAAAAAATATTAAAGAATACGTGGGGAAGTAAGATATTTCTTATTTTTATACATTCGAGAGGGGCGGGGGGGGGGTAGCAATCGAGCACGAATTTATCTGTGCGTATTCGTTTAAAACTTAAAGCTAAAAAGTAATGGTTTCCTTTCTTATCGATGCAACACTTTTTTGTCTAACGTAAGGGATAGAGTAATGCAGTATAAAATTTAAAGATAAAATAATATACTATAGTAAAATGAATATTTAATTGTAAGTAATGAATTTTTAATTTGATGTAGTTTTATTTGCAAGGTTATTTTTTCGATTTTGAAACAACAAAATGCAGTTTTAAGTATAAAATTAATAACTTTTTCATTTTTAGTTTTAGTTTACTAATTTATATGTATTACTCTATTCTAAAAAAAAAGTAAAGGCCGCTGGCGCTGTCAAAGCTTGTTGGCGTATCTCCTCCTAAACCGTGGGGATTTAAGTTTCGACTAAGGTGCCCACAGATTCGAAAAATTCCGAGGAACCTGATAAGCTGACTTAAATTTCGAAAATCGAATTATTTTAGAAGATATTAATAAAAAACTGAAAAAATAAACAGAATGGTTGGCAGATTTGGCATAAAATCATTCATTCCTTTGCAACAAAGCGTCTCCAAGTATGTAGTATCACGTGAAATTGCCAAACATGAAGTAGAAATACACCCATTTTACGCCAAAATAAAAACTATATGAAATAAGTAACTCAAAATGTGCTACACAAAGTTGGCAATTTTCAAATAGTAAGTTCGCTTAGACAACAGGTGTTTAGAATTAGCGATTATTCGTTTTTCCAAAACAGAATAACTAATATCTTGAAAATGAAAAATAATTAAAATGCAGATTATTTTAAAGCCGGTTCGGTCCAGCTGGATTATTTGCTACCAGTAGAAATATTTGGCGGCGTTAACTATGCCATTATAGCAGTTATAGTACACTTTGGATATTTGCTAGCGCGACGAGATGGTATAATTCGTGGTGCTAAGTACGCCAATCTGCAAACGATTATGTAAATGAAAATATGGATAACGGTTTTCCGGTAACCTTAAATGAACAGTAATTATAGGTTGTGAGCATGTGTAAATCGCCAAATAGTGAAAAGTCGCCATTGGTGGCAAGCTATCCTATCTGTTCCGTAGCTTTTATTAACTTTAACAAGTCGCTAAATAATGAAAAATCGCCATGGGTGGCGAATTCGCAAGGTGTCCAATAGGTTTTACATTATTATAAATACCCATAACAAGATATCTTCCGTGTTATGAGGGGGAGGGGGTCTACTGTAGTGTGAAGTTTAAATTTTTAAGTACCAATGAACATGCAAGAACCAAGCAATGTGTAGCTCAGTAACATTCTATCTGATCGAATCTTCGGGTTTTGTCTGTTGAAATTATGTCTTTTTTACGAATAAGCCTTATTAGGGGCCAAATGTCTCATATGAAAAGCGAGCGTAGCGTGTCTGGGGGCCTTGGAACCTAGTAGTTAAAAAAAAAAAGAAAAGAAAAGAAAAAAAGGAAGAACTCGGGCATAAAAAACATACTATTATCATCCACATTTCATCCTATTATCATCCACATTTCCACACAGTAATAAAAATAGGCAGAATTTAAAACTATCAAAATTTAAATATTCCGATTTTAATTTCAATTAAAATTGCATGATATGTGCCATATCATTTCGTTTGTTAATTGGTAAAAAATTAATAAAGAAAGAGAGAGAGAGAGCGTGCGTGTGTGTGCTGCTTGGTCACAGCACACTGACAAAGTTTTAAGTCACTGATTTTATGTTAGTCAAGTAATTATTTTGTATAAACTTTTGACATAAAGAAAAATAAAATACAACTAATTTATGCCAACAGCTATTTTAGTACTAAGGGTTACAAATGTCCGGATTAAATTTACGAATGCAACTGCAAAATAATCGTAACGCATCATACTTGATGGCAGTTCGGGTGCAATATATACACTGCTGGCCACCCAAATTGCAACACCAAGAAAAACAAGAGATATCACAACAAAATTTATTGTGTAGATAACATGTTGACCAAGTAACAAATGATTAAATTTACAGCATTCTATGAAGCGTGGTTCCTGCCAAAATCAGTACCCAGAGTAGCCGCCGTTGTTGGAGATCACAGCTGCCACACGCCTCGGCATTGATTCAAAGAGACTTTGAATGTGTTCTTGGGGTACAGCAGACCAAGCAGCTTCCACACGTTGCCAAAGTTGATCTGGTGTGACAGCTGGGGATGAACTCTGGGTCAGTCGTTGAGCAACCATGGACCACATGTTTTCTATCGGCGAAAGATCCGGAGAGCGCGCCGGCCAGGGAAGCAATTCAATCTGGTGATTGACGAAGAACCCTTGGACAATGCGTGCCACGTGTGGCCGTGCATTATCCTGCTGAAATATGGCTGTTGGCAAGCCCTGAAGGTAAGAAAGGACAACTGGCTCCAACACCTCGGAGATGTAGCGCTGGCTGGTTAAAGTACCGGCAATGCGTACTAGAGGAGTGCGAGAGAGATATCCGATACCGCCCCATACCATAATACCCGGTGCAGGACCAGTGTGACGGTGCATAATGCAGCTGTTCAGCATCCTCTCTCCACGGTGTCTCCAGACTCGAATCCGACCGTCGTGGTGTTGCATACAGAAGCGTGACTCGTCAGTAAAGAGTACATATTATTTTAAAAAGTTTATGCAAGGTATCCACCACTATCAGGAGGTGAACATAGTAGCATTACTAGCCTCACCAGCATGAAAAAGTAGCCAAAATAGCATACTTTTTCTCAATTTTTAGCAGCCAAAATAGTAGCATTTTTTGTAGCTAAACAGCATATTCTTGACTTTGTAATGTCAAAAAAAAAAAAAAAAAAAAAAAAAAAAAAAAAATCTGATGTGTCCAACACATGACTTCCTTGCACGTCTATTAAATCAAAAATGTTTTCTACGCACTTCCTCTAAACTTATTTGTTTGAAAGAGATAAAATATCAATAATAGTAAGGTTTAGCGATTTCTAGCCAAATATTTTGATATCGCCAAGCTGAGTTCAATTTGAAAGATTTCCTTCTGACACTTTATTTGGCGATATTTCACCAAAAGCCGACAAACTTGAGATAGTTTGCGAGATTTTGGGGATAGCCAAAGTAGTCAGTGAGCACAGACCTTCAATGAATTGAATGCATCTATACACCTCAATGTATTCAAAGTCATTTGGCTCACCATGTAAATAAATTCTCAGTCGATTGCTGTCAAAAAAGATATTGAAAACAGTTAGATATTACAATAGTTCTAAATACAAAGTTAAAAAAATCTACGGGTTAAAGTTTTAGAGTTATACAAAATAGGAAATAATTTTTGGCGCCAAATTTGGCGATATTTCGGCGAAACTCGTCAATGTCGACGACATTTGGCGAGATTTTAAGCATAAACCAAACAATGACAGATTATCGCCAAATTTGGCGATATTTCGCCAAAACTCGCCAAGAACGATGACAAATGGCGATACTTTGGGCATGGACGAAATGACTGACTATCGCCAAATTTGGCGATATTTCGGCAAAACTCGCCAAGGTCGAGGACAGACGGCGAGATTTTGGGCATGTACCAAACAATGACTGTCTACAGTTGTGTTATAATGAAGATGTCCATAGACATTAAGGTACTGAAATTCTTTTCGGTGGTCCTGTAAATAAACTCTCCAGTAGATTGGAACCAAAAATCGAGATGCACAACTAGATGTTACAACATTCTTATATATGGAATTTCATAATAGTTTTTGAGATTTGAGAGTTAAATATGCACACACGTACACCAAAAGTCGCCAAGCTTGGCGACTTTTGGCATAGTTCTTGAGGGAGGCACGTGACCGTGGTCGGACCATTACCTAACTTATGTGGTAGGACGGTATTGTGCTTGAAATGGATGAATGCCCCTAAAATTGCTATTGACCGTAATGTATTGGAAATCTTTTGAGTGTTCCTGTAGCAGAACTATAAATGATAAAGACACTTTTTTTAATAGAGAAATTCATTTTCTAACTCTTTACAGCATATATCACTTCTGAGTCGTTTGAAATAGCCCAATACCTCTAAAAAACGCTTTGATGAATTTCGGCCCATAGAGCGTAATGTATTTCGAATCTTTTGGGCGGTCCTGTAGATAAACTATTCAGTCGAATGGAACCGAAAGGGGAGGTGCACAACTAGATGTTACAACAATCTTAAATATAAAGTTTCAACATTCAACGCCAAACAGTTTTTGAGATATGCGAGTTTAATGAATTTCGGCCCATTGAGTGTAATGTATTTCGAATGTTTTGGGCAGTCCTGTAGATAAACTATCCAGTCGAATGGAACCAAAAGGGGAGGTGCACAACTAGATGTTACAACTATCCAAAATGTGAAGTTTCGACATTCTACGCCTAATAGCTTTTGAGTTAGGCGAGTTTAATGAATTTCGGCCCATAGAGCGTAATGTATTTCGAATCTTTTGGGCGGTCCTGTACATAAACTATCCATTCGATTGCCACCAAAAGGGGAGGTGCACAACTAGATCATAGAACAATCCTAAATATCAAATCTCAACATTCTACGACCAATAGTTTTTGAGATATGCGAGTTACATACATACGTACGTACGTACGTACGTACGTACGTACAGACGGCATGGAAAAACTGGCCACAGTAGACTCGCCACTGGTCAAAATGAGTTGCAGACGCGTTAATATGATCGTGCATGCTAGCCTACGATGAGATGCATCGAAAAAAATTTTAAAATTCAATTCAGAGGTAGTCAAAATCGGTTTTTATGTCGAAATTTGGCCCCCAAAATTTTTCGGGATCACATTACTTCCTTATACTACGTACAAGGAAGTAAAAATGGTGTGAACACCACATGACTTGCTTGTGAATCTACTAAATTATACAAACTTTTTATGCACTTCAAACTTATATAATTGGAAACTACGATACAATATGTCAATGATATTAAGGCTTGGCGATTTTTTGCCAATAAGAAGAGGCACCACCAAGCTGGGTTCAGTTTTGGAATTTTTTTGGTGTCAAATTTGGTGATATTTTGCCAAACGCCAAACTTGGCGGCAGTTGACAAAATTTTGGGCTTGAGCTAAACAATAATAATAGTTATGATGATAAAGAACAAAACTTCTCTTTTGATTGCCAAATTAGTTGCCTAGATCAAAGGAAAAATTGCCGAATATCGTAAAATAATATGACAATGGTATTTTTAACCAAAAAAAAATAGCCCAAGTTGTCTTATATTTAATTTGCTAGCAAAAGTCTCCTTTTTAGTTGCCGAGAGACACCCTGTTTTTAAAAAATGTTGCAATTTCATTCATTCTCGGCATGCCATTTGTTTCCCCAGCATAAAGTTAATAATAACTCATTTACTATTTCTATAAGGATGTGTGAGTGAATGAACATTTTCATTGATAAGTGTCTTAGGATATCTGAAAAAGCCTTGACAGAGGACGATTGTAGTAAACTATGAATCAGACATTTGTATTTTAGCATATATTTATAACACGAATAGAAGAGATCCTCAAGAATAGAGCATTCATTTCACGTCACATAAAATAAAAGTAGATTTGCAGGAAATAACACGTGCTAGAGTGGCGGTAAACTGAAACCTCCGGTGTCTGGAGAGATGTGATTGGCAGTTTTGGTTCCATAAATCTATTCATATGCATCTATAACATACGATAGTATTTCAATGAAACGTATCCAAAAATAAAGCGCAGAACATGATATTACGCAAGAGGCGACAAGATTTTTATTTATACATGTTGTTTCATGAAGAAGCGATGGATAATTTAAATATAAATATGTTAAAATACCTCACTCTATGGATACAAACGTAAAATTTTGCAAAAGTTTTAAGATGATGAAATTAAAAAAAATAATAATGCTCCTGGAACAAGAACAAACTATAGTGATAATTCTTTGCAAGCAGACAAAGCCAGATTAAATTCGCTCAGAGCCCTTGAGCTATGAAATTTATAAACCCTCTAAAACCTTTTTCTTTTTGTTTTTTTGTTTAACTAAGCTAAAAGGTGATGGTAGGATCTCATGTGGATTGTTGTCTAAAAGACTTCTTAAGGTCATAATATATCGGATATAGCTAAGCGCTTAAACATCAATGCTTTATCAAATTATACAAAACGCACAATAATCGCATGAATGCATATAAATGAACACCCCAAAAGTGCACATAATTCTATTTTTAAGATACTGTGTGAGCTATTCAAAGTGTCACCTGCATATAATCCTCTTAAAAATTTTCAATATTGAACTTCAACTAGCAAATGGCTGACAAAGCCTACGGATTTTTCTTGTGTACAGTTTCTAATAATCAGAATTATTTTCTCGGGCTTGAACAAGTTGCTAAATATTAAAAGAACATTAAATGTTTGATTATAATGTTTTTAACTTCCCATTAGATTTTCTGACAAAGAGCGCCTAAAATGAACTAGGTATCTCTAGGTCAGAAATGTGCCTTGGGTAAACCTGCCCTCCCACACGGCAAAAAAAAAGTCTGTTAAACTGGCAGAAAAAACTGTCAGCCAGGAGGCCAATTTATTTGCGTATATTTTACAGAATTCTTCCGTATTTTTCTTTATACGGAAGATTTCTGTAAAATAAACTGAGAATTTGTAAAATTTATTGAAGACTTCATAAAAAAAAAAAAAAATAAATAAAAAAATAAATAAATAAATAAAAAAAAAATAAAAAAAAAGGAGATAAATTGGCGTCTTGGCTGACAGTTTTTTTTTCCCCTGTAAATTTGACAGACTTTTTCTGCAGTGCAGTAATTATGAAAATCGTTTGAGAAATTTTAATTCTTGGATCTGTTGAAATATATTACGAGGAGACAAGGCAAAGACTTACAATTTTCTTTTTTTTTTTTTTTTTTCATTTTATATAAAGCATTTTCTTTTTAATAAATGTATATGTATTCAATGCACATCAGACGTGCTGTTTTACCAAATCAGATCAGCTTTAGAAAACTTCGACTAGAGACAAAATTAACAACCAAACACATATACTGTATAAATACGAACGTTCAGCCTGTTATAGCTATTTGGCTATATTAATCGCGCAGTAGACTAAATATGGGCAACCTTTGGAAAGCTGAGGGCCGAACTTTAGGATGTAATGGATTGAATAGTTTACATGGGTTTTGTATGGGGTTTAAATATGCTCTTTCCCTGTTCAAAACCCAGGGAGGGCCACATCCCGCCCACGGGCAGGAGGTTGGCTATATATGCCTTAGATATTACGATCCGAACATAGATGGAGTATCTCTGCCTTTCTGTTTTTACAACACTGGAAAAGAGCAGGTTGAACTCCAAAAATTTATCTTAACATACTACAATAAAAATATCACTACTTACCAAAGGAAAACAGCCAAGTCTGCGAAAGAAAATATTTAAAAAATTGCAATTGCCCATGTTTGTATTATATCAAGAAGCATGTGTATAATTACAATTAAAAAAAAAAAATCTGCATACTAAAATTAATGAATACAAACTTATTGTTTCAATATCCAATTCCCCCCCCCCTCTTTCTTTTAAGCAAAGTTGTGAAGCCACAAAAATTTTTGATTTCAGTCTCCACTATATATACAAATACTTCTATTTTATAAAGCTTAGGTATTTACTTAGAATGTTCTATACCATGTTTACACGCGTTATAGTTGCACCTTTTTTGCCAATTTTTCATGGTGAAAGTCTAGTTGCGACTATTATTCGGGGAAAATTTACTACATAATATTCAAACTCTAAAGTTATTTTTTCTGCTTCAAAACGGGTGCGCGACTATTACGGGAGTAAACATGGTAGTAAAATCACGTTACAACGAACTTCACTTTTACGAATATTTCAGATTAACGAATAAAATACTTTTATTATAAGAAAATCATACGCTATACAAGTACAGTTTCATTTCTAACTTTTCAGAGTTACGAATTTGAACCTCGGTCCCTTGAAAATCGTTAAAGAAGACTTTACTGCAATACTTGCCTGTTGTTATTATTATTATTATTATTTTAATGTAAAAGAGTTCAAGATATGGGAAACGAGTGGTTTCCTCCGCTCAGGTGTTGAAATTCCTAGTAGCAGTTCTTAGCGTATTGGCGAAGATCTCCAGAAGCAGATCACCTTTTTTGTTAAAAAGCTTTTGATAGATCCTGGAGTGTTCCACTGTTAAACAGAACTCCAGCAGGGAGAGTAGGCCCATGAGAACGGCAACTTTTATTTAAAATTTCGCTCGCATTACATTATCATCCTTATTATCATTACAATTGTGCAGTACAGCATAAAAGAAATATTGATGTTGAAATTTTTCCTGTTGTAAAAAATATTTTTAAATAGTTGATAATCTGAATTTTCTTGAATTATTTGAGAAGGCGATTGTCCCCTCCCCGTGCCCCTAGTAAGTTACGCCTATTCATGTAATACAATCGCGCTAAATTTAAACGAGCGAAATTCGATCAGTCGGAGCGAATTTTCGATCCTTTCCTTACTTGAAAGTGCACTTCTCCTTTAGGAGAACATTTCGATTACTGAGCGGAGCGAAATATTCGGGGCGAACGTTATCAGTATTTTGGTAAACAGGAAACGAGGAGTGGATTTCTGGGGAAAAGTGTACTTAAAGAGCATTTTTGCGTTATGACTGTGCGTTTCGATGTAAAAAGATCGAAACCGACAGTTTTTCCTTTCACTCCGTCTTTTATCGTTATTTTCGCTCCTATAATTAAGCGTGTAAGTGTAACAACTAAAATTCAGGGATCGAGAAAAATTGAAAAATCTTAGGAGCCACATTTATACTGAATTATATTAATGAAAGGAAAAGCTAGTAGCCAGGAGATATATTTTAGTCGCCTATGCGACCGAGTTTTTTCGAACCCTGAAAATATAGTTTGCTAACAAATAAATATGGAGAAATTATATAATAAGAGGAAATCTAAAATAGCAGCCCTTAACGATGGACTAATTGGATCGTCTCGTCTCAAAAAACAGCAACAAATTGGATCTCAGCTCTCAAAATTCCTATAAAGCAACGAGAATCAGGCCTGTCTCGTCTCGCACAGCAATTGCAAATCTCTGTCTCGTCTCGCACATCAGCCCTGACGCTTGGAAGAAACAGTTGTATTTCCTCTTTTTCCTTAATCATTGATCTGTCACTGCATTCGGTTCAGGTAATAGGTATAGAGGACTCTGTTTTTTGATTTCTTTAGAGCAAGATGTTCTTAAATTTACATAACAGCTATATCAGTAAATCATGTGACGTTAATTACCCACATTTTCCCCGTGTTCGTAGATCTGATACATGCAATGTACAACAAGATACATCAAACGCAAATAAAACATAAAATGGAACACTGTTCGCTCCTGAGAAGGGGGGGGGGGATGTGCAAGCATGCATTCTTTTTGAAGGTGAAAGACTTTCAAACGATTTTTTTCTCCCTTCGTAGCCCATTACCATATTCAAATTGGGTTCTTCCGTAGCTGGGGCACGCCTTAATACAAACACTTCTTCGGCTCCATGAAAAATATCGCCTCCTGTCACAATATTTTCCTTGTCGAGCCAAGAAAAAGTTTGATGATGGCGTTATAAAGTCTTGAAGTAGGAGAAATTGTAGAGAGCAAAAAAGAAGAGACTCCGATATAACAAGAAACATACATCATGCAAAATGCTTTGATTATGGAACACGTCCCGACATATTTGACAGCAGATACTACTGCATGTCTGAAGTAAAACAAACAGAATTAATCTGTAACGTAAATCTCAGTAAATCTCGGACTCGACCCGGGAAAAAAAAAAAAAAAAAAAAAAACGTTTCTCATCCATCCTAACAACTGTATTTGGAATTTAAAAGTCAAAATTAATAAAAGCAAAAATCTTTGTAATTAATGCGCGTCATAAAAATATAGTACAGAATGTCAGTTCAATTCGTTTAAAGGGTACACTTTCTTCAGTTGTAAAAGGTTTCAACTAATACTCAGCCCGTCCCACACTTTCCTAACCTGTATGGAAGTTGGAACTTTTTACAAATCAAGAATGGAGGTCTAGGATTTTTTTAACACCCCCCCCCCCCTCCTCGAAATTAACGTTCTGTAAGTATATTTTATGTATGCGAATTAATGACAAACTTTGTTAATTTTGATCGTGGCCCTTGTATTCACTTATGCTTATGAATTTTTTCTCAAAGTTGCACGAGACATACAACTTTACTGTTATTGTCAGTCCATAGTGCATAGAGTGAAGCAGCATTAACTTTTTTCGAGTGTTTAACATCTTTAGTTTGTTTTTAAAAGCTGTTCAAAAGTCCTGTGGCAACGATCGCTCTTCAGGCAGAACACCCTTGGGCTTTCCTTCTCCTTTAGCCCCCCCCCCCTACACACACACACACACACACACACACACACACACACACACACACACACACACACACACGTACAACCTAATCTTCCAATCTTAACTTTCTTTGGTTTCGAGCTTTTAGAGAAAAGAAGGAAATAAAATTGTAGCTTTTTAGGAAATTTTGAATAAAATTTTTCATATGCTATAAATTTTTTTAAAAACTTTCTGTAAGATGTGCTACTGGACAGTTTAATGCAAGAAATTATACAGAAGTTCATACTATTAGTCGTATGTTTACAAATATTTTTGTTTACCTATTACGTTTTCATTTTTATTCATTTTCCAGCGAATTTAAGTATACATGGTGTTCCAAAAGGTGGTAATGGACTTTGATCATTTATCTATTAGAGAGATAAGTGGGCAATGTAAATTGAAAAAAATGTACAATTTATTTTAAAAAGCATTAGGAAAAAATTCCTCTCCTTAATTTTCAAAAAATTACCCTTTTTAAATTTGTATACGACCCCCCCGTACAAAACAAATTCCCAATCAGTTAAGTGTGTCCCATACACTCATGAGGTGATGCACAAAATTTCAGTTCATCATACAACGTCTCAGAGATATCTTTAAACATAAATAATCGGGGCTATACATGAATTTTAATGTAAACACTTATTGCTAGGGGGGGGGGGGGGGGTATTTTTTTTCTTTTGTAATTTCTGTACGATCCCAGAAATGCGATCATTTGACGTGATTTGTTTTTCCCTTCGAGAGCCATTGAAAAGTGGTATAAGTCAACATACATTTTTAATTGTCATATCCCTGACCTTTTTTTAAAATATAATAATTATCAGATTTTGTATATAACCTCATGAGTGTGTAGGACACATTTTACTGTCTGGTAACTTTTTTGTACTAGTGTCGTATACAAATTTAAAAAATGTAACTTATTTTTTTTTTTTGTAAATTAACGAGCGGAACTTTTTTTTTAACGAAATTTTATTTCCGACCTTATTTTGAACATCTTTTAACCTTACATTACCCACTTATCTCGAATAGGTAAAGAATTGATACCAACGCCCATTACCACTTTTTTGAGATACACTGTATCAGTGATTTAGCCAGAAATTTTTCATGGGAAAGGGGGGGGGGGGTTACGACTATTGCAATTCACATATATATATACACGAGTGTGAGATAAGGGAGTGAAGAATATATATATATATTATGTATGGCAAAAAAATTTCTCATGGGGGGTGACCCCCATCCCTCCCCCTGGGCTACGCCCATGCCCTATATAATGAGATTACAATCCGATTTCTTTCAAATGCTAATTTCTTTCATTTTTGTGGGCCTAACCATGGCACAGTGGTTATGCCACTTAAAATGGTAGATGGCCGAAGTGTGAAGGTCCCGGGTTCGGGTCTCATCGCGGGGCTGTCGATCTAATGGTCTGGAGTTTTGGTAGTTTTCTCCAGATGTAACGTGAATACGCGTTAGAACCCTTTAGAAAGTCCTCTTACCAAGTCACCCCCCCCCCTTGGCAGATCGCCTTAGTGTAGCGCTGCCATGATCACACACAATCTTTCGTTTTTGCAGCTAATTTCATGCCTACAAATACCGAAATCTAAACCTAAGCTTAAATGGATTAAAATCATTTTGATACACTTTATATTCTTAGAGAATAATGATAACAAAGTGAAAAAACCCTCTTCCAGCTTTTAACTTTAAGATACGAGGGGTGGTAGTGGGTAACAACTAGTAATTGATATTGATATTAAAGTACTTCTCATCGTCAAACATAATTTTTTTTTCCTTTGAGCTAGCAGAAAATTTGAATCATTCTGTGAAGAAATTCTAACACCTACGTTTTCTGTAATTCAAAAAGCAAGATAGAAATTTGTTGTAGAAAATGAAATGACGAGCGACTGAAGGAAGAAAAAGATAACCAAAAATCCTTTTCGCTCTCTCCCGATGACGTCATGACGCTGGAGAAATCGGCGCATGTGTAATGGCAAGCTCTCAAGAAGGAGTACAAGGATAAAATGTCGAATAGGAAGAAATCTCATAATCTTAAACAACGCGTTGAAAACATACACAAAGAATAAAAGAAAAATTAAATTAAATTAATTTGTGTTTTTAATTAAATTAAGTATTCTTCATATTGTATTACTTTGCAAAATGCTATTTTAGTGAAATTGTTAGTACAAACAGGCTGCTTAGATGCAACACTGCTGTTGGTTGAGTTAGACTCCAGATTTCGTGCAATGGACAGTAGAATAATAAAATCTCATTGGCCTTCATATATATAATGCATAAAACTTCTTATAGCAAAGTGAAACCACCTGAAGTAAGTTGGACACCTGAGGTTCCCACAAAAATGTCCAATTTATAGAATCCTAACTAATATTTTAAATGTGAAAGTGAGTTTGTTTGTTTGTTTGTTTGTTTATGACGCTTTCACGCCTAAACCGCTGAATCGATTACGATGCATTTCGGTTTAGATATAGATGGGACCCTGGAGTTGGCTATGGGCTACTTAGAATTTTAGTTTTTAAATTACTTTTTTAATTATTAATTAAAAACCGTTTTTACGTTGCCATGCTTGGCGAGTTTCGCCCGTATCATATGATTCATGTTTTGAGCTAACAAGAATGCTATTACTTCAATAAAGAAGCACGTGCATCTGAAAAACATAAAATAATACGGAAATTATGCCAGTTTTATGCCAAATATATCTATCTCTAATAATAAAAATGAATGTTCTCCAGACAAATCTACAGAAAGCAGAGCTTTGAAAATTTGAGCATGCCTGGACCCATGACTTCGGTAAAGTGTACCTGAGGCTCGGAAATTTTAATTACTTTTCTAACTATTAATTAAAAACCGTTTTATCGCCCGCACAAAATGATTTATGCTTTTGAAATAAAGCAGAAATTCTATTTGCAAAATCACACGCATTTGAAAAACATAAATAAGTATGGAAATTATGTTGATTTTACGCCAAATTAAAAAGCATAAATAAAGAAGTGTACTTACGTATTATCCCGGCGGTCCGCCAAGACGAGCGATTTTTTGCCGAGATAAATGCCGGGCACATGAAATTATTAATGGTTTTGAATACGATTGGCAACAGTTTGGCAACTCATTTGACGAAAAAACAGTTTGGCGGGAATGACCGCCGGGATAATAGGTAAGTACCAAGAAAAGTCCAGATGTATTTCACTAACTAAAGTTCGTAAATTTCCAAATCCTACAAATAATATAAATGTGTACGTTTATGTGTTTGAATGTTTTTGACTGAATCACACAAAAATGGTTGGAAAAATTTGTAATGAAGATAGCTTATGCCCTGGATTAACATACAGGCAACCTTTCAAGCATATAGCATAAATAATTCTTTTACAAAGACACTCAAAATAATGCTAATGCATTGCGCTCTATGGAGATTTTGTAGCAACTAAACCGATTTTAAAACTTTCTTCACTGATTGAAAGTCCTAGGCCTATATGGTCCTAGGCCTATAGGGTCCTAGGTGTATATGGAGAATTCCTCTGTGTGGAATTTTCTAAGGAATCCTAGCCCGTATTTTCGCGAGGTTTTTGAAAAAAACACGGAAAACTGCGAGCGGCTAGGTCGACAGGCGCGACCGGTGTTTGAACCTGGCACCTCCCGCCTTCCAGGTTTGAGAGCAGACCCTCTTGGACACTGGGGGGACCCTGAGTGTTATAGGCTATCTTTTATGCATATATCACAAATAGTTCTTTTACAGGGATACTCATAAGAATTACATTACGCTCTATGTGTATTTCTGTATGTACTGAACCGATTCCAAAACTTTTTTCACTGATAGTAAGCTACACTATTCTTGAGTATGATAGGCTAAAATTAATGCATGTAGCGCAAATAGTTCCTTTACAGGAACACTCAAAATAATTCTAATACATTACGCTCTCTGGGTATCTCTGTAACTATAGAACCGATTCTAAAACTTTTTCGCTAATAGAAAGCTGCACTATTCCTGATTAACATAGGCTAAAATTCATGCATATAGCATAAATATTTCTTTTACAAGAACACTCAAAGCAGTTCGCAAATACTGTCGTAACTGTCTCTATTCGCCAAATGCCTGAAAAAAATCTAAATTTAGTAATTTTACGTACTCTGTTACTTTAAATGAAGTATACTACCATGCATTATACTTCATTTAAAATAAGTAAAAAGCAAATAATATTTAAATGCTGTTTCTTTAGTTGCAAACACATTTGTGATTCACACATGCTTCGTTTCTCTCGGGACCTAATTCTAAAGCCGACGCGGACGAAGTCGCGGGTAGCCGCTAAGAGGCATACTTCTATATTATGAGCGCGTTCCGTTCGCCAGAGAAGTGTCCAACTTAAGGAGGTGTCCAAGTTATGGGGTGTCAAACTTGGGAGGTTCCACTGTAATAATTATTATTATGATTGTTTTATTGCAATAATTTTATCATTATTATTATTATAGTCCTTCATCATGAGGGCGAAGGGAGGACATTATTAACGTCTTATCAAACATTTGGCATTTGCTTATCAGCCAGCTCAGACTCATTACAATCTCTTATTTGAAGAGTAATCAAATCAGATCCAGACCAAAATTATTATGGACTCTGGTGCAAACAAAAAATATGTGGGTCCCGCCAATTCTCTTCCTGGAAAATAAAAATTGGAAAAGTTAAAATCCACATGTTTGTTCTTCAAGTAACATCACATCGGTATGCCATATAGAGTATTTCAAGGAAATCGAAGAAGCGAAAAATATGTTAGTTATTAAAATTATATTGTACAGATATAAATTGAATTCATTTTTATATTGCTAATACTTCGCACTTCAAAAATAACGTAACGTAATTTTATTTTTCTAAATTTATCGTAAAATTAAAAAAAAAAAGAAAGAAAGAAAGAAAAAAGTAGAAAACATAAGATTTTTCGGGCCAATACATTTGAGGGCAGAAATTGCTCCGTTTTCCCTCTTAATAATAAGGCACTGAGTCAAACTTCATAAGCATATTAAATTAAGAACAAATAAATTTTATTAATTTATGTATGCATATTTTACTCTGTTTTGTATAATGACAATAAGAAAAGACAGGAATGGCTGTTATATAAATATTTTATAGCCCACAGACCTATCTACAAATATAAAAAGGTGAGGGTAAGGCTCGTCCCTAAGACCCCGAATTTAAACCAAAAGTCTTTTTATTTAAAAAATTTCGTTTCTAAACATGAGATAAAACTCCCCTTTACTACTCTTGATCTTGATACGTGCCGCCTCCCCCCCCCCCCCCAAATACACACACACAAAGTTCCCGTTCGCACAACGCTTATGACTATTATTTACTTATGAAAATTATGATTATATATATATATATATATATATTTTAGGAGGGACACTTTAACCCTTTAACGCGCAGTGCTCCCGCTCTGGGAACACCAAACTCTGACGTTTTGACTGTTGCCAGTCAGGAAAAATAGATTTGATTTCTATAAAATAGTTGGTGACATAGTCCACGAGAATCCTTTACTTTTTAGCACGTCATTTCCTGTAAAAAAATTGTCACGATTATTTTTAACAGCACTGACATCTGCTGAAAAATGGAAGAATACGAGAACAGCTGGATAGATTGCCCAATGCTGAAAAAAGGGCAGCCGTTGCCATCGGTCGACTTAACTACCAGTAAGATGGGCACAGCCAACTGTCGTCAAAAAAGGGTCTCTAGATCTGTGGCACGCGATGAACATTTCGATCGTCCGCCATCTTCCTGGTAGTTAAGTCGAGCGACGGCTGCCCTTTTTTCAGCATTGGGAAAGGGTTGCGCCTCAAAGGGTTAATTGCATCCGGGCAGAAGCAATTAAAGGACTATATATGTGTGTTCCGAGGTTCAAGCACCCACATAAAAAATCAAGTGCTTGAGGAGCACCCAAAACATTTCAAGGAACAGTTTGTTATTTTTTGTAGAACAAATCTATTGAAATGTTTAAAAGCATTAATTTTCTTCAGAAAAGAATCATTTATGAAATAATTGATTATATTCTGTTACTTGCTTGTCACAACATAAACTTGAGCGCTATCAACCACTGATGGAAAAAAGAATCGTGCAGTTTAAAAATAAATAACTCTTTTGTTTAGAGTAAGAAATTCATTCCATTTATGGTTTTATATCTTTATGTATGCTTGGATGGAACCTCAGTTCTCACAGAAAAATCTAATGGATGTTCAGTGTTTGTTTAAACTTTAAAATAAATTTCCACTGTCGGTCATATACGTATGTTTAGAACTTAAGTACAAACGAAAGAAAAGAAAAAAAAATGATAGACACTGCAATGCTTTATAATTCTAAACTAAGATTAAATTTACTTAAGGAACTGAGTAAACTAGGAATTTTTCTTTAATAATTGTCCAATCATTTCTCTACTTCACCCCAGGGCCCCTGCTAAAAGGGGAGCCTCCTCCCTTAACATTCGCAAATTCTGTTAAACTTTGGAAAATTAGATTCCTAGTTGGCAATTTTGGCAAAAAATTTAATGAAAGCTCTAATTTACTTCCTGTCTGTGGTCAGGGGCGTAGCCAGGGGGGGGCATATCGGGATATATTCCCCCCCGAAATTTTTGGATTAGTGATGAAATTCAGTCTATTTATACACATATAAGTTCATATCCCCCCCCCGAAAAAATTTCCAGGCCCATATCCCCCCCCCCTAAAATTTTTCCTGGCTACGCTCCTGTTTCTGGTACACTTGGCAAAGTTACATGCACCTAGTTTGCAAAAGCAAGAAGTGGGTCCTTTTCATTTGGTAAAAAAAAATAAGTAAGTTGGTAAAAATCGATAATTGACATGGCAGTTTATCGACATCTCCTCTTGTAAAAAAGTCTTCGTAATGCCCCCCCCCCTGAACACCACTAAAAAATAGTCTGTCTGTAGCACCCACGAAAATTTTCATAAGTCCTCTCCTCTGGATCTGAGTGTTGTATTCCCTCATGGATAACTGAAAATCGAGTCCTTACGTAAGATAAAAAAAATTCTAAATATAAAAATATAATGAAAATTAATAATCGATTTTTTGCCAGTTAGTTTCACAGCCCAAGTGCAAGCCAAGTTCATCGACCAGCTTAGGCTGCCAATCAACAGATGGCAGCACGCTTACGTATAGCCCATCAAAATAACAATAGCACATTACCAAGCTACCTTTTCCTTCTCTTGAATTTTGTCACGTAGATCAGGCTTTCGTAATTGGTGCATCCGTACACAAAAGAGGATATTTCTTTAATTTTTAGCTATTATTATTATTGTTTTTCTATCTCTTTTTGTAATTTTACTGTGTTTGTCAAAATACAGCCAAATTATCTTAACAATATATTTATATTTAATAGCATTCAGTGGTGCAATTATGTCGTTGAAGCCCACGGCAAATTTATTGGATAAAGCCACCCCTCCCCCTTTATTTTACTACACGTTCTAAAATAGAGAGCTTTATTCTTTCTCCTCACAAATACTTTCAAATCTTGATACGATTTTTTGATTAATTTATGTACATGCGTCAGTACATAATTTAAATTAATTGAATAGAAAGCTAAAAATTGACTAAATTTTGTATTGATAAATGTTGTTATGCGTTGTCCCCTGTTTCGAGGGTCACATGGCATCTTTCCTGTCCCGCCCACTATTGTTACGGCACTGATACAGCATTAAAATACAAAGCCTTAAATTCGCAAGCTTTATGAATATATTTTTATGTCCTGTGCCGAAAAAAAAGAAAGAAAAAAGATAACAACACCAATACATAAATATTTTAGCATTTGAGCGTCTTGGAAATGGGTAAATAATGTAAAGTTGTTTTCACGGAAAAATTTTCATGCAGCTTTAAAAAAAATATAAAAAACATAAAATTTTGGAATAGAAAATTTATGATTTTTAAAAAATAAGCTCCCAAATTACTTATAAACTTTAATATCAAAACATTTTATGATGCATGAGTGTTATAAATAATTTAAATTACAGATGCGTTGCAGTGAAAACTGGAATGAAGTGGACTGGATTTTACGTCACAAGCACTTGGAGGGTTAATAATTATTATTATTATGACTGCATTTGTGAATATCATTGCTTTATATCACAGTCATAGTCGAAGGAGTTGATCCTTGAAACTTTTCTAAAACTTCCACTGATGAATAAAATGCAGCAAAAGCTTATATTCTGCAGAAAAAGCAAAAGAAAAATAGACGACGGTCGACTCAAGTGACACTTTTTAGCAACTAATTAAAGAAAAAAAAAAGCACGAAACGCAATGTAATTAGCAGAGAAACTAAGTACGAGTGCTATCGGTTTATCAGCTACAAAAAGGTCCTCCAGCTTAGATACTATGTATCAAAGGAATAATCAACCTTTAGAACTTTTGATCCTGTTTCTGTAATTTTGAAAGCGGAAAGAAAAGAAAAAACAATAATCGAGAGAAGGGGAGGGGAAAAAAGTGATTGAGATAGACGTTTTGAAAGATATAATCTCAAGACTGTGCTACTGGTTTGTATCTTTTTAAAGAATTTGAAATGTATGTATCATAGAAAAGGGCGTAAAGTATACTAGTTAGGGTTGGGCGCGAGACGAAAAATAGGCGTCTCGCAAAATCTCATCGTAATGTTAAGAATGTGTCTCGTCTCGCGAAAAAGCTGTAAATCTCTGTCTCGTCACGCAAAAAATCCTCGCGTCCACCCCTCATACTAATGACATACATGAGTCCATCCGAACTTGTTGCGCAGCGATTTCTTGAAATTTTCCATGAACATAGATTTAATGCTTCCCACAGTAGACTAGACGCTAAGAACATGGAAAGCGAAGCAGTACCGGCTTGGTCATTGGTAGGGAGGGTGAAACCCTCTCTCGGCTGAGCTGCTGTGGAACCATGTACGCTAATGGGAGCTGGTGCTCGTAAAATCTGTTCGTGGCTCCAATATCCTCTATACTTAAACGATACTTCTGGGGATGCTAAGTCTCGTAGAGGTCCAGCCTCAAGTAAGCTGCTGATCCGGCCATAGAAGAAAATAAAAAGCATTAATGACTAAGGTACATTTTGTTTTAAAATTTCAATTGATTAAATAAATTAATAAAGTGGTTTTTAACTGACGGGGACGCAACGAGAAAAAAAAAAATCGGGGAGCGTTCAAAAGCTGGAATTTCACCCAAGAATGTTTGATAATCGGTATGCAATAAAACAATAATCCAAATTTTGGGAAGGGGGTATTGTCCCGTGGCCCACCTCTTAGCTACGATCCCATTAACAGACTATTTGTAGAAAATCAACATGACCTCCAAAAATATAACAGCAATAAGTGCAACTTTAGACAAAGATATTTTTTTTGCCTAACGATAATTGGATTTAGTGATTGCTGGTGAAGTTATTAATAATAATGACTGTTTGATCTTTTCTCATTTTGCGTTCATTGCCACTGAATTTTAAAATTCAAAAACTAAACAAATTTTGTTTTGATAATTATTGAATTTTTTAATCATTTTACCGATATCACTATAACTGCAATATTTTATACTGTGATTTCAAGATATCGTGCGCAAAAATAGTGCTTTTTATTTTATGGCCTCCCATTTTTAATTTCAGCAGTTAGGAATTAAGAGATATCACAATCATATCCAAATATGAAATGATATTCATCCAAATATGATAATTCTTTTCTTTTCAAAAAACTAATATATTTCACAGTTTATTGGTGGACAAAACAAATCGTGGATACCACTTGCAGTACGATTGTAAAAGTGATTTTTTTGCAGAAAAAAATTTATTGGTGTTTTTCGATGCGGTCAACTCAGGAAGAGTTATTTTAAAATTTCCAATAAACGAATGAATTGCGTATTTCACTGCATATTTAGAGTACTGTTAGATATTGTTTTCCATCACAAATATCTGTATTATATATATTTTAGCTTAAATTCAAAAATATTTTGAAAGGATCGATACATAACTCATTTCTAAAATTTCAGTTACAAAACGTATTTTTTTATGTGACAATTAAATGAGGCTTTCATTCATGAAGTACACTTTATGTAAAATTTCAGTTATTTGAGGAATAATGTGCCTTATGAAAGGTATTGCAATCATTAAAAGTACTAAGAATGCACGCTACAGAATTAAAAAATAAAAGAGGGGGAAGCATAATGACGTAGTGTGTAAATTATAAATGAGTTCACAAAAGAGTATCAGATCAGATAAACTTTTGTAGGTATCTGTGTAGCTAGAACGTATTGCCATCACAAAAATAAAAAGTTAATTTAGTCTTCTTTTTTCTCCCGTCAAAAACTAGGAATGGACACGAGATGGAAAACAGGTCAGTCTCGTCTAGCAAAATCCCTATAATGATTATTTAAAAAAAAAAAAAAAAAAAAAACTTTTGTCTCGTCTCACAAAAAGTTCTAAATCTCTGTCTTGTCTCAACTCACATCTGTCTCTACTCCCCCCCCCCCCCAAAAAAAAAATAGCAATTATAGAGGCAAAGCTTACTTAACCGCTACTCTAAATAAAGGTACAGTAATGAAGAAGGGAGTTTGGAGGGGGGGGGGGGTTGCAACGTAATATTTTTCTGAAGAATTTAGATTAATGCTAACTTAAACTTGCTTTTAAAATATTTCTAATTTTTTTAATGAACACATAAACATTGCTATTTTGTGATCATCAAGCCACAAATCTTAGCCAAAAGAAAAAAGTTTCTTTTTTCTTTCCTACTGTTTTAAGATAACATTCAATTTTCTGCATCATTACATTCAATTTGACATACATGGGAATGATAAAATAGGAATATTTTTTATAAGCATATACGATGGGGGATTAGCGTTATTAATTTTAAAAATATTAGTTACAAGTTTCCATAATTTACGTGTTATTGAAAAAGAATGATTTTTACGTAATTCACAATTTTTGTTGGGTTAAAAACAACTAAGTATAAAATTTTAGAGGCGCACAGAGCCATTGTGGCCCAGTCATCCTGCTAATAAAACAGTTCTTCAGCTCTGCTGACTAAATGAAATGGCACTGTTCGTTAATTTTTCCTTGGGAAAAGAGTTGTTACGTCACCGGTCAAGTAGATGTATTACGGGAATTTCCCAGGTTGAGGGAATTAATTCTTATCAACCGCACACAATTCCGACAGCGCCCACTAAAAATATTAGGAGATGTCGCTTGGCTGCATACGAAATATTCTCTGGTTGTTGGGGGAAGCTCCAAGTAAAGTGACCATATTTCTGAAGCTCAAATACGGCACACTCTCACAGGCCAAGGGGGGGGGGGGGATAGGGGTGCACAGAGACGGCTTAATGCAATTTTGTGGGTGGGGGTGCTAGTTGAAATTTATGTCCATTTTATGAAAGTAAAATAGGATCTCTTACATTTTTCGTGTAATTTCTTCTTTCTCGGTGGGGGAAAAACATGTCCCCCCATTTAATCCGCTAGTGATGAGTGTTTAAATATCGAATTAATTTTTAAATTAAATCTATATTCAGTAAACTATAACATTGGCAGTCGGATAGACACATATTTACATGCACGGATTTAATTTTTCAAGGTTCTTTTGCAAATTGGGAAAAAAAAAAAAAATTAAATTATGTGGGCCCCAAAATCTGAATTTTTCACGTAGAGCGATCAAAGGGATGAAAATACGGAACAGTACGGGGCTGATTTTAAATACGGGCCAAAACCTTAAAAATATGGGACTGACTTGTATAACACAAGAAGGTGGCTCACTTTAGATGAAGCAGTATTTGTAGGCTACTTTAACTTTTTTTATTATTACTCAAAAAAGATTAGCTTAGGTATGCAAAATGCAATTTTCCCCTCTAGGAAAAAACGTACAAAATTTATACATATACTAGCTGCGTACCCGTTCTCCGCACGGTAGGGAATGAAACTTTTTCTTACATGTATAATTCGAATTGATTCCAGTAATGCGGAATCTAAAAATAAACAAAATGATTTGACTCTTGGTGTAAAGTTACTCATTAGTTATTCGTAAAGTTAGTATAAATACTGATCTGAGAACATTGTTAATATTATGAAACAAAAAACTATGTCGGTGCCATTGGCGATCAGAAAAAGAAAAGCGTGACGGTTCCTAAAAATTTCTAACTTTCAAAATGTCTCATTTCTACATCATACTCTTTTTTAGATTTAAATTATACCATTAATACCTTAGATACTACATGATGTGAAGAACCGTTTTATTTTATAATTAAATAGTTGTGTACCCGCTCTTCGCAAGGCAAGAAGAGAACATTTTCCTAAAATGTGATCATAACTACTTGTGACAAAACAGAATCTCCAAGAAAAAAAAAATTCAGGTACAGAATTTTCTGTTAAAATTACCGCGGGATATATTAACGCGACGTAGAATTATTTAATGTTTAGTTAGCTGTGATGTAAGATGGGTATTGAAAAACGAAAAGAAACGAATAGTTTCACGAAATATTTATTAACGCTGTATATTGTGCTTTGATCAATATTGCCCTAGCATATCTAATAACTATTACTTATAGTATCCTTTACTGATACCAATATATTTTCGTTTTTCCATCTTTAATGTTTAATTTAAAGAAACGGTTTAGATATTTGCCACTAATGTAGTTTTTTATTCTTTGGTGATTCTTTGCAATTTACGCATTAGTATAAACGATAATCATTTCACTTTCTGGCTGAAATTAAAACAGCTCTCCATACATTTTTATGCATAATTCTTGTCAGATTGGCGTATTTAGCACGTAAATATTTCCTCCTATTCTAAAACGTGTCCCGTTTAAAAATTATATCGAAAATAATGCTGGATAATTCATAGTTGAAAAAACAGCATTCAATTCTTTTTCTGGCAACGTAATATAAAATAGGGAATAATTTCGTGCGTGGCGTATGTTTTGTTTGTGAGCCCGTTATTTTGATTGAGTTTCGAAAGGGGTTTTAATCTCGTTAGATCAAAATGAAGTAGATTTCACATGTGGAAACTCGGTTATTTTAAAGTCATTTTATTTATGTTTTTCAAATGGCAATTTTATTCATTGTTACTGTTTCCCAGACAACCATAGCGGAAGATATCATACTGAAATCTTGAAACAGGTTTTATTGAATTCAAAATCCTTCTTTACATAAAAATTCGTAAAAAATCTCCTAATTTATATTTTCCCTCCTTTCTAATTTTAAAAGTGGGCTAAATATATGCTCCGTCTTTTGCCGAAATATAAAAAAGTTATGACAGATAGAATGAAAGATGCAACAGTTTTAAAATTATTTTACGCAAACGTCGTCAAAAGAGAAATTCTTTTTAAAAATTCCCAAAAATCGGCAAAATATGTTACATAGTCAAAACAAACTGATTTCGAAAGAAAATTTTCTCCTCTATCCGAGGATACAAATATAGTTTTATTGCGAGTGCAATGATTACTTATTACTTATTCGTAAAGTTAGTATACGTACTGACCAGTGACCATTGTTAATATTATGACGCAAAAAAGTATGTCGGTGTCATTCACGATCAGAAAAGAAAAGCGTGACGGTTCGCAGTGAAAATTCCTAATAATCAAAATGTCTCATTTCTGCATCATACTCTTTTTTAGATTTAAGTTATGCCATTAATACCTTAGATACTACATGATGTGGAGAACCGTTTTATTTTAAAATTAAATAGTTGTGTACCCGCTCTTTGCAAGGCAACAAGTGAACATTTTCCTAAAATGTGATCATAACTACTTGTGACAAAACAGAATCTCCAAGAAAAAAGAAAGGTCTATTACAGTCTTTTCTGTTGAAACTACCGCTGAATATATTAACGCGACGTAAAATTACTTAATGTTTTGTTAGCTGTGATGTAATACGGCTGTTGAAAAATGAATAGAAGACTTAGTTTCACTAAATATTTATTAATGCGGTATATTGTGCTTTGATCAATATTGCTTTATCATATCTACTTACTATTACTTATACTACTATTACTTACCATCTTTTACTGATACCAATACAATATACTGTCGTTTTGCAACTGTTAATGCTTAATTTAAAGAAACGGTGTAGATATTTGCCACGAATGTAGGCCTATACTCTTTGGTAATTCTTTGCAATTTACGCATTAGCATAAACGATAATCATATTTCAGTTTATGGTTGCCACTAAATCAGCTCTCCACAAATTTTTACGCATAGTTCTTGTCAGATTGGTGTATTTAGCACCAGGGACCTATTATCGCATGGGTAAATCGGGACTTTGCCCAGGGGAGAAATGGCCCCCAATTTCAAATGTTGTTCTTTTTTTACAAAAAAAAATTATGAAAAATAAAACAAATTTCATACATGGGGGGGGGGGGAATTCATCAATGCCCGGGGGGCCCAAAATTCCTCATTAGTTAAAAATTCGTAAAAAATCTCCTAATTTATATTTTCCTCTGGTTTTTCTTTTAAAACAGGGCGAAATGTATGCTCCGCCATTTGACAAAATATAAAAAAGTTATGACGGATAGAATTCAAGATGCAGCAATTTTAAAAATATTTTACGAAAGTCAGCGTCAAATTTAATTTTATTTGAAAAATTCCCAAAAATCTGCAAATTATGTTACACAGTCCCAACAAACAATTTTTAAAAGAAAATTTTCTCCTCTATCCGATGATGTAAATTTCGTTTTACTGCGAGTGCAATTACCGGCGTTATTACGCATTAAGCGAGAAAAATCGCTAAAAATCGGACAAAACATAAAATAAAACATTTTCTAATTCGAATTACGAAAAAATCGCTCCGAGGCGTGTTAGGATCTGTCCTAGTGAAGCCGTATGCAAACTTCGGTGGGGTCCGTCTCGGCGCAATGCGATCGAGAGACGCGCGCAAGAAGATTGGTGGTCACAAACTTGCCTACCTACATAGCTACATACAATGTTTACTCTCGGATTTTATTATATACTAGCTGGTTACCCGTTCTCCGCACGATGGGAAACGCATATTTTCCTAACACATATATAATTCGAATTAAACCCAGTAATGCGGAATCTCAAAACGTGAAAAAATACTTGAATCGTGATTAAGAGTTGACGTCATGAGTGCAAATATTAGACGATTGCAACATGACACAAAAACTACTGTGACTGGGGATAAAAAAAGAAAGAACTTTACGGTATGCAGACAAAACATTTCTCTTTCGAAAAATGTCTGATTTCTACATCATATAATTCTCTTTGTGAGGTTTAATTTATAGCATTAATATATAGAATATACCACATAAATAACATTACATGATGTTGGCAACAATTTTATCTTGCATTTCGCAAAGCATGGACAATGCATTAGCGCAGTTATTTTGCAGAGGACTTAATTGAATTTCACCTAAATTAACAAAACCTACATGGAACAATGGAAGTATCATTTACATTTAAAAGCCAAAAATGCACCCTGCTCTGGTGAAAATCATGTCGCTTTTGTAAATGAAAACCTTCGTGATGTAACTTCTGAGAAAAAGCTTATTACCCTTATTGAACTCTTAATGCAGTATCACACTTGTTACATAAAACTGACGTTTATCTCGCTGTCAATTCGCACTAAATAAATAACTAATTTCATTTTTCATTTTTTACAGATTACAGTTGACTCTTTATAACATGGGTCTACAACACTAATTCTTAGAACACGACGAAAACATTACGATCGTTTTCGTGTAACACGTTAAAAGAGACTCGTATATCACGGTGAAATGAGACATATGTTCTGATATTATGACGCCTTAGCTCCTGTAATTAACAATCCTTTTGAATGGCAACACCAAACATCATTCCATTTTTACGGAGCGCAAATAAGTTTTGCCGCGATTATACCGCGCAGTCCGCACTCCAGGTGGAGTATAGCGCAGGACCCATACAACACGGATTCCTATAACACGGAACGTATCTACCGTGTATAGGGAATCTACTATAGTTGCATAGTGTCAAATTCAATAGTTAAGAAAATTCTGGGTTTCCGTATTTACTAATATTTCATCTCACCTTGGTAGCCGAAATGTATTAAAACCAAATATCCGAACTGTATCATAAGTAAACTTTACTAAAAGTAAAATTTTTAATTCTGTATAACCCTCAAAACAACTTCGGTGTTTGCCATATACGACGGTTTTTCATGACGTGACAACTTATGCTTGCGTACAGTGGCGTAGCCAAGGAGGGGATCGGGGATCAAAACCCCCCATGCGGAGTCTTTTTGCCATACAAAATGTATATTCTTCACTCCCGTAACATTCCCATGAAAAATTTTTGGCCACTCCTGCTTGCATATAATTGATCTTTTTTTCATTTATCAGTGATCAATATACTTCAGGATCGGAATCTACACTTTAAAAAATGGTCTAAAAAATCTGACACCAGAAAAATCTGATTAACACAGTGGGGTTACACAAATACGCTCCGGACATACGCTCTTGCTTATGTCCGGAGGAGCAAATACATTAGAGGTTATGTGCTGCTCTGGATAATCTGCCAGCAAAACAGCAAAAATGACGTAAAAAACGACATCCACACGCGAAGGAAATAAAATTAAAGATATGTAGAATTGCACGAAAACTTCGATTATTTTTTAAGTGCAAGTCTGTTACAGTTAGTTCTATTTATTTCACATTTGAAGCGCTTTCACTTTTTCGAGTCTTAAAAGCTGTAGAAATGAGTGGTTTCACTTAATTGTTAAATTTAACAACTTAAGTGGCAACAATGGATTCCGTTGCTACGGAAACTATAGCAATGTTAAAAATAGAACATGAAATGAGTTATTCATGTTTACTTTGCTAGAACTGCCATATTGGCGAAATTAACACCGCCAGTCGATGGTCAATAGCTCCAACCACAAATTAAACTTGACACTAAAGGCAATACGCAATACTTTGTTTGGCGGAATTAAAAAAAAAAATATCTATGCATACGCTAGTGACATCGGCTCATCTCAATTGTGGAATGGAATTGATAATACGTACAGAGCTGCACTACATTTGAATATTTTTCGCCAACTTTGCTAAGAAATGTACTACAGTAGGAATCAACATACAATTCATTTCGTAAAACAAAAAATATATTAGACAGTATTAATTACGCCTTTCTAACAGCTTTTAGTAAAAGAAACTTCCGTAGCGCTGCTTTAACAAATAAGAATCAATTATTTATTACACAGTACTTCGATCGCCAAATGCCAACATACACCATTTTGCGAGATTTTTTTGTTTTCAGAGAATCATTCGAAGCATTGATTTAACAGCAAACAAAATGGGAAATAGTTATCTATCATTTATATGGTTCCATCGCCAAAATTTGATGCAGGCATATTATTGATAAGTAGCAATTATTTAAATTATTATTAACTATAACGGGTTTTAATCACCGTTAACTACCATGTACAAAATGCGAGAATTTCAATGTTCTGAAATTTGGCGGAATTCCTCTAACTTAAATCAGTTTACTTAATTTCGTGAAAATTCTATAGATCGTTTAAAATCGCCTTAATAACTGCATTACTTCTATATGAAAAATCGAAGTATAGCGCCTTAAAACTTATACTTGTTATTAAAAATACTATTTCGTTACGCTCTCAGTAATTTGCGCCAAGCCCAAAACTGTACAAATCGGTAGAACCTACTACTTTCTCAAAATCGCCAAATGAGCCATTTTTTTTTTCGGCCAAACTAAAAAATATACATATTAGTCTCTGAAATCTCTCAATCCCTTATTCTTTTACACATAAAAAACATTGAATTCCTGCTCTGATTTCACATGAACGCAATATTTTAATTAAAAAATAACTTTGTAAATAATCTAAACAGAAAAAAATCATTATTCTTTTATTTTTATTGCAGGAGTCTAAATAATTTAACAAAATAGCCAAACATGGTAACCTCGATGCTTATTTCTCCCTTTTTTGACTACAGGGGTTACAATTGAGGAATTGCGGAGATCAAAAATTAGCGTTTTTGACGGGTTTTTTATCAATATCTCCTAAACTAATTCGAATTTCGAAATTTAAATTAGCGGAGGTTCTTTCTCGAAATTTTCCGATTTCGTGGATACCTCGTTCGAAACTCAACTCCCAGCCGTTTAGGAGGAGATGATGCTACACACACACACACACACACACACACACACAGACGCGCACAGATTTTAATAGTATAGATAAGATTTTACAAAGCGTGCAGGCAAGGACCTATTTACAGAAATGGGGGCCCAGGGCAAAAGTTTCAGTGTCCTTCCTCTGCCCAACCCCTCCACGCGAAAGCTTCTTCATACCCTCAGAAACTACCTCCAGATCACGCCACATAAAAAGAGATGTTATAAGAGCATGAAAATGATTATTTAAGCAAGATGCAAAGTGAAATGGAATAATTGGGCAATAATAATACAATTACGTAAGGTAAGATTCTAAATGTATTACTTAATTTTCAATTCTTAATTTCATTCCGTATTTTTCATGTAAAATGCAACAGAATACTTTAATGTTTATTTGAATAATGTTTTTATCAGAACATTTATTTATTTATTTATAAGGTGTAGCAAACTGGGGTTTTGAAAGAGAATGCAGATGGCAGAACTTGTCTTTTTGTTCAGAATAACACAAAAAGATGTCATTTTCTTTATTTACAGAAACTAAAAATAATCTCTCTATTCTAAAAAAAAGTAAAGGCGGCTGGCGCTGTCAAAGCTTGTGGACCTATCTCCTCCAAAGCCGTAGGGATTTGAGTTTCGACTAAGGTGCCCACAGATTCGAAAAATTCCGAGGAACCTGCTAATCTGATTTAAATTTCGAAAATCGAATTATTTTAGAAGATATTAATAAAAAACTGAAAAAATAAACCGAATGGTTGCCAGATTTGGCATAAAATCATTCCTTCCTTTGCAACAAAGCGTTTCCAAGTATCTAGAATCGCATAAAATTTACAAACATGCGTTAGAATTACGCCCATTTTACGCCAAAATAAAAACTATATGAAATAAGTAACTCAAAATGTGTTACACAAAGTTGACAATTTTCAAATAGTAAGTTCGCTTAGACAACAGGAGTTTAGAATGAGCGATGATTCGTTTTTCCAAAACAGAATAACTAATATCTTGAAAATGAAAAATAATTAAAATGCAGATTATTTTAAAGCCGGTTCTCGTCCAGCTGGATTATTTGCTACCAGTAGAAATATTTGGCGGCGTTAACTATGCCATTATAGCAGTTATAGTACACTTTGGATATTTGCTAGCGCGACGAGATGGTATAATTCGTGGTATTAAGTACGCCAATCTGCAAGGGATTGTGTAAATGAAAATATGGATAACGGTTTTCCGGTAACCTTAAATGAACAGTGAATATAGGTTGTGAGCATGTGTAAATCGCCAAATAATGAAAAGTCGCCATTGGTGGCAGGCTATTCTATCTGTTCCGTAGTTTTTATTAACTTTACATGTACGCAAGTCGCCAAATAATGAAAAATCGCCATGGGTGGCAAATTCGCAAAGTGTCCAATAGGTTTTACATTATTAAAAATACAGCTGAAACATATGCTCTGATTTTATTACGCTTTAGCTCCTAATTAATATAACTTTTGAATGGCAACATTAAATATCATTGTGTTTCTGAGGAGTGCCAATAATTTTTCCAGCGATTATAAGCGGAGTCCGCACTCCAGGTGGAATATAGCTCAGGACCCGTACAGCACGGATTCCCATAACAAAATATCTTCCGTGTTATGAGGGGTAGGGGGTCTACTGTAGTGTGAAGTTTAAATTTTTATGTACCAATGAAGATGCAAGAACCAAGCAATGTGTAGCTTAGCTCAGTAACATTCTATCTGATCCAATCTTCGGGTTTTGTCTGTTGAAATTATGTCTTTTTTACGAATAAGCCTGATTAATGGCCAAATGCCTCATACGAAAAGCGAGCGTAGCGAGTCTGGGGGCCTTGGCCCCTAGTATGTTGTTAGGTTGAGTCTGTAGGTAATGTGCAAAAAATTTGTATACAGCCCCAATGCAGATAAAAAGCCTTTATTAAGAAAGTGCCATTCCAGAAAAATCTGCAGGTGTTAAAAACCGTTCATTAGTGACCACCTGAAGGTCGACTAAAAACATGCGGTATTCTCAAAAGAATTTAGCACAAAAGTTGCGTCAGGAGTTTAATAAAAGCAAGTCTCAAAAATATACGGAATTGAACAGAATAAGGGATAATGTTGGAAGGAATGGAATGCATGCACGTGCAAAAGTCATTGATATCATAGAAAAGTGTACTTCAGCTAAATGTCAGGACAGGAAATTTATTAATAATTTTAAGCGTTGCGCTCGGAAGAGTTAAAAGAGATCTTGGTGAAAGTCGAACATATAAATTTCATCTTTCGTAACAATGTAATACAATATAGAAAAAACGTAGCTAGATATAGTCACTAAGGATAGCTTTACCAAAATAATTATGAATAGCATTCTCTTCTTAAATAAATATAACCTTAAAACAGCAATTGCGCATAATCATTTAGTAATTCCCAGTCTCTTGAATTAAATTAAAATAAAAATGAGCCCTAACATTTTCATTTCAATGGATAAATTTGGGGACCTTTTCTGTTGGAGAGCCAGGGTACTTGCCCCAATTACCTTGCCAGATATCAGTCCCTGCGTGTAGGGGGAGGCGGGGAAGAAAAAAAAAAGAAAAGAACCTACATTCTGAGAAAATATACGATGTATTTTAACTGTAAATACTGCACATTATGAATACATACTTTTACAAAATCTTCAGTTGGAAACGACACATCTCAAAGTACTATTCAAACAGTATACATAATTTTTCTATTGTACTATTCAAACTACTATATGTACTATTCAGACATGTATATATATTCAAACAGTATACATTTTCGTACTTGCGCACGAAAAAGAAAATCTCAGAGAAAACGCACCTTAAAGAGTGAAAAGAGGTTAGACTTTTCTAGGGGGTCAAGCATTCCGTATTCTACATATTTTGTTCTTGTATAGAAAAATTATGATTTTTCAAAGCACTACTACCTTTTCACTGCATACTTTGTTCGGAGCCCTTAATTATCAAAGCAATATTAAGTATTACTAATAATGCATACAAACTTTTAGTAATGATTACCTAGTTATTGAAGCATTTCAATGGAAGTACCAAATACTAAGTTTAATTTAGAAAATTGACATTTTCCTTCTTTCTTTTATAGTTTAACAGTATTTATAATACTTGAAGACACATATTATATAAGACTTAACCCATTCCCTGTTAGTGTTGCGTTTCCGCAACATTAATTTTTACGAACTTTAGTACTAAACAACAATTAAAAAAAAATTACCACAAAATTTCAAGCCTTTTTGAATAATAATATTATTTTTTTTCACAAAGTTGTTAAGTTTTATGTTGTAAAAAAATATATTTATATTTATGATATATACATTTTCCATTCTTGTTGTGAAAACGCAACATTTTCAGGGAATGAGTTAAAATGGGATTAAGGGAGAGAAAGGGGAAAAAAAAAAAAAAAAAAAAAAAAAAAAAGTTCGCTTACCAAATTTATCATGGAACAACGCCGCACGGCCGCCGCCAAGCCAATATTACAAACACAACAAACCCTTTATACCACAGCTGGGCAATTAGAAAAGAAAAAGAAATGAGAAGAGAGAGAGAGAGAGAGAAAAAAAAAGGGGCAAAGCTGGCCATCAGCTATCGCGGACGCATACTTCCTCTGGCAAGTCTGGATAGGGTGCATTGAAACGCTATCGCACCAAGTTATCACAATAAATAAATGCAGGGCACGGAACGTCATTCTACTAACACACGACTTATCGTGCTCCGGCAGACACAAGAGGGGAGGGGGTGGGGGGGTCGCAGCACACAAGAAGAAGAATAAGGGGGGGAAAAAACTAAAAAGGGTATACACATATAAAAAAAATACCTCCGAGATTAAGAAACAAAATGAAGAAAACTAAAGGCCCAAGAAAAATCCAAAAGAAAAGATGTCTAGCTGTGGGGCAAACTGGTCCAGACATAAGAAGGTGGGAGTTTTGATTGCAAGCGGAGAAAGTTGCGGCAGGAGAGACGGGGAGGGAAAAAATAAATAACAATAAAAAATGAGATTATTTATATCCCAGACGACCAAAGGACTGTAACCCCAACGGATTGAGAGGAATAGAAAATGTTTTTGTCTAATCGGATATCGAGAATGATGTTGAACGAAAGGGGTATTCGAGAACAGAGAATGCAGTAATAAGTACTGTGTGTGTAGAAATTTTAAATATTATTATCATTATTGTTGTTGTTTATAAGCGAAGCAATTTACAGATTGAAACAACAGGCATGACCAAAAATGTTCGGAGAGTACTACTATGAGTTCTTTTATTCACGTCTAATACAGAAATGGAAATGAATAACATAGTAAGGCAACATTTCTTCAAATATGGTTGCTATAGAATTTGGTGGAAAAACATCATTGCTAAAAGTTTTCACTGTAGCTGATACTGTGCTGGTCAAAAATAAATAAAAAACCTTTTTAAAAAGAGAAATTAGATGTATTATTACGCTTACCATGGTTGTTATTTCAATAAATTCGTCGTCTATTATTTGGGTATGTATGAGTTTTTATTCTAAACACACAGTATTATAGACATTTTAATGCACTGTCATTTACTACAAAAACCAGGAAACTTATTAAACAACATGAAAATTTCTATCTGTGCATTTAAAAATTTTTGTTACACAATTCAAACCTTATTTCGTCTGTTACTGACGGATTCAGGGGACACAGATTTACTTTAACAACAACTTAATCAACTACTTAATCAACTTTAGACAATAAAAAATTGAGTTATTTGCCAATTGAAATACATTTACAAGAGAAAGGAATAATAATAATAACGATAATTGTCCTCCCTTCTTCCCCCCCCCCCTTTTTTTTTCCTGGATCCACCTCTGAATAATAGTTAAATAAAAATAACCGATCTCATTTTGTAATGAAGAAACTAATAAGAAGATATAAGATTATTACAGTATGCACATTTATTAACTAAAACAACCCAATAAAAGTTGTGTGCTTTCCTCTCACAACAGCTTTCTATTAATATTGAATCGCAAAACTACATACGAATACGGTATGTTTTTTTTTTTTTTTTTTAATCACGATTGTCAAATTTTTATGCTCCTAACTTATAAAAGTAGTATGCCCTACAATAATTTACCACAAAGTAATAACGCGATAAAAAAAAAATTACAATTTAAAGTACACTAGAAGCCCATCACACTCACACAGCGCGGAACACTTCCAAATTACCCATAGAACACAACTGTCCCCGGTTTGTTTCGAGCGTTTAGAGTCAACTAAAACATTCATTCACTTATTACTGTTCGGGTAGAACAATGCAGATGTAAATATATGTTTCCCAGTTTCTTAGGGATTTGTATTTATTCTTTAACTTCAAGAAAACAATTATTAATAAAATTATTAATTTTTAATTTTTCAGATTTACTCAAAACTTTAAGAAAAATAAAATATTATCTACGTTTTTCAGATTTTAAAAAAATAACTATGCATTTTAAATCTTCAAATTCGACGGCGGTATTAAAATGTTTATTTATTTATTTTTGTTAAATGTGTTTCTCCTTCTCAACAATAGATGGCGGTAAAGCTTAATATTGCTCTTTTTATCGTTTTTCAAAGCGGGATTGTTTAGCTTGGCTGGGTGGGTGCAAATAGACAGGGATTTGGCCGCACGCCGCATGATCTTAGTATTTTCCCTTTGAAAGTAAAAGTATGAATACATCCAACTGAAAGATTTCAACGAACTTTGACACGCCTTTACTTTTTATTTATTTACTTTTTTTTTCCAAAGTTTAAATGTCACTGAAACAATTTCTTTTACTAATGAAATACATAAGAAACTTTTAAACAATTAAACAAAAAACAACAACAACAGCCAAAAAAAATTAAAATTAAAAAATACGATAACTCACACACACACACACACACACACACACACACAAAAAGTAGGAATCTAAATTTAATGAGAAAATAAGTGTTTACACTACTAGCAATTTTGTTCGGGTTACCCAGTCATGTATCCGGCCAATGGTAACCCGAGCAAAATTGCTAGTAGAGTAGTAACTTCATTTCAATTTTTTTTTAATACTGCTCAAAATTTTGATACATAAATTGATATTATGATTATCTCTGGCCTTTTGACAGGGTTTTTTTTTCTTTAAATCATGGCTTAAAGTTTAATTTTTCCCAAAAAAGTATATTCTAATCTTTTACATACTGTCAAGAGGTATGCAAAGTTGCAGGATTGAGAAATAATGGTGTTTTAAGAAACTAATTTTTGAATGAGTGCAGCTTTCAAAATAATTATCAATTTCTTGTTTCGTTTCTAATTCATTATTTCTTCATCCTGAAACTTCTCGTCATCCTGAACATCCTGCATACCTTTCGACAAATGGAAAAGATTAACAAAAGTTTTTAAAAATCAAAGGTTATACTATTCAAATTTTAAATATACATAAGACGAGCTGTGAAATGATTATATTCATCACTCTAGAACCATTCATTAAAAAATTATAGATAATTTGTGGATGGCAAGTCTCAATTTTGGTTTGCTTTTCTTATCTTAAAAAAATATTAAAAAAGAACTGCTGGAAAAAAAAAAATAAAATTGGATTTTTCATATGCTTTATAAGCTATTACTAGGGATGGACGCGAGACGAAAAATTGGCGTCTCGCGTCTCGCAAAACAGCCGAAAAGCTTGTCTCGTCTCGCAAAAATCCCTATATCATAATGTTAAAAATGTTGGTCTCGTCTCGCAAAAAAGCTGTAAATCTCTGTCTCGTCTCGCAAAAAGTCGTCTCGCGTCCATCCCTAGCTATTACGCCAAAAATCATTGAAATCAGACATCAAGGTCTAGACCCCACCTCTCGTTTATTTGGTACAGTGACCCACATACACTATTTCTTGAAAATTAATAAAAATTTGTAAATTTTTACGAAATATTTTTTCTTCTTTTCCCTTCTTTTTCCTTCATTTTATTTTATTTATTTATTTATTTTTTTTTGGGGGGGGGCGCTGAATTTGAGTATAGAGTAAATGGATAGGATCAAAATTGAACTTCTCAACTTCGAATGCGCTTAATAAGAACTCTTATAAGACAAAAATTATTACAGACAATCATTCTTCAGATGATTATAGGGGTTTTTGTAATCGAGTAAGAAAATTGGTATTGATTACGATTGCCAGCTTCTTAAATAAAGAAAAGATGAAACTTTTGTCTTTTGGGTGAAAAAATAATTGGGTCATAAAAAAAGCTATGTTTCCGCTTTTTTTAATATATGGCCCCTTTTATGTATAAAAGTATAAAAAATAACTGGATGTCATTAAAGAACTTTTATATTCGGAAATGTAAAACTATTGCCAAGTTTAAAATATGTCCTTGTTATCAAATAAATGGAAACATTCGAGGTACACATTAAGGATTATTCATTATTTTTTAACTTTTAGATTTTAAAGAAGAGCAGAGTAATTGCTGGCATATTTTTTTTTTTTCAAAATTATTATGTGACGGAAGGAAGGGGAGGGGGCAACCACAAAGTAATTACTACTCTGAGTATTGATGGATGGCCAGAAAAAATTTAGGGAACTCAAGCCCCACGGGCTTAAAGTTATAAGTTGTAATTCTTCTTGGGTTAAAAAAAAAAAATCGTGATCGGGATGTTTTTTCTTCTCTAAGTTTTTTCTTCTTTAAGTCTTTCAACTAAACAAAAGTCGAACATAAGTAATAATTGTTCGCATATAATAAAATATTAAACCTTCATGAATGTGCTGACAACACAAGAATTACTGGCGAAGTTATGATAATCGATTAATAAGAAAAGAAAATAAGAAATAATGTGAAATAATAAAAATAAACCAATAACAATAATAATACTTGAAATAATACTTAAAACGCTGCATTCCATTTTTATTCTTTTTCACTAAGCACAGTGATAATGGTTCAATGGAACTAACTTTTCAACGATACGGAGATTTTTTTATTTATTAATTTATTTATTTTGTGATTAAAGGTGTTCCTTTTCAAAAGCGATAAGCCCCACAGAACTTGAAAACAGCATTGAAAACAAACCACTAGTGTCAGGGGCGTAGCCAGAAATTTTTCATGGTGGGGGGGGGGGGGGGTTACGACTACTGCAACTCACATATATGCATACATGTGTGTGATAAGGGAGTGAAGAATATACATTTTGTATGGCAAAAAATTCCTCATGAGGGGGGGGGGGGTTATGACCCCCCCTAAACCCCCGTGGCTACGCCTCTAACTAGTGTTAAACACTCGAAAACCCCACCAAATGCACCATATGAACTAATATGGACGGTTAACTTATATATTTCACGTAACTTTCAGAAAAAAATCATCACATAAATCACTTTCAGAAATGGACCGAGGTGTTACCTGTTCAAGGAAATATTGCAAAATTCCGTATGTTTAGCATTTTTTCCCGAGTGTTTCGTAATTCATATGGATTCATTATTAAAAATAGTTCACCGTGTAACTTGTAGAACCATTCTAAATTTTTTTCGAGCCTGTAGAGTAATTGAATTCTTTGAAAAATTGTTCAAAGGTTGTCATAGCCTTGTAGGACAAAGTTACATGAGGGCTATCTCCGTAGGGGAGCATGCTTTTGGCAGATGATACTTTTTAAAGGGTTCTAAGGGGAATTCGCGTTGCAGCTGGAGAAAACCGCTGAAAAGCTGCAGACTATCAAATCGATAGTCGCTCGAGGTAGGCCATAGAAGCACGGACCTTCACACTTCAGTCAGTGTTCAGTGTCTTATGCACTCGGTCATTGGTCGGAAAACGATACAGAGAAAAAATAGCGACTCCTAATTTTAAATGTAGCTAAAAACAAGATGCGTGGCAAGCGATACAGAGATTAAAATAAATAACAGAGGGGGGAGTGGAGGGACTTATGAAAAGAGAGAGAGATCAGATAAAATTTTATCACCCAGCCATGTTTTATTATTTTTTTAAGTAATAAAAGAAACAAAAAAGAGAGAAAGAAAGAAAAAAAAAAGTTTATTCCTTGCTTCGACAAACAATAATTTACACAACTGAACAAGTGAATGCCT